>JBBDGP010003108.1:0-222500 GCA_037952835.1 Lithobates septentrionalis | reverse complement strand
TTCATTTTTCGGATCATTCGTTATGATCGAAATTCGTTATTTCGAATGAATTCATAAATTTGGAAACATTCCGATTTGGTACATTCCATTTGTATAAATGCGGTATTTGTTATTTCAGAAATCCTGAAAAATTCTAATTTGGTGCGTTCCATCCGTATAGATGCGGTATTCGTTTATTGTTTTTTTTTTTATTCGTATTCGTTACGTTCACTAACGGGCAGACAAATTTGAAAGGAAATTCCAATACCTATATTTATTAGTTTATAACTATTATTATAGTTTTTATTATTATAATTTATTAATAATAAATAATAATAATAATAATAATAATAAAAAAATATATATAATAATGGCTAATAATTCGTTTACATTCACTAACAGACAAATTTGAAAGAAATTTCAATACCTATAATTTATTCGTTTATAGCTATTATTATAGTTTTTATTATTGTTATTAATAATAATAATAAAAAAACCTATAATAATGGTTAATAATTTCTTACATTTACTAACAGACAAATTTGAAAGGAAATTCAAGACCTATAGTTTAATCGTTTATAACTATTATTATAGTTTTTATTATTATTATTTATAATAATAATAAAAAAACAATAATAATGGTTAATAAACGTAATCATTTAATTATAATAGAAATTATCCGTATTTTTTTTGTTCTTTCGAATTTTCAGATTTTTGTTCTTATTTTTGGATTTTCAATCTTATTTTTGAATTTTCGTTCTTTTTAACTATCAGATTTCGGATTTTCCTTCTTTCTGATTTTTGTTCTTTTCGAAAATTCATTTTCGGAAAAATTCTTTAAACTTTTCTTGTTAATTCAGATGTTTACGAATTAACGAATATGCCGAATTTTGACAAAAAAAATAGCGTGGAAACATTTTTTATTACATTTATTTAATTTTTTTTCCTTTACTTGTAATTTTATTGCTCTCACCAAGGAGGAGAATATTGATGTACAGATAATGACAATCTCACTGACAGATGACACGCCTAATGATGAGACAACAGAAGAGAGACTTCCCAGTACAGACAATGGGGGAGAGGGGACCAATGAAAAGTGTCTGACACTAAATTTGTCTCAGCCAATCAGAGATGATGGGTTACTATGGGCAACGGCACCAGGTTGGATAGAACTTGTGTTTGACATATTTTTTATGAATCCCCCCCATGTGTCTGGTGCCTGCACTGGGGCTCTGAGATCACAGGAAGGGACAAGCAGGAGGGGGCTGTATGTACTAATGATGTATAGGAGGAGGAGAGACAACTATCACACCATGGATTATCATCACACAATTCATAGAAGAGAAAGTAAACACAGAATGGCTACAAGAAAATGGCCGCCTCTTTATAATCACGGAGTGGCTACAAGAAAATGGCCGCTGCTGTTTCAGGAGTTACTATGGTAACCCGGGGACGTGTTTACTTCTGGAAGGAGAGGCGTGTGCTTCATGCAGGTCGGGCCCGCCCATTCCTCTTCAATCATAGTGACAGCGGACAGTTTGTAGAGAATGTGGGGGATGTCCGGGGTGTGCACTCTGCAACACCAGGCTCCGCCCACCAGTACTGTCATTGTTATTGGTTAGTTATCTATATGGGGACCCTGATATACGTGGGGGGCTGTGGGGATCCTAATATAAGGGGGGACTGTGGGGACCCTCATTTAAGAGGAGGGGGAATGTGGGGACCCTGATAAGGGGGGACTGTTGTGGAACCCTGATATAAGGGGGGGAGGGACTGTAGGGACCCTGATACAAGGGGGGGACTGTAGGGACCCTGATATAAGGGGAAGGACTGTGGGGACCCTGATATAAGGGGAGGGACTGTGGGGACTCTAATATAAGGGGGGGACTGTAGGGACCCTGATATAAGAGGAGGGCTGTGGGAACCCTCAGATAAGAGGAGGGGGACTGTGGGGACCCTCATATAAGAGGAGGGGGTTTGTGGGGACCCTGAAATCAGGGGGTACTGTGGGGACCCTGATGGGGGGGCTGTTGGGGACCCCGATATAAGGGGGGCTGTGAAAACCCTGATATAAGATGAGGGGGACTGTGGGGACCCTGATATAAGGGGAGGGACTACGGGGACCCTGATATAAGGGGAGGGGGACTGTGGAGACCCTAATATAAGGGGGGCTGTAGGGACCCTGATATAAGGGGGGGACTATGGGGACCCTGATATAAGAGGAGGGGGACTGTGGAGACCCTAATATAAGGGGGGCTGTAGGGACCCTGATATAAGGGGGGGACTATGGGGACCCTGATATAAAGGGGGGGGGACTATGGGGACCCTGATATAAGGGGGGGCTGACTCGGGGGCTATTCACTCCTGGGGGCCCCTATCACACTGACACCAATGATTTATTCTTTAGACATTTTCTCATTGTGTTTGTTTGAATGACAATAACTCAGCGGATTCCTCCATTTTTCCCTCCATATCTTACATTCTGGTACATTTATTATATGAGGATAAATGTTTTCTTTCTGTTGGGTCACAGAAGGATCTGGAAGAATTGTCCCGGCCCCCCGGGGCTCACTAAGGTTGGGGCCCCCCCGGGGCTCACTAAGGTTGGGGCCCCCGGCTGTAGACTTTGGTTATAAAGGATATAAGGCTTCTTCTTACAACTGATTTACTTTTCCAGGACAAACGTTCCCCCGGAATATTCCAGGGATCTGTCCTCGGAGGATGGGGGAGGGGAGGAAGAAGATGGTGGAGAGGATATTGAACCTCACTATGACGGGAGAGGTGAGGAGGATTCTGGGAATTTCACACGGACATCATTTGTCTACCAACCGGAAAAAGTGTCTCTTAGATATAAATTCGTATCAATATATATGAGATCTAATATCTCAGAGCGCTTGTGATGACATCACTGGATCTGAAATAAGATACACAATGTAGTAGAAAGGTTTTATTTAAAAATGTCATTATCATTGGGGGGGGGGGGGGGGAAGGGGGGGGGGCAGGGAAAAAAATATATACGCAGGTTAAACTTGAGCTTTAAAAGCACCAGGGCCACCTTCATTTTGTCTTCTCCCATTGACTCCAATGTGTTTAAAGAATGTGTGAAATTTTACCAAAATGTCCTCATCTCTAATTTAAATTAAGTCCAGTGCTAGTTGGTATAGTGACTTATCTGTAGCTCTTATTACACAGGAATGCACAATGGTGAAGAAGACATCTGGTGATCATGTGACATTCAGCAGCCATTCCCATGTCTCAGAAGATTGGAGCAGGAGCCAGAGAACCGCCATGGATCCCCCACCTCAATTCCTGATACCAGAGAGAAACAACGACAAGAAGATTCTGGAGGTCATCAACAAGATCACAGAGCTTCTGGGAGAGGAGAGCGGTGCCGGGAATTCTGGGACATCATCCAGGATCAGAAGCGTTATGTCTGGATGGTGACTGTATCATTGTGTGTTGTCAGGTTCCTATCAGGTTTCAGGATGTCACAGTCTATTTCTCCATGGAGGAGTGGGAGTATATGGAGGGACACAAAAACATCATGATGGAGAACCAGCTGCCTGTCACTCCACCAGGTAAGAGGAGGTCATGTTTTTAGAAGCAATTCCATGTAGTCACCATCCACATGAGGCACTTTAGAGAGACATAAATGAATACACTTATCCGCAAATGTCTACAGTTTTGAGCTACAGCCACCATGTTGGGGAAGCCAATGTCTTGACTGGTTGTTGGTCTGTCTGGAGGGGAGGGTTGGAGCACAGCGATCAGTGCCTTCAAAGTGAAGGCAATTCACATCAGAACAGGATGTGTGCCTTACGTACCAGGGAGTACCTTATCATGTTCTTCAAAAACATTTTTTATTGCTTATTCCACAGAAAACACGGCCTTAATACAAAGAAGTTGACGTGTTTCAGCCTCAATTATAACAGTATGACTAAGGCCGATTGAGGCCTGAAACGCATCAACTTCTATGTGTTAAGGCCATGTTTTCTGTAGAATAGTCATAAAATTTTTTTTTAAAGATCATTATATGGAGCTGTGGATCATCTATTTGGATTTGACTATTGCAGTTGTGCAGGTGTGAATCATGCACCTGTTTGCTTGAGGTATTTCATCAATCTACAGGGTTGCAGCAGCTTATCTTATGAAGTTATAATATACCAGGGAGTAGACTCTGAAGTAGCTAACTATGTCCATGTACTACTATGTAAAATCCTGTAATTTTACTTCATTTACATTATTACACTTGAACCATTGGTCATCCACCTGAGCTTTTGACCTCCTACGTGAACCACTGATCCGCTACCAAAACCATTGACTCTCTACATGAACCAATGACCTTCCACTGGAACCATTGACCTTCCCCCTGAACCATTGACCCTCTACCTGAACCATTGAGCTTCTACCTGAACCATTGAGCTTCTACCTGAACCATTGAGCTTCTACCTGAACCATTGAGCTTCTACCCGAACCATTGACCTTCTACCCGAACCATTGACCCTCTACTTGAACCATTGACCTTTCACATGAACCATTGACCCTCCCCATGATTTATTGACCCTCTACCTGAACCATTGGCCATCAACCTGAACCATTGACCCTCTACCTGAACCGTTGACCCTCTACCTGAGCCATTGACCCTCTACCTGAGCCATTGACCTTCCACCAGAACTACTGGCTATCCACCTTCACCACTAGCCATCCACTTGAACCATTGACCTTCTACCTGAACCATTGGCTATCCACCTTAACTCATGTAGACTGGCAGTCACCACACATAACCCCTCTGAATGCAAAACTCACCTATATCCATCCAGACTGACTGCCCACATCACCTGCCATGTTTATAGTCACTATACATTATGTGACTGGGGGAATAGAAGGACTGTTATGACATCTATACACAATGGTGATCAGTGGGAAGAATATTCCTTACATTGGTGATCAGTGAGAAGAATGTTCCTTACATTGGTGATCAGTGAGAAGAATGTTCCTTACATTGGTGATCAGTGGGAAGAATGTTCCTTACATTGGTGATCAGTGAGAAGAATGTGCCTTACATTGGTGATCAGTGAGAAGAATGTTCCTTACATTGGTGGTCAGTGAGAAGAATGTTCCTTACATTGGTGGTCAGTGAGAAGAATGTCCCTTACATTGGTGGTCAGTGAGAAGAATGTTCCTTACATTGGTGGTCAGTGAGAAGAATGTTCCTTACATTGGTGATCAATGGGAAGAATGTTCCTTACATTGGTGATCAGTGAGAAGAATGTTCCTTACCTTGGTGGTCAGTGGGAAGAATGTTCCTTACCTTGGTGGTCAGTGGGAAGAATGTTCCTTACATTGGTGGTCAGTGATAAGAATGCTCCTTACATTGGTGGTCAGTGATAAGAATGCTCCTTACATTGGTGATCAGTGAGAAGAATGTTCCTTACATTGGTAATCAGTGAGAAGAATCTTCCTTACATTGGTGATCAGTGGGAAGCATGTTCCTTACATTGGTGATCAGTGATAAGAATGTTCCTTACATTGGTGGTCAGTGGGAAGAATGCTCCTTACATTGGTGATCAGTGGGAAGAATGTTCCTTACATTGGTGGTCAGTGAGAAGAATGTTCCTTACATTCGTGATCAATGGGAAGAATGTTCCTTACATTGGTGATCAGTGGGAAGAATGTTCCTTACATTGGTGATCAGTGAGAAGAATGTTCCTTACAATGGTGATCAGTGAGAAGAATGTTCCTTACATTGGTGGTCAGTGAGAAGAATGTTCCTTACATTGGTGATCAATGGGAAGAATGTTCCTTACATTGGTGATCAATGGGAAGAATGTTCCTTACATTGGTGATCAGTGGGAAGAATGTTCCTTACATTGGTGATCAGTGAAAAGAATGTTCCTTACATTGGTGATCAGTGAGAATTATACAGCCACCATGAAAAGGGAGGTCAATCAGCCACAGCTCAAGAAACCTATGGAGGAACCCAAGTTAACGATGGCTTTTCTAAAGAAATCACTTTAAAATATCATTTACATGCACCTTAGATCCCCCATTTCTTCTGTCCTGCAGATGGACGACACAACAACAATAACATTATGGAAATTCCTATTGACTTTTCTGATATAGAAGACGATGACATCTCATCTAATTCTTCAGGGAAACAATCCATCAACTCAGATCTCCATCCAGAACATCACTGTGAAGATCTGTCATCTCCTCCTTCCACCTATGAGAGATTTTATCCCGACATCCCCCTTGCCGCCAATCAGAAAGTTAGTACAGGAGGAGAGACGCTCCCACGTTCTGAGCACAGTGAATGTCTTATGGAGAGAACTGAATCTGTTTTATCCCAGGACAGTAAAACAGGGGAGAAGCTGTATTCCTGTCCCGAGTGCGGAAAGTGTTTTCCTTACAAATCGCACCTTCTCAGACATGAGAGCGCTCACACGAGGGAAAGGGCCGTATTCCTGCTGGGAATGCGGAAAATGTTTTTTTTTTATACAAATCAGCTCTCATTATCCACGAAATGATTCACACGGGGGGAGAAGCCATACTCGTGTTCCCAGCGCCAGAAACGGTTTAACCGCAAAACGTCTCTCAGCAGACAGCAGATCATGCACACGGGGGACAAGTCCTATTCCTCTTCTGTGTGCGGCAAATGCTTTTCCTCATCTTCTAAAGCATGACCGAGTTCACATCGGGGAGAGGCCTTTTCCCTGTGCAGGGTGCGGAAAACGTTTCCTCCAGCAATCTGATCAGAAGCAGGTAAGTCGGACATATTTGTTATTTTTATTTAAAAAAAATTCAAACCTTTACAACCCCTTTAATGTCAATTTTTCAGAATACACACACAATTACATATTAAGAGAGACCAAATGTGATGTAGACATCTTTTATGTCTTGCTTAGGAGATCTAACCTGTTTTATTAGTCTACTGGACCATGTAATATGGATTGCTGGGGCTTTGGTATTAAAAAAAAACACAAAAAAGAAGAGAGCGCACTGCCCTAATGCAGTAGTAAGCCTTTAATAAAAAAAAAACATGAAAAAAACAATTCCACTTGCAATGAAAAGCCTTTGTGCCACACATATAAAAAAAAAAAAAAAAAACGATGCAAGGATCCTCTGGTCTGTGTGAAGATGGAGCAGCTCAGTCCTCCTTGTGGATGTCCTGCCAATCTGTAACCGGAGTGCCAAACACACAAGGATCGGACACTGTCCCGGCGGCTTGTCAGCTGGAAGAGCGCCCCACTCCTGGTGACATTTTATTTAGTGCAATTACTAGTATTTACTATTGGCTTATCCAAAAAAAAAAAAAAAAAACTGGCTCGGGATGTGTATTGCTTCACTAGACAGTTTGATGACCATTTTTCATTGAGTCCCTCAAAAGTCTTTTGCAGACTCTGCTAGAGGAGGTTTGCATTCCATCTTCACTGCCTGTGTCCTGTCAAAGGGCCTTCAAAGTGTTCTGTGGCTTATCAACCGTGTTCACCTTCCCTGGCTGCCAACCACAGACATGAGAACAAAATCTGACCACTTTTATTACCAACTTGTGAAATTTAAAGAGATTAGGTTAGCATTAGGGGTGCAGCGGATCGTCATCCGATCCGTGATCCGATCCACGGAGGTTGATCCGTACGGGACACCCGCGATCCGCAGAGCGCTCTGTGTCCTCAGGCCATAGGAAAGGCCACGGCTTCGGCCTAGCTCCGGAGCGGCGGCCATCTTGGTACACCCGGCGGCCGTTTAGCACGTGATCGCTCCGTCAAATGACATGTCATGACGCCGGTTCCTCTCTCCCCTCTGTGTACTGATCTGTACAGTGGAGGAGAGAGAACGGATGGCAGCAGTGCCAATACTCTGCAATGCTCTGCTGCAATACACTGCCAATACTCTGCAATGCCCTGCCAATACTCTGCAATGCCCTGCCAATACTCTTCCATACCCTGCCAATACTCTGCCATACCCTGCCAATAGTCTGCCATACCCTGCCAATAGTCTGCCATACCCTGCCATTAGTCTGCCATACCCTGCCAATAGTCTGCAATACCCTGCCAATATACCCGCTAATACCCTGCAATACTCTGCCAATACTCCGCCACACCCTGCCAATAGGGAGATTGTGGATATTACAGTGGGGGAGATTTTTTTTTTGTTGATCCGAAAATGATCCGAACCGTGACTCCTGATCCGGGGAACGATCCGAACCGTGAGTTTTTTGATCCGTTGCACCCCTAGTTAGCATCGTGTTCATTATAACCTCCCCATTCTACACACAAAGGGGTTTGTCAGACCTCATTATTGTCACAGTGTGGACAAGTACAAAGGGAAGTCTGTATTTCACCAGGTCACCCCCCATCGTGTTGGTCTTGTATGCTGATCTCCCCACAGTAGGGAACTCAGGCTCACCCTATGAAGACGGATGAACTGGAGGCAAGGTATTGGGACAGGTAGATGCACAGTTGGGAACAGGCAGGAGGTTGGGACTGGGGGCAGACAGATTTAACCTCCTGGTATCCGCGCTATAGCCGAATGACGGCCACAGCGCGGACCTACATTCCCGGGAGGCCGTCATATGACGGCCTCCCCTGTGCACGCTCTCTGCGCGTGCCCTGCAGGGCGCGCACTGGGCGCGTTGTGAACACCGAGTCACTGGGACTCGGCTGATCACCGATTCGAGTAAGGGGCCGGTCCCGGCCCCTTACCATGTGATCAGCTGTCAGCCAATGACAGCTGATCACATGATGTAAACAAAAGATCGGTAATCGTGTAACAAAGTAGGGAATGGCGCTGTGCAAAAGGGGGTATATTGGTATATTTTGTGTCTAATAATAGTAGTAGGTGCACCAATGTGACATGCTGCAAGGAACACCAGTAAGTAGTACCCTCAAAGTGCAGTGCTATTAATGATAATAAAGTGCTAAACAGTAGATAATCAATCAGTAAGTAAATAAATATAAAAATATACAACTATAATCTCATGTGCGAATATTAATAGGTTAACCACTAGTATTGTGAAGAAAGTGTCAAGTGCAGTGTTCCATCTACCCGCTGGGTGATAGAAATTGAGATGCAAATATTAAAAAATAAAATAAAATAAAAAGTGTCCACAATCCTCTATGGTGTATAAAGTAAAGGGTATCCACAGTCCTCTATAATGAAGTGCTAAAAAACAATATAAAAAACAATATAAAAAATGAATACGTGACAAAATACACAATAAATGTGTAAATATTAAGACCCAAAATAATAAATGGTTGATGTATATATATAAAGGTAAGTCTCTAATATCCTGATGTATATAAAGGTAAGTCTCTAATTTCCTGATGGTGAACCAATATAACTCATATGAAGGTGGCAAAAGAAGTTCATATCATGTCTTCCACAGGATTTCCTCCAAATATTTAAAACAAACACACTCCCCCCGATGTGATTCCACTCACCGGAACGCTGTACCCCTGCAGGGGTATAGGCATAGGAAGTGTGTACGCCAGATCCCGATCCAATCTAGATGTCGGTCTGATCCCCGTATGTCGGTATCCTCTCAATCCGGATCAGCCACTCATGGAGGGGATGGGGGAAGATGACAATCCCCTGTAATAGTCCTATTCCCGGTCGGACATCCACTCCAGAGTATTATATGAAAAAGAGGAGGTGCTCCACATAGCGTAACTCCATAAAATAATATTTATTTAAAAAATCCAAAAATAGCACATTTAAATCCAAGGAATTGAAACCAATCACTTATTAAAAAGGAGAGGGAGCCTACAAGCTCTCTAGCTCCCCTAGCCGTTCCGGGACGCAGCGTAGTATACAGCTACCGCTTGCGTTCCACCGGTCCGCTATCGAAAACCACAGTGACAGGAAGTGACGTTGTGCGTGCCAAGATAGTCCCGCCTTACGCGTTTCGTCACACGGACGTCATCGGAGGCGCTGCCATCTTGGTCCTCTCAACGTCTTATATCTGGGTGCAGTACATGCCGCGGCCAATCCCGTACTAGATGCTAAATGACAGGCATCTTATAAATCCAATCAAAAAATTCGCTCAATTATGGAAACGAAAGCCAAAGACCCAATATCATTAGACCAAAGAAATTACTAGATAGAGTCTCCTTGAGCGCCATCTGGTGGAAGTTTTATTGTACTTGTAATTCGTATGGAATAACGGCCGTGGGGATTTGTAATTTGCAAACCAGATACTATCTGGTAAAGATAACATAACAATCGAATAGCTAAAACCAGAAATCAACAAAGAAGAAGTGTAACATATAATTACCTCAAGAGGTATTCAGGCAGAAGGAGAGTTTAAAAAAAAAAAGTTTTATGTATATATATCTACAAATATACACATAAAAAATTCTTAAAAATGTATATATATATAAAATATTGTGCACATAAAAAAGGAACGATGTATTAAAAATCTTTTTTAAAAAAGATGTACGAAGAGGAGTACATTGTATAAATAGTGCTGGTATGAACCAGAATCAGAAGAGAATATGTTGGTATGTCAATGGGTATATTAATTTGTGAACCAAAATATCTCGATTTATCAATAAATATCTGAGAGTATACTGGAAGTAGTGTTGAAGTATCTCTATATCATCTAAAAATATTATTTAAAAATATTGAAATCTTCGGGAGTCAGGGGATAAGATAGGGGCACGTATATATTCCACCTATTTAATTAAGAAGCAATTCAGAACCGATCGTGGAAATCTACAGTGTTTTTAAAAATTAGATAAAAAACAGTTCAGATCAATGTCCACATTTAACCCTCTAGGAACAAGGCTCCCTAAGCGGTATATCCACTTAGTTTCATTCTGGGACACTTTTATTCTTTTATTACCGCCTCTCCAGTGATCTTTGATCAGATCTATGCCATAAAAAATTAACCCTGTGGGATTTCTATTGTGGACCTCGTCAAAGTGCCTAGAGAGGTTGTGCTTTGGGAAGCCTTTTTTAATGTTGTTAATATGCTCTCTAATCCTAACGCGGAGAGGCCTAGTGGTTCTTCCCACGTACTGAAGCCGACAGGGGCATTCTATCACATACGTGACGTGAGTACTTTCACAGGTGATCAATTCTCTGATTTGATACTCTTTCCCTGTTCTTGACTTAAAGAGCAATTTTTTCTTTGGTTGTCTCTTACTTACACGACAGGGTAGACACTTTTGGCATCTGAAAAAACCTTTTAATTCGGGGAATAACTTAACCGGCTTAGGCGGGTCGATCACGTTATGTACCAACTGGTTCCTCAGACTGGGGGCCTTCTTGTAAATAAATCTTGGTTTTTTGGGGAGTATCTTCACCAAAGTTCTGTCTGATTTTAAAATAGGCCAATATTTCCTAAAGATATGTTCAATTGACCGATATTGATTGTTAAAACCAGTGATAAAAGCCATATCCATCTTACAGTGGTTATCGGTTTTCTCTTTCTTTCTCAGTAGGAGATCACGATCTAGGCTCCCTATTTCCATCTTATGTCTCATTAGGGGTTCTTTGTGGTATCCTTTTATCAATGAATTTTTTAATCAGGGTGTCGGCTTGGCTGTAATAATCGTCTATCCTATAGCAATTTCTTCGCAACCTCATTAGTTGGCCTTTCGGAATGTTCTGCTTCCACTTCGGATGATGGCAACTAGATGTTGGAATGTAGCCATTACGATCCGTAGCCTTGAAAAAAGTTCTTGTGTGTAATTCGTTATTCTCTTTGAAAATCTGTACATCTAGGTAATCAATTGCTTGAGGGTCGCATGTCCCACTGAAAGTGATGCCATATTTATTTTGATTCATTGCTCCTAGGAAATTGTAAAATGACTCTGCCGTGCCCCTCCACACTATAATCACGTCATCTATATAACGACGGTAAAATTCAATCTCCGAGCGTGGACTTTTATATATATTTTCTTCTTCCCACATATCCATGAATAAATTAGCCACGCTTGGGGCATATCTGGCTCCCATGGCGACACCCTTAGTTTGCACATAATAGTCCTTCTGATACCAAAAATAATTGCTTTCCATTGCTAATTTTAAAGCTTCTAAAATAAAATTAATCTGTTCTTGTTTAAGATTAGCGTTTTTATAAAGTGCTTTCTCTACTCCTTTTAGGCCATGTTTTTGGATAATGCTGGTATATAAGGAGTTCACATCTATCGTCGCAAGAAGACAATCTTCAACCCCAGTTATACTTTTAATTTCGTTAATCAATTGCGTACTGTCCTTTAGATACGATCTACCTTTGGTTACTATTGGTTTTAGAAAGCAATCGATATATTCTCCCAGTCTAGAGAACAGGGAATTGATCCCACTTATAATCGGTCGTCCTGGGGGTTTCTCCAATCGTTTATGTACTTTGGGTAAGTAATATATAACTGGTGTTTTGGTGGACTCGCAAATCAAGTATTTAGCTTCCTTTTTATTTAAAATTCCTCTGTCCTTCCCTTTTTTGACAAGTGCTTTCAGTTTCTTGTTGTAAAGTTGTTTTGGGTTTCCCTTCAGTTTCTTATAGGTATTTTCTACTCTAAGGAGGTTCTTCATTTCTTCCTCATAGTCCTCTTTCCTTAGTATAACCAGCCCACCCCCTTTATCTGCAGGGCGTATAACTACTTCTTTTCTTTTTCCAATTTCTTTAATGGCTTTCCATACATTCCTATTGTTGGAACCCTTGATTTCGAGTTTCGCAAGGTCACTCTCCACCATCTTCTTAAAGGCGTTCATACACTGGTCGCCCGGAACCTTCGGATTAAAAACAGAATTGTTTCTAAGACTGGTGTGTGTAAAGCCAGATGGTTCTTCTGCTGGTTTCTCATCTTTATTTAAGGCATAGTGTTTCTTTATTCTTAATTTGCGTATAAATTTCTGTAGATCAACAAAAACCTCAAACTTATCAATATTCTTATCTGGTGCAAATTTTAATCCTAAATCTAAAACTCTCAGTTCTTCATCAGTAAAAACAGCATCACTCAAGTTAAAAATTCCTTCTTCTAATATTCTCTTCTCCTTTTTCCTCTTCTTTCCTCCTCGTTTTCCTCTTGCCTGTAACCTCTTTCTGTATCTCTTAGGGTTTGGTCTGGCCCTCTGCCAGGATTCCTGTTCGATCCATTCCTCATCTGCTGTGAGTGTCCGTAGGTGCCGAAATTCCTCTGCTGTGGATGTCCGTAGGTTCCTATATCCCTCTGTTCTCTGTACACGGGTGGACCCCAGTGCCTCTGGAAGTCTCTGTTGATATCTGGTTGGTCTTTCCAACCCTGTCTCCTGTATGGAGGTCGTGCTTTCCATCTTCCAGGTGGGCCACCCCTGTGAAAATCCCTATTGTCCCTAGATAAACCTCTAGGATAGGGGTTAATATAGGTGCCCTGGTGTCCCCTTTCCCTTAGGGGTGAGTACCTATTTCGAGTGGGGATACTATATCTTGGAGTGGCTGGGGATCTTCCATATCCAGGTTCTGGGGGATGTTCTTCCCTCCCCCTCATCCAGAGACCATTGGTTCGGTAATTAGGTGTCCCTGACGCCTCAATGCGTCTGGTAGTGGGGGTATGTTCAAACCTGGCTTGTCTTGTATTGTCTGGTATATCTTCCTCTTCTCCTGGAATTTCGTCCATAGAGTTACTGTCTTCTTCATTACTCATCTCATCTACTTCTTCTTGCCACTTGTAGACCCTTTTATTGGCATAATCCAGAACGTCCCTCTTAAATTTTTTCTGTTTCTTGGTTTGAATTTCCGTATCGTATTTCTTTATAATCTCTTGTAGTTCTTTGTCCTTGTCTTTATATTCTTGTTGTCCAGTAAAGGGGTGTAATAGATTCTTGATCTCAATAATTCTTTCCTCTACTTTTCTTAATTTAAAATGTCTCCTTGCTATTATTTTTTGTAAAAGCTCATTCTCACAACCTGAGAAAAAAGAGTACCATTCCTCATTTAAGGAGGCGTCATCAATACTATCATTTGGGCTCAAATCCCACCTTAATCTCCTAGGTGTCATTTTCTCTTTCACATACATCTCCAGGGAAACAATGTCCCACCACACCCTTAGTTGTTTTTCCAGGGTGTGTCGCAGCTGTTTCAACAACCCATTCATATCTTGACTGTTATTAACCTGCTCTTGGTTAAAAACCCCTCTTACATCAATCTTCCGGGAATAGGACTATTACAGGGGATTGTCATCTTCCCCCATCCCCTCCATGAGTGGCTGATCCGGATTGAGAGGATACCGACATACGGGGATCAGACCGACATCTAGATTGGATCGGGATCTGGCGTACACACTTCCTATGCCTATACCCCTGCAGGGGTACAGCGTTCCGGTGAGTGGAATCACATCGGGGGGAGTGTGTTTGTTTTAAATATTTGGAGGAAATCCTGTGGAAGACATGATATGAACTTCTTTTGCCACCTTCATATGAGTTATATTGGTTCACCATCAGGAAATTAGAGACTTACCTTTATATACATCAGGATATTAGAGACTTACCTTTATATATATACATCAACCATTTATTATTTTGGGTCTTAATATTTACACATTTATTGTGTATTTTGTCACGTATTCATTTTTTATATTGTTTTTTATATTGTTTTTTAGCACTTCATTATAGAGGACTGTGGATACCCTTTACTTTATACACCATAGAGGATTGTGGACACTTTTTATTTTATTTTATTTTTTAATATTTGCATCTCAATTTCTATCACCCAGCGGGTAGATGGAACACTGCACTTGACACTTTCTTCACAATACTAGTGGTTAACCTATTAATATTCGCACATGAGATTATAGTTGTATATTTTTATATTTATTTACTTACTGATTGATTATCTACTGTTTAGCACTTTATTATCATTAATAGCACTGCACTTTGAGGGTACTACTTACTGGTGTTCCTTGCAGCATGTCACATTGGTGCACCTACTACTATTATTAGACACAAAATATACCAATATACCCCCTTTTGCACAGCGCCATTCCCTACTTTGTTACACGTATCTGTTTAGGGTACACGTTAGTGTCCCTTGTTTACATAGGGGGGCTGCAGTTGCAAATATATCCTGTAGCGCGGATCCACTGACAAAATTACAAAAAGATCGGTAATCGTTTTTTTTTTTTTTACTCACGCTGACAATGCGAGTAGAAAAAAAAGCCGATCACCGGATCGGATGTGAGGGACATCGGTCCCCAAGTGGAAGAGGCACCTCTGCCTCATCAGTGCCCACTAAAAGTGCCACCTAATAGTGCCCACAGTGCCACCTAACAGTGCCCACAAGTGCCACCTATCAATGCCCGCAAGTACCACCTATCAATGCCCACCTGTAGTGCCAATCAGTGCCACCTGCCAGTGCTGCCCATCACTGCCACCCATCAGTGCCCATCACTGCCACCCATCAGTGCCCATCACTGCCGCCTCATCAGCGTACATCAATGAAGGAGAAAAATTACCCGTTTAAAATTTTTTATAACAAAATATAAAAAAATAAACTTTTTTTTAAAAAAAAATGCAGTTTTTTACATTTTTTTAATAAAAAGTAAAAACCGCAGAGGTGATCAAATACCACCAAAAGAAAGCTTTATTTGTGGTGAAAAAATGATAAAAATTTCATTTGGGTACAGTGTTGTATGACCGCGCAATTGTCATTCAAAGTGCTTCAGCGCCGAAAGCTGAAAATTGGTCTGGATAGGAGGGGGGTTTAAGTGCCCTGTAAGCAAGTGGTTAAAGTAATTGTAAAGTCTTGTTTTTAAAAAAACAAAAAAAAAAAAAAAAAACATGTACTTACCTCCTCTGTGCGGTTGGTTTTGCCCAGATCCTCCTCTTCTCGGGTCCCTCTTTGCTGCTCCTGGCCCCTCCCTCCTATCGAGTGCCCCCTCAGCCAGCAGCTTTCTATGGGGGGGCACCCAAGCCAAATCAGAGCTCTGTGTATCCATTCAGACACGGAGCCCCGACCTGGCTCCCGCCCCCTTTCTACCCCGATTGGCTGACTGACTTTGAAGGACAGCCGTGGGAGCCAATGGCGCTGCTGCTGTGTCTCAGCCAATCAGGAGGAGTGTCCCTGATGGCTTAGACATTAGTGGACATCACTGGAAATAGAAGTGGCTCAGGTAAGTAATTAGGGGGGTGCTCGGGCGGCTGCTACACAGAAGGTTTTTTTATCTTAATGCATAGAATGCATTAAGATAAAATACCTTCTGCCTTTACAACTCCTTTAATCGAGTGGTGCAAACAAAGCAGGACCATAACCAAGAGATCAGTTCATCAGAGTGGGGACCAAGACCAAGAGGAAGGTAGAAGGAGTGGAGTACCTGGCATGGCAGGAGCAACAGCACTCCTGGAACTCCGGGACCTGGAAGTGGGAACCGGGATGTGGAAAACAGGGACCTGGAAGCAGGAACTGGACACACAAAAGAAGAACAGGGACCTGGAAGCAGGAACTGGACACACAAAAGAAGAACAGGGACCTGGAAGCAGGAACGGGATACATAATCAACACCGGGGCCCAGAAACACTACCCTGTTTCCCCCAAAATAAGACCTAGCGTGATTGTCGGTGATGGCTGCAATATAAGCCCTTCCCCCCCCAAATAAGCCCTACCCTGTTTCCTCAAAAATAAGCCCTACCCTGAAAATAAGACCTACAAGGACTTTAACTAGGGCTTATTTGGGGGGTAGGGCTTATATTGCAGCCATCACCAACAATCACGCTAGGCCTTTTTTTCAGGGAAACAGGGTAGCAACCTGTTTTGCGCAGGCATCTAACTAAAGCAGAGGACTCCCTCATGTGTTATTTAGGGAAGTGGTTCTCAAAGTCAGTCCTCAAGTACCTCCAACAGGCCATGTTTGCAGGTTTTCCTTTATCTTGCACAGGTGCCTTAAATCAGAGTCAATGGCATTTGGTATTTTGGACAGCTATTTTATCTTAGAGAAATTCCCAAAACATCGCCTGGTGGGGGGGTACTTGAGGACTGAGTTTGAGAACCATTGATTTAGCATACCTCCCAACTGTCCCTGATTTCAAGGAACTGTCATTGATTTGGAGCAATGTCCCTCTGTCCCTCATTCCTCCTCATTTGTCCCTCATTTTGCTCTGATCTCTATAGTTGTACATAAAATGCACTTTTTATCTTTCAACAAGTGTTTCCCAGAGCTAAACCTTTCATCCAATTTCTAAATTGCTGCATTTGTACATTTTAAAAGCCAATAGAAAGGAATAGTAGTGGTAAAAAAAAAAGCACTTGTGGATTTAATTAACCTTTTTTTTGGGTTAATTCTCCTTTAAGGGGGTGTGGCAGGGGGCGTGTCCTATACCTACATACTTTTGCTAGTAGGTGTCCCTCATTCCCATCTCAAAATGTTGGGAGGTATGCAGCCCCCCACATGTGTATATATGCCAGCCCCCCACACCTGTATATATGTCAACCCCACCCCCCCACACCTGTATATATGTCAGCCCCACCCCCCCTCACACCTGTGTGTATGTATGTATGTATATATATATATATATATATATATATATATATCAGCCCCCACCTGTATATATGCCAGCCCCCTCACACCTGTATATATGTCAGCCTCACCCCACCTGTATATATGCCAGCCCCCCTCACACCTGTATATATGTCAGCCCCACCCCCCACATAGGGTTGCCACATCATCCCTTTAATCCAGGACACATATGAATTACACAGGTTCTGAGGCTGATTTAATGCAGATAAGGTCCAAAGTGAGTTTAATTACCACCTTAATGAGCCACAGAACCTGTGTAATTAATATGTGTCCTGGATTAAAGGGATGATGTGGCAACCCTACCCCCACACCTGTATATATGCCAGCCCCCTCACACCTGTTTATATGTCAGCCCCCCCCCCCACACACACACCTGTATATATGCCAGCCCACCTCACACCTGTATATATGTCAGCTCCCCCACACCTGTATATATGTCAACCCACCCTCCTCTTTTGTATATATATGTCAGCCCCACACATACACAAATGTGTAAACACACAAGCCTCTGGCCCCTCCCTGTACACAAACAGCCCCCTCCATTTCCTTCACAGCCCCTACTTGTAAAGGAAATATTTCTACCTAGTCCCAGCTCGTTTTCACAAAGCTGACATGTTGCTGACACAGAGGAGCACAGTACAGGCAGCTCACACGAGGGGTGCACATGCACATAGTAGCCAGAGGTGGCAGTAAAGAGCTCGATGTCTGAGCTAAATGACACAGAGAGCAGCAGAAGCTGCGAGATTGTTTCTATAGTGCGCAACATGGCTCCCCTTCACCCGTCCTGCCTCCTTCTGTCCCGGGTGGGCCCCTTACAGTTGTATTGGCTGTACCCCCCTGAAGGAAACCCTGGCTACAGACATTTTTCTGCACCTTTCCCCAGATCTGTACCTCAATATACTCCTGTCTCGGAGGTCTACAGAAAATTCCTTGGACTTTATGGCTTGGTTTGTGCTCTGCCATGCACTGTTAACTGTTGGACCTTATATATACAGGTGTGTGCCTTTCCAAATCATGTCCAATCAACTGAATTTACCACAGGTGGACTCCAATCAAGTTGTAGAAACAACTCAAGGATGATCAGTAAAAACAGGAACCACCTGAGCTCAATTTTGAGTGTCATGATAAAGGCTGTGAATACTTATGTACATGTGATTTTTTTCATTTTTTATTTTTTATAAATTTGCAGATTTCAAACAAACTTCTATCATGTTGTCATTATGGGGTATTTGTAGAATTTTGAGGAAAATAATCTGTTTTGGAATAAGACTGTAACATAACAAAATAACATAACAAAATATGGAAAAAGTGAAGTGTTGTGAATACTTTCCGGATGCACTGTGTGTGTGTGTGTGTGTATATACAGTGGCTTGCGAAAGTATTCAGCCCCCTTGAACTTTTCAACCTTTTGCCACATTTCAGGCTTCAAACATAAAGATATAAAATTTTAATTTTTTGTGAAGAATCACCAACAAGTGGGACACAATTGTGAAGTGGAACGAAATCTATTGGATATTTTAAACTTTTTTAGCAATTAAAAAACTGAAAAGTGGTGCGTGCAAAATTATTCGGCCCCTTTACTTTCAGTGCAGAAAACTCACTCCAGAAGTTCAGCGAGGATCTCTGAATGATCCAATGTTGTCCTAAATGACTGATGGTGATAAATAGAATCCACCTGTGTGTAATCAAGTCTCTGTATAAATGCACCTGCTCTGTGATAGTCTCAGGGTTCTGTTGAAAGCGCAGAGAGCATCATGAAGACCAAGGAACACACCAGGCAGGTCCGTAATACTGTTGTGGAGAAGTTTAAAGCCGGATTTGGATACAAAAAGATTTCCCAAGCTTTAAACATCCCAAGGAGCACTGTGCAAGCGATCATTTTGAAATGGAAGGAGTATCAGACCACTGCAAATCTACCAAGACCTGGCTGTCCCTCTAAACTTTCAGCTCAGACAAGGAGAAGACTGATCAGAGATGCAGCCAAGAGGCCCATGATCACTCTGGATGAACTGCAGAGAACTACAGCTGAGGTGGGAGAGTCTGTCCATAGGACAACAATCAGTCGTACACTGCACAAATCTGCCCTTTATGGAAGAGTGGCAAGAAGAAAGCCATTTCTCAAAGATATCCATAAAAAGTCTCATCTAAAGTTTGCCACAAGCCACCTGGGAGACACACCAAACATGTGGAAGAAGGTGCTCTGGTCCGATGAAACCAAAATCAAACTTTTTGGCCACAATGCAAAACGATATGTTTGGCGTAAAAGCAACACAGCTTATCACACTCAACACACCATCCCCACTGTCAAACATGGTGGTGGCAGCATCATGGTTTGGGCCTGCTTTTCTTCAGCAGGGACAGGGAAGATGGTTAAAATTGAGGGGAAGATGGATGCAGCCAAATACAGGACCATTCTGGATGAAAACCTGTTGGAGTCTGAAAGACCTGAAACTGGGACGGAGATTTATCTTCCAACAAGACAATGATCCCAAACATACAGCAAAATCTACAAAGGAATGGTTCACAAATAAACGTATCCAGGTGTTAGAATGGCCAAGTCAAAGTCCAGACCTGAATCCAATCGAGAATCTGTGGAAAGAGCTGAAAACTGCTGTTCACAAACGCTCTCCATCCAACCTCACTGAGCTCCAGCTGTTTTGCAAGGAAGAATGGGCAAGAATTTCAGTCTCTCGATGTGCAAAACTGATAGAGACATACCCCAAGCGACTTGCAGCTGTAATCGCAGCAAAAGGTGGCTCTACAAAGTATTAACGCAAGGGGGCCGAATAATTTTGCACGCCCCACTTTTCATTTTTTTATTAGTTAAAAAAGTTTCAAAAATCCAAAAGATTTCGTTCCACTTCACAATTGTGTCCCACTTATTGGTGATTCTTCACAAAAAATAAAAATTTTATATCTTTATGTTTGAAGCCTGAAATGTGGCAAAAGGTTGAAAAGTTCAAGGGGGCCGAATACTTTCGCAAGCCACTGTGTATATGTATATATAATATAATAATATAATATATAATAATATAATAATATATGTATTATATATATATATATATATATATATATATATAATAGAAAAAAAGTCCAAAGGGTTGCTGCACTTAAAAGTTTAAGTGCAGCAACCCTTTGGACTTTTTTTCTATATATAAGGTCGGTGGGAGGACCTGATTGCTGGCACTGAATCGTTAGCTGGGTGCGGTTCTCCTCTACGATTTGAATATATATATATATATATATATATATATATATATATATATATATATATCACAGTTAAGCTCATAAGTTTACATACCCTGGGCCATTTTTCAGAGAATATGAATGATAACACAAAAACATTTCTTTCACTCATGGTTAGTGTTTGGCTGAAGCCATGTATTATCAATCAACTGTGTTTACTCTTTTTAAATCATAATGGCAACAGAAACTACCCAAATGACCCTGATCAAAAGTTTACATACCCCAGTTCTTAATATAGTTTATTGTCCCCTCTAATATCAATGACAGCTTGAAGTCTTTTGTGGTATTTGTGGATGAGGCTCTTTATCTTCCTAGATAGTAAAGCTGCTAATTTCTCTTGGCAAAACGCCTCCAGTTCCTGTCAATTCTTGGGCTGTCTTGCATAAACGTTTGAGTGGCTTAATGATATTGAGGTCAGGAGACTGAGAAGGCCACGTGAGAACCTTCAATTTATTCTGCTGTAGCCAATGACAGGTCGACTTGGCCTTGTGCTTTAGACCATTGTCATGTTGGAATGTCCAAGTACGTCCCATGCGTAGCTTCATGGCTGATGTAATGTAAATGTTCCTCTAGTATTTATTGATAACATACTGCATTCATCTTGCCATCAATTTTGAGCACTTACCAGTGCTCCTGGCCCCTCCCTCCTGCCAAGTGCCCCCCAGAGCAAACGGCTTGCTATGGGGGCACCCAAGCAGGCTTGCTCCCGAGCCACTGCTTTGTGGGTCCATTCACACACAGAGCTGTGGCTCGGCACCGCCCCTGTAGGGCTGAGGCTCTCGTGCACATCACTGGATCGCAATGGGGCTCAGGTAAGTATTAGGGAGGGGGGCTGCTCCACACAGAAGGTTTTTTACCTTCATACATAGCATGAAGGTAAAAAGCTTTTAGAACCACTTTAATCCTGACACCTGAGCTCTGTGCATTACTTAATCTCAACTCGTGTACTTTAGGCGTTACTTAATTCTGACCCCTGAACCAGGTTCTTTTTGTGCATATTTTATTCCAGACCCCAGCATTTGGGCATTACCTTATCCTGACCCCTGTACTATGTGCTTTACACTTTCTTGACCCATATCGCATAGGCTTAGGTAAGGTTTCATTTAACCATACCATTTTAAGCCCTGTCCACTGTTACAGTAAATTGGCCACATTCATCATTCTCCTTTTCATGGCGCCCAAGGTATTTTATCTTTATACTTTGCATATCTGCCTCTTGTTCCAAAAAGTTGTGACCAGTTGTTTAGAGTGTATTAAATATGAGGGTGTGATTTTGTGGGTTTGACTCAAAATTGGGGTGTGGTTTTGTGGATGTGGCCAGTAGAGTGTCCCTGGATTTCATTTTCAAAATCTGGTAACCTTGGTGCAGTATTTCATGATAGTCCCAATTCTAAATTATATTTCAAGGACAATGGTTTGTAAAATAATAAAATATGTGAACTTGTACACATCATACTAACATAGCATTAGGCTCCATTCACATTAGCATGTCTCCAAAGGCTCATGATTTACAGTGTGACTTTGGAGCGTGACTTTGATGCGATTTTGATCTGACTTTACATTCTCTGGACTAAAGTTGCATCAAAAGTTGCACCAAAGTAGTGCAGGCACCTTTTCAAAATTGATTTGAATGGGTGCCATTGAAAAGAATGGGCTGCGACTTGTCATGTGACTTTGATGTCCAAAGTTGCATGACAAGTTGTTCACGTGTGAATGGAGCATTATACGTTTACTTAAAAATGAATCAATGTTTGTCTAAATTATAGTCAATGTGACAATTCCTTCTTTGTCAGTCCTGCCAAATGCCAAGAGCACATGGGCATTTTTTTTAACAATGCCATGTGTGCTGAGCTGATGATGTGTTTTCTAAGAACTGGTAAATGTCTACACACTGTGCAGATGGATGCTGTGTCTGTAAGGGAATCCGATTTCAGCTACGTGCTTTGTGGGGTGGAAGAGCTCTGAGTACCCAGGCTGTGTACAGTGTGCAGAGCAGGCTAAATATAACTAAAAGACATTGAGAAACAACAGGTAGTCATTATTTGTAATGTGGTTTAAAAGAAAAAAAAATGGCTGCTCGGTCTAAAAGGCCTATTTTTTGTCCCAGCCCGGGCCTGCCAATCACTGACAGGTTTATTTAGATGATCCTGCTGGGGATTTGAATAAACATTTGGGGAGACCTTCTTAATAGGTCCCAGAGTGGCTGGGTGTGTGAAGGGTCCAGTCTTGGCATCCCAGACTTGCTGCCTGTAGAGAGTATAGGAAGAGTGTTCTTGCTTCTCAGGCCTGTTGCTTGGGAAGGGGCATAGTTCATGTTTGTTAGTCCTGCTGCCTGGCAAAGAAAGCTAAAGCTGAAGGAGAGTTCTGCTTACGCAGATTTCTGACCTTAGCCTGGGGTCCAGAATTAGTCTGCAAGAGGGGCTAAAGATACTTGAGGGTAGCTGTCCAGCTGGCCTACCTAGTCTACATTGGCCTGTGGCAGAGGCAAAAAGAGTTTGACCTTGACCTGTTGCAGAGATCAGAAGGAGAGAAGTGAAGGTGGAAGGAATTTTTGCTGCTGTTTTTGAATATCCTGTACCCCAACCCTCTAACTCCTAGACCAGTTTTCTCAATCAGGATTCCATGGAATCCAAGGGTTCCCCCAGAGGTGGCTAGAGGTTTCTTGAGCAGTGAGCAATTTCTGCTTCTCAGATAAGTTTCCACTGAGATCATCGATCTTTTTAGCTATCTTAAAGGGGGTAATTCTTCCCAGTGACCACAAGTGTAATGCCCTGGACACACGATCACACATTCCGACATCAAAATCCATCGGATTTTTTCCGGCGGATGTTGGCTCAAACTTGTCTTGCATACACACGGTCACACAAAGTTGGTCGGAAATTCCGAATGTCAAAAACGTGATGACGTACAACACGTACGATGAGCCGAGAAAAATGAAATTCAATAGCCAGTGCGGCTCTTCTGCTTGATTCTGAGCATCCATGGCACTTTGTGCATCGGAATTGTCTACACAATTTACGCGGACGGATTTAGTTGACGGAAAATTTTAGATCCAGCTCTCAAACTTTGTGTGTCGGAAATTCCGATGGAAAAAGTCTAATGTAGCCTACACACGGTCGGAATTTCTGACAACAAGCTCCGATCGCATATTTTCCATCGGAAAGTCCGATCGTGTGTACAGGGCATTAGGAGCATTCTTCTCGCTGACCATCACACTAATGTATCATGAGTTGTAGTACATTTTAGCAGGGGTTCCCTGAGAACGAAAAGTTATTTCAAGGGTTCCTCTGTGTTTAAAAGTTTGAGAAAGGCTGTCCTAGACATTTGAGCCAATAAAACCTGCAAAAAAAAAAAAAGATTGACAGAGTTGAAGTCTGTCATTTGGTCACAGCTTTTAGAATGACAAATGTTTGGGTACAGCTTTTTGAATTTGTAATTTTTGTTGACTTTTGAGCTTGATGATATCTTTCATGTGCTGATAAAAAATGATTGTGCTTCTACTTAACTGGATATTGTGCATGGTTTAATATTGCCAGAATTGCTGGATAGGTCCTGATGGCCTTTGCGGTTTGTCAGGATTCATGTAATATATCAAATACTGGTCATTTTAAGAAGCGTAGACATATGTAGGGTAAGACGCAGTTCAAAACTGATCCAGTGCTTCACATGCTCCTACCAGGGGTGAAACATGTCAGGGGACATGGCCAGAGCAGCGCTGGCTGAGGCCATATACAACCATATCCAGATTCGAAGCTCTGGGTCCTCTTCGAGCAGCGTCTTACCCCACATATGTCCATGCTTCTGAGTTAGTGCCTGATGCCTGCTCCCACTTTCTGAATACTGGTAGGGACACCTGTTATGCTCCAACTTTGAGTGGGGCTCCAAGGCCACACGTGATCACACTGGTCATTTTAAATTTAAAATAGATTTTCAGTTAAGGCGTAAACTGCTAATAAACCTATATAATATCGGGTTATGCATTTAGGTTTGCTTTTCTTGTAAGCTGTAATAATGCCTGTATTGGAAGTTCCAATTATTTTACTACTGGACAGCCAGATTTGCACTATGTGTAATGACAAATTATTGTCAAAAGGATATAGATGGAATCTGTTTCTTTCTGCAAAAGCATGTTATGGAACTTTTATTTTCATCTCAACACTGTTTTTGACAACAGAAAACGTGTGGCTTTGTGCTTTGTCTGGAGTTCTCCTTTAACAGAGAAAAGCATTCATGCAAATAATTAAGGCTGGCCAGCCCCTATAATTGTAAATAGTCCCAAAAGGCTACAGTGCCAAAATTGAATACTCTGGAATTTTTAAAGTCTGCAAACTAATTTGGCCATGGCTGTGATGCATTTTTCAGAGCAGAGTCTGGAGATTGGGAAGTTCGGCTCCTATTAAAAGGAGACTTTAGCAAACCTTGTTCTCTGCCAGTCAGGGTAATCTGCTTCATTTCCTAATAGTCTCTCTCAGGATCCAGAATAATGAGCCAAGTTCTATTTATCTTGATTAGGAACATGATTCCACAGTGTTTCCTTTACAAGGAACATGGCTGCTGGTAGAAAATCGTTGTTCTTTGAGAGCAAACTACTGGGAATAGGATTTAACAGTGATTTAAAGGATTGATGCAATTTAGGTCAAACAAAGCACAAGGGTGGCCCCTATTCTTCTTAAATTTCCACAATGCATGTCATCTTTAAGATAGATGACTGAAGTGTCCAGAGAAAGCAGTGGTGAAAGTTTTATTATACCATAGGCATCTCAGCTCATTCCAAAATAATGAGGTTCATATTTTCTGTAACGAGCACTGGAATGCATTCATATGCACATTGGTGCCTTAATTCAGTTCATTGAGGGCAAATGCTTCCCAATTCAAATTAAAATGATCCCTTTGTGAATAATATCAGAATTGTTTTGTCCACATTATAAAATAGATTGCTCTAAAGGTATTCTGAAAACAGATTTTTTTGTAATATAATCTGTAACACGTGTTATCAACATTAAAAACATTATTATAGTATCAGCTTATATAAAATATTGTACATGCATAAAGAATTTAACTATAGAACTGTAAAGTTCTGTAAATGTATTAAAAAAACAAAAACAGGGATCATGGGGCTTTGAATGAGGCGGATCAATAGAGAACACATTAAACAGAGTAAAAAGTAATAACTTATTAAACACTTCATAGTACAAAAAATGCATGAGATCGATGTCCAAATATATTACAGACATAAATACACCAGGCTGACATGTGACATTCATGTAATAGTACAGTTCATATTATGGAGGTTGAATGATATTCCCTATAAACGCATGATAGAGCTTAAAATATTGTATCCAAGCATCCGTGGGGCTCTACATGTTTTGTGGATCGCTAACCGTCCACTCTTCAGGAGCTTGATGCAAGGAGATCTACAAATGTAGATTATATTAAAATGCAAAAAGAGTATTGTTCCATTGAAAATCCAGGGCCCATAATCAAAAGGCAAGAGGCTTGCATTCAGTCCTCTCCAACAGCCTCTGTCCCGGCTAGGTCTGTCACAAATATATTAATAAAAATTAAAAAAAAAAGATAATCTTGTCACTTACATGTCAGCTTAAGAAATAGTAGACCCGGGGTCGGGGGTGCCGGATATCAAAAACTACTATAACGCAATATTATTATCATGGGTGTTAGAATGGATAAAAATGAATAAGGAAAAAAGAGTTAAATTGGAAAACACAATTACCAATGTAGCAGTGGGGAAAATAATATGGATACCACCTAAGAAATAAGTGAAAATACACATGTAATAACAAAGAACATTTTGGCAATTTGGGATTTGATGCACATAAAGAAAAAATGGGAATTTACCGTATTTATCGGCCTATAACACGCGCCGGCGTATAACACGCACCCCAAGTTTAGGAGGGAATTTTAAGGAAAACAACTTTTAGGAGGGAAGTTTAAGGAGAAATCTTACATTTAAATGCCCATCAATGCAGCCTTATCAGTGTCCATCTGCAGCCTTGTCCATCATTGCAGAATGATCAGTGTCCATCCGCAGCCTTGCCCAGTGTCATTGCAGCCTTGCCCAGTGTCATTGCAGCCTTGCCCAGTGTCATTGCAGCCTTGCTCATTTAAAATTAGCGCCGCCTAGTTACACAGAGCCGGATGTCCTGTGTACTCGGCTCCTCTCGCAGTCCCGCCCCTTGGCCCGGCTCCTATGATGGACATAACACAGGTCCAATGACGGGACTGGGCGTGACTGCGAGCGGAGCTGAGAGGAGCCGAGCCTAGCCGAGTACACAGTACACTCGGCTATATGTATTTCGGCGGTGCTCGCTCCTCTCCGCCGCACAAAGAAGACGCACAACTAAAAGATATCATGTTGAAAGGTAAAATACACACGTTACAGGATTTGAAACAAAAAAAATATTTATGGTAATTGAGGAATGGTGGTACTCCCAGCTGAAACATTTTGTCATATCACTGCCTCAACCAGTAAAATCCTACGGGACCTACGGCTGTTATGGCATCAGGAACAAAGAGGGGAATCTCAAGGATCTATAAAGTGCTTGTAGGATTGAATGGACCGGAAATACCGCCATTCATAATAAAGTGGGAAGAAGAACTGGTAAGGGAGAGAAAGATCAAGATTTTATGAAAATCCTTAAGATGACACATACCACGGCAATTAAAAGCAACAACATAGAAATTGTTATATTCTTAATATCTAAATTTTAATTGGCTTTATTAATAAGAATATGCATTTTCCATATTTGTTTGAATGATAGGACTTTGAGCTAGTGATATTCAAATGGCCATTCATTGACTGAAAATGCAGGTCAAGACCCTGTCAGAATTTGATGGATTTTGTAAATAATATATGTATGAATTGGAAATTTTCCTATGTAACCGATACTCTGTTTGATTTATGCGTTTATGTTTTAAGAGGTCTGATGTTTAGTCTGAACGTCTATCTCACATATATCTGGTTTCATGTTTAAAAGGTTTGGTTCAGTTAAAAACGGATGTTGCTCTTTGTTAGCCCCCACTTTTGGAAAGGAGGAGAAAAGGGGAGTGTATGGGAGGGATTTGTGTTTGGGCGCGAATTTGAAAGACTGAGTTCATATATTCAAAGGATAAACAGCCTTCTGCCTCTTGACACACACATCCTGCTTCCAAGACACATCTCTCTTTATACACATCTCTTCCTTCCAAGACACACAGCTCTCTTATGCACACAGAATTACTTCCAAGACACAAGAGGTTAATCGGCCATCTTTGAAGCACTTATACAAAGGAAGCACATGTCTAATGACTTTAAGAACTTTTTCAGATCTTTGAAACAAATGAACTATATTTGAACATTTTTTGCATATATGAAACAACACTAATTCTGAATATGAATGTACTATTTTTGTAAGTATTTTCCAAGTTTATGTGTGTACAATAAAACACACGGTTTTGATTTAAGCTGACTCAAGCAGAAATAATTCCAAAATTCGTCTCACGAGAATCATCATTATTGAAGGCTTTTTATACAATATTAAGCCATATATTTCAGAAATTAATTACAAATGTCTAGCACGCTGGCATATAACACCTGATAAGGCACATAAATGTCAAAAGAAGGTCTCACGATTATGCTGGCGGGGATGTGGTGAAGTGGGAACAATGGCCCATATATGGTGGAAGTGCCCAAAAATTAAGAACTATTGGAGAGAGGTGTTGCAGGTAATTAAGGAGATTACTAATATAGAGATACCAGAGGAACCCTGGAGGTGTTTGTTTCATGGGGTGAGTTTTCCAGTTAAACATTACCTGAGAACATTGGTTCCTCATCTAATGAATGCAGCCAAAAGTTTAATACCTCGGCAGTGGCAGGAGATAAAAAAAAAACCAAGATGGGGAGTTGGTGTAAGAAAGTGGATGAGAATTATAATATGGAATATCTCAGGTTCTGTGGAGAGGAAGGAATGGAACAATTTAAAAGTAAATGGAAGGTCTGGAGAGAGTTTAAGCAGACAAGGAGATACGTAGAATTAAAGGGAGTAGAAGAAGGGGAGAGGTTGGGAGTCACGGCAGAGGTTAAGCAATAAAAAGTGGGATGAGGGGGGGGGGGGGGGGAGAGGTGAGGGGGGTATAATAATGGTAAATTGTGTTTGGTGGTTGATAAGTGGTTTTTTTACATTTGGATATACATTTGTCAAAGAAAACGAATTGAAAAAAAAAAAAAGAAATAGTAGACCCAGGATCTCAGAGGAAAGTGAGGGCGTCTGGCCCGGGGCCGTGGCGGAGATGAACCGAGCAGTCCAGAAGGGGAGCGGGGGGAGAGGAAAGCCAACCAAAGGCAGACCAGGACATCAAAATGCCATGACGTCAAATGTGCAGACACATGTGGATCAAATGTATCTGAAAAACAAATATGTAAAGTGTCAATTAGTGGATAAAAAAGGGATTAATGACTAGTGATGTCAATTATTGTGTCCAACAGATCAGGTAAGCCTTTTCACGGGTCTACTTTCACTTGCACTGCACGTTCTATTATTCCATATTTTGGTCTAATTCAGTCACTGATTCATTCATGTTTTTGTAACTGGTTTATTTGTGGTTTCTTTTTCTTTTCCCCTCACTTGGCTTTTTACTTCATCCACCTTTCTGGTCACCCAGCATCTGCTGGTGTTCATTCCAATCTCATTTTTCTGATCCGTTGGACACATTAATTGACATCACCAGTCATTAATCCCTTTTTTATCCACTAATTGACACTTTACATATTATATTATATATACCCGTTGTTTTTCAGATTAATTTGATCCACATGTGTCTGCACATTTCACGTGATGGCATTTTGATGTCCTGGTCTACCTTTGGTTGGCTTTCCTCTCCCCCCCCCCCCTTCTGTAGTGGGCGGTTCATCTCTGCCATGGCCCCAGGCCAGATGTTCGTTTTGGCGTCCTCACTTTCCTCTGAAATCCTGGATCTACTATTTCTTAAGCTGACATGTAACTGACAAGATTATCTACTTTTTTTTTTATTAATATATTTATTTGAGATTTTTGCATTGAAATATAATCTACATTTATAGATCGTCTTGCATCAAGCTCCTGAAGAGTGGACAGTTAGAGATCCACGAAACATGTAGAGCCCCACAGATGCTTGGATACATTATCTTAAGCTCTATCATGCGTTTACAGGTGTAGCGCCCTGCTCCTGATGGGCAGGTGCTATCTACGTAAATTTAAGTTGTCTGAAGCTGTAGTTTAGCTCAGACTGATTATGGTAAATTTCCTGGTTTTTGTACCAGTTCAGCTGGGTTGTGTCAATTTCAACTTGGCCGTGGGTGTCGCTGTGGCCACCAGTAAGTGTTGGAAATGCAACAGGTTGGATGCATTGGGTACCCCTTTTACTCAGAAATAACCCGGTGGGAGTGGTTCACTCGCCGTGCATTCTGGGTAAGGGTACTTAAGGTACAGGCGCCAATTGGTCGGGGTTCGTTGATCCCGACCTGAAGGCCCTCCTGGCCCAGGGTGTGCCGTGGCAGCTCTGCTGTCTCGGGGCCGGCTGGCCTGAGGCTTTGTTACTACAGAAGTAGGCCCAGGAGTTCTGGAGCCTGCTGATCCAGAGGTTGGTCCTGTGCTGTCTTGCCTGTGGGGAGAAGCCGATCGATTGGAGGAGACCAGGGGAGGACTTCTCTAGAGGTGACCGAGCCAAGTATGCTGGTATCTCAGGAGGAGCCTGGAACCCCAATCGGGGGATGCAACCTGGATCATCTAACTCACAGTATTGCCGGGTCGGCTGAAAGAATCTGGTACTGTGCAGCTAAACTTTAAATCTAATCAAAGTTCGGTTACACCATCCTGTGGCAGAGGATTGTGTACGACCGCAACGATTATCTGTTATTTTCATCAAGTCTGTGGCAGAGACTGTGTTCAAGCATTGCACCCGGCTGCTAGGTCAGTGAGAGAGGCCTATCCGGTGATTGCTATATCCAGTTGGGGAGACCGTTAGTCCTCTGGATAAGTAGAAATACCCTGACTCGCAATCTAAGGTACCTGAATCTCCCTTAATCCTCTATCCCTATTCTTTTGGATTCAAAGAATAAAAGAATTGCAACGAAAGAAACTGAGTGTTTGGTGCAGACATCATTTAATACTCTTTTTTCCTCCTCATCATTGTGACCCCTGTGATGGACACGAGGTAACGGTAAGCCCAATCTAAACCAGCAGCTCCTTCGGGGGTAAGTGCTACATAGGGAATATCATTCAACCTCCATAATATGAACTGTACTATTACATGAATGTCACGTCAGCCTGGTGTATTTATGTCTTTAATATATTTGGACATCGATCTTGTGCATTTTTTGTACTATGAAATGTTTAATAAATTATTACTTTTTACTCTGTTTAATGTTTTCTTTAGTGACCTGCCTCATTCAAAGTCCCATGACCCCTGCTTTTTGTTTGTCTATACAATTAGGGATGGAGGCACGTCACTGTTTGCTTCAGAGCATATTTCTTTTCCCTGTAAATGTATTTATCCCTCTTTTTATATAGGCAAGCTTGAAATATGCAAAGATTATCTGTATTACAGAACCAATTCGAAAAATTAAAATGGACTCCCAGCAGGTGTTAAAAATTAATAAAGCACCTTAGGGTGCAATATTCACTTTCGATCCAAGCTCTCCTCATAGAACTTGTTTTTCACCACAAGATTGTCCTCTTCTGGTTTTAATGACACCCAGCATCACTGGAAGACTAAGGATATACAAGGTATCATGGGCCTAACCACTGAAATGATGCAGAGAGCGGCAGTGAAGTGATCATATCAGAGATGCTCTCTTCTGCATCATCCATGACTGACCACCACTGGAAGAAGATCAGAAGAAGAGGACCTTGCTCTTCACATTTCCAGCCTGGGGGGGGGCTTTAAACCTGTTGTTGAATTTGAAAAGAAATTGAAAAGAAAGCCTGTTCTTGAATTTAATAAGATTTTTACTCCAATAAGTAGGTTTACCTGTGGGAAGTCCTTCAACGTTTTGGGTTTGGCCCCAATTTTATTACTTTTATCCATAGTCTGTACAAGTCCCCTAAGGCCAGAGTTACCTACGTGAGTAGAAATTGTCCAGCTAAATTTAACAAAGTATGGAGTAGCTGAATAGACGCGCAAGGCTTTATGCTGTGATATAACATTTTTTACCCCTGTGGATTGAGACTAGGGCTATATTCTTATCGCTGAAAACATTCTAATGCCTTCATCCCACCCCCACCTTTTTACTTCTCTCCCTTTCTCACCTTCTCTCCCTTCTGCAGCCTCTCCTCATATCTTCTCATCTTTGGGAATTGACATAGTATATTATCTGTTTAGCTGATTATCTATGATTACAGTACAGTTTGAAACCTCTGTACATATATTGCTATTTGAGTTGTGTAATTTATGCAGATTCCAACTTTGCATCTGTAATGAATCTTTTGGTCTGCTGGTCTTCCGGTTGGCTTGCTTTCTACCTCTTGTGTTGTTGTTGTAATAATGTTTTACAAAAAATCTTTAATAAACCTTCTTGTTAAAAAAACAAACAAACCTGTTCTTTGCCAAAATTACAGTGTGTAATGTCCCCTTCCTGAGTAGAATATACTTAACTCCAGCACAGAAGATATCCAGTACCTCCAAATATGGAGAAGCATGTGACTGACTCTTCTTACTCTCATATGACAGCACTGGTGCTTCATGATTGGCCCAGCACTTTTCCACTGAGGCAGGTAATAAGACCTCAGCCCTGTGTAAGCTCCCTACTTTCTTTGTTCCTGGTAGCTGAATAGGTCAGTATGTACTGCTGGGGTGGGGGATTTCTACACACTTACTACTTTGCCCTGCATTGACAAAGCACATGTTTTCTTTAAAATTCCTTTATGTTTTTACAAGATAGACTAATATTGTAACCATCAGATATGTTTCTGAATTTTCCATCTCCATAAAAATGCACAGAGATGAGAAAATTAATTTAGGGGAATTCCAAAACAGCCCTAACGGTACTTTCTGGTGGTAGTTTTTATGGGAACTTATTGTGCCTAATTCAGACACGCATTTGCGCCAGTGTCAGTAACATTACCAACATGTGCGGCAAATTCAGGGAGTTCTTACTAACAACGGTTTAAGAATTTGTCGCAATGGCAGAACTGCCGCCATTTTTCAGATCATGAAACCAGCGGTAATTGAGACTGATTCTGAGCTGGAATACAAAGGCATGCCATTAATCAGAGCACGCAGTGGGTGTGCTAGGAAGCTGTCATACTGTATATGTCACAGCTTCCCACACAGTGCTGTATTCCCGGCCCCATTCAGCCCGAGCTGGGGAATTCCTCTATATGCATTTGATCCCCTGGGGATTAATAAAATGTAAAAATATTTGAGATTTCTTCAGTGACAACAAAAGTCCGATGGACGCCGACGGACAAAATACGGCTGACAATCCGATCGTGTGTGGGCTTCCCCGGATTTTCAGCGGACTTTTCCAGCCGCAAATCTGACGGACTTTAGATTTGAAACATGCTTCAAATCTTTACGTCGTAACTACGCCAGACCCAGAAATCCGCTCGTCTGTATGCTAGTCCGACGGACAAAACCCCACGCTAGGGCAGCTATTGGCTATTGGCTATCAACTTCCTTATTTTAGTCCGGTGTACGTCATCACGTACGAATCCGTCTGACTTTTGTGTGATCGTATGTAGGCAAGTCCGTTCGTTAGAAAGTCTGCCGCAAGTCCGCCAAAAGTCCGTTGAAAGTCTGTCGGACAGGCTGTCGGACTTTTGTAGCCGAAAAGTCCGACCGTGTGTACGCGGCATTAGAGTAGAAGTATCAGCATAGACTTTGCACCATAGCATGTGTTCACTTTAGCAAATGTAACGTATAGCGTATGTTCCACTCAGCACCATGTATCAGGTCTATTCTTTTAACAAGATTGTGCCAGACAATGTAATATCAAGCAGTTTTTGGACCAAAACACATTAGACTGGGTAAGTAACCTCTATCTAATTAACCACTTCAGCCCCAGAAGACTTGGCTGCTCAATGACCAGGCCATTTTTTGCGATACGGCACTGCGTAGCTTTAACTGACAATTGCGCAGTCATGCGATGCTGTACCCAAACAAAATTGACTTCCTTTTTTCCCACAAATAGAGCTTACTTTTGGTGGTATTTTTTATTTTTTGCACTACAAACAAAAAAAGAGCGACAATTTTGAAAAAAAACACAATATTTTGAACTTTTTGCTATAATAAATACCCCCAATTTTTTTTTAAAAAAAGCTAATTTTTTTCCTCAGTTTAGGCCGATATGTATTCTTCTACATATTTTTGGTAATAAAAATCACAATAAGCATATATTGATCGGTTTGCGCAAAAGTTATAGCATCTACAAAATAGGGGAAAGATTTATGGCATTTTTATTATTATTATTTTATTATTTTTTTTTTTTTTTACTAGTAATGGCGGTGATCAGCTATAAAAATGCACCGATTACTGTGTAAGTGTCACTGGCAGGGAAGGGGTCAGTGGCGGCCCGTGCATTAAGAGCGCACGGGCGCCACCCCCTCTCTCCTGCCACCCCCTCTGTGCACTATGGATAGATTCGTGCACTGCATGAATCTATCCATGGAAACCGCTGCCACCCCCCATTCAGGCGTCCGGCCCCTTTTCGGGTGCCGGGCGCCTGAATTACAGCGGCGGGGGGTGTTTTTGAAGCACCTGATTAGAGCCATAGGCTCTAATAGGCGTCAAAAACAGTGACCCTCGAGCGTCATGCTTGGCGCTCGCAGTTCACTCAGCTGTGTTAGGAAAGCAAATGAATCTTCGCTTTCCTAAAACTGAACCGCCTCTCCACCAATCAGGTGCTCGGGTCTGTTATCTGTCACCTGATAGGTGTCCAATAGCAGCGCCTGTCATTTCAGCCAATCAGGAGGAGAGGACGCTGGCTTGAAGGACCCCGCTCGTTACTGTCACCCGCTGCCCCACTAAGACAGGGTAAGTGCTGGGCAGACAGCGAGCAGGCGGGGGGGTCACACTGTCGGCATTGGATGGCACAGTGGCAGCATTTATTGGGCACACTGACAGCATTTGATGGGCACACTGTCAACATTTAATGGGCACACTGGCAGCATTTGAAGGGCACACTGACAGCATTTAATGGGCACACTGCCAGCATTTGATGGCACAGTGGCAGCATTTAATAGGCACACTGGCAGCAATTGATGGCACAGTGGCCTCGTTTGATGGCACAGTGGCTGCATTTGATGGCACAGTGGCTGTGTTTGATGGTAAAGTGGCTGTAATTGATGGGGTTTTGTTTCCGGAATTTTTCAGTTTGTTTGCACCCCCCCAAAAATTTTGAGCACCAGCCGCCACTGGAAGGGGTTAACACTAGGGGGCAAGCAAGGGGTTAACTGTGTTCCCTAGTGTGTGTTCTAACTGTAGGGGGATAGGAGTGACTGGAGGAAATGACAGATCGTTGTCCCTAGCTAGTTGGAACTCACAATCTGCCTCTCCTCACAGAACAGGGATTTGTGTGTTTACACACACACGCGTCCCTGTTCTGGCTCTCGTGCCCGCGATCACGCGTGGCCAACGGTCATCGCGACCGCCAGCCACGCGCATTGGCACCCCCACAGTGCAGCCAGGGCACGCGCGCCTGCTATCCCGCTTAAAGGGAGCGACGTACAGCCATGACGGTTCGCGGGATTGTGCTGACCTGCCGCCGTATAATGACGGTGGCTGGTCGGCAAGCGGGTAATTAAAGGATCAACAAAAAATAACAAACTGCAGCTATTGGCCCAATTTTTCAGCTTGCATGTGTAACCTTTATGAGTAAAAGTTATTATTTGCCCTTTAATTGAGCGCTGGTTCACATTGGCGCAATTTGACATTCAATTTGTCATGTGAAATCACGTCAAATCGGCAGCAATTGCCGGTAATAGCACCGTCCTAATCAGTGCGACGCCGCACCAATTTCAAAAAGTAGTTTCTGTACTACTTTTTTGCGATTTCAGGGTGCGATTTCCATTGACATCTGTGCAGAAACCCACACAGATGTCTGTGAAATTGCAGACGAAATCGGGACTGACATGCGGGAGTGAAATCGTGCAAGTTCAGCTGAACTCGCACAGCTTCATTCCTGCAGCTCAGTGTAAACCTGGGCTTAAACTAATCTGTAGTTTTACATGTCCCCACACAAAAAATGAGAGGCCAAGAAGAAACATTACTCAGCAACAATTGAAAGGCCTTCTAATAGAATGCTGCAATGGGTTTAACATGCCCTTATTTTCATTATTATAGGCATATATACTTACCAGCCATTTTTTTTAAGTACCCCTTGCTAGTACCGGGTTGGACCCCCTTTTGCCCTCAGAACTGCCTTAATTCTTCATGGAATAGATCCAACAAGGTGTTGGAAAATTTCCTCAGAGATTTTGGTCAATATTGATATGAAAGAATCACACAGTTGCTGCAGGTTGTGGTGCTCTATTGGATTGAGATCTGGTGACTATGGAGGCCATTGGAGTACAGCAAACTCATTGTCATGTTAAAGAAACCAGTAGTGAGATGATTTGAGCTTTGTGACATGGTTCATTATCCTGCTGGAAGTAGCCATCAGAAGATGGGTACACTGTAGTCATAAAGGGATGGATATGGTCAACAATACTCAGACAGGCCATGGCATTTAACCTCCCTGGCGGTTTTCCCGAGTGTGGCTCGGGGTTAAATTTCAGTACCATTAGCGGTAACCCGGAGCCACACTTGGGATTGCATTGCAGGATCCTGGTGTGGTGTACTTACCTTGTCCCCAGGATCCTGTGATGTCCCTCCGCTGTGTCTGCGGGCTCTGTCCTCCGCCCGAAGCCTCTGTGTGCCGGGCTCCGTTCCCTGCGAGCGTCGCAACGCACAGGGGCAGAGCCCGTCTGCAAATTCAAAAAATTTAAAAATCATAATACATACAGTACAGTGTAATCTTACAGATTACAGTACTGTATGAAGTTTTTTCACATCCCTTTTGTCCCCAGTGCTTTGTCCAGTGCCCTGCATGCAGCTTTATATGATATATACTGTTCTTTCTGCCTGGAAACTGGTGATTGTCCATAGCAACCAAAAAGTGTCCCTTCACGTCAAAAGTGGTTTTAGACCTGCTAGAAAACAGCGATAGTAAGTTAGAACACTTGCAGAATTGAGCGATAGTGATTTGTGGGGAAATTAATTTTATTATTATTATATTATTATTTTTATAATTATTTATATTTATTTATTATATTATAATTTATTATTTTGTGTTTCAAACTTTATCATACCCGGGATATCTACTAGACTCTTGTTTGGACAGATTTAAATGTGATTTTGCTAAGAATTACAGGCCTACAATATAAAATGCCAAATTTCTATGCAAAATAATTGTACAGCTTTGAGACGCAAAATTCTGATATAATCATACCGCCAGGGAGGCTACACAATGCTCAATTGGTACTAAGGGGCCCAAAGTGTGCCAGAAAAATATTCCCCACACCATTACACCACCAGCCTGAACTGTTGATACAAGGCAAGATGGATCCCAGCTTTCATGTTTACCCCGAATTCTGACCCTAACACCTGAATATCAAGATCATCAGACCAAGAAATGTTTTCTCAATCTTCTCAATCTTCTATTGTCCGATTTTGGTGAGCCTGTGCGAATTGTAGCCTCAATTTCCTCTCCTTAGCTGACAGGAGTGGCACCTTGTGTGGTCTTCTGCTGTTGTAGCTCATCTGCTACAAGGTTCGATGTGCATTCAGAGATGGGATTCTGCATACCTTGGTTGTAACAAGTGGTTATTTGAGTTACTGTTGCCTTTCTATGATCTCAAACCAGTCTGCCCATTCTCTGACATCAACAAGGCATTTTGGTCCACACAACTGCCACTCACTGGATATCTTCTCTTTTTCAGACCATTCTCTGTAAACCCTAAAGATGGTTGTACGTGAAAATTCCAGTAGATAAGCAGTTTTTGAAATACTCAGACCAGCCCGCCTAGCATCAACAACCCTGCCACGTTTAACCACTTCCCTACCCGCGTATGTACATATGACGTCCTGGGATGGGATCTCCCATCCTGGGTGGACGTCATATGACGTCCTGGGATTCCCGGCCGCCTAGGGGGCGCACGCCCGCCGCATTGCTCGGGTCCCGATGCATGTGCCCGGCGGCCCCGATGTCTGCCGGGCACCCGCGATTGCCCGTTAACCGTCCTGTCAGCTCAGAGGAGAGCGATCTGTGTTCCCAGAACGGAGGAACACTGATCGGTCTCCTCCCCTTGTGCGTCCCCTCCCCCTACAGTTAGAAGCATTCCCTAGGAAACACATTTAACCCTTCCCCGCCCCCTAGTGGTTAACCCCTTCACTGCCTGTCACATTTACACAGTAATCAATGCAATTTTATAGCATTGATCGCTGTATAAATGTGAATGGTCCCAAAAATGTGTCAAAAGTGTCCGATGTGTCCGCCGTAATGTCCCAGTCACGAAAAAAAATTGCGATCGCCACTATTACTAGTAAAAATAAATAAATAAATAATTTTTTTTAAAAAATGCCATAAATCTATCCCATATTTTGTAGACGCTATAACTTTTGCACAAACCAATCAATATACGCTTATTGCGATTTTTTTACCAAAAATATGTAGAAGAATACGTATCGGCCGAAACTGAGGAAAAAATTTGTTTTTTTTAAAAAAAATTGGGATATTTATTATAGCAAAAAGTAAAAAATATTGTGTTTTTTTCAAAATTGTCGCTCTTCTTTTGTTTATAGCGCAAAAAATAAAAACCGCAGAGGTGATCAAATACCACCAAAAGAAAGCTCTATTTGTGGGGGAAAAAAAGGACGTCAATTTTGTTTGGGTACAACGTCGCACGACTGCGCAATTGTCGTTTAAAGTGCGACAGCGCTGAAAACTAAAAATTGGTCTGGGAAGGAAGGGGGTATTGGACCGGTTAAAGTCACTAAAATTATTTTTCTTCCCCATTCTGATGCTTGGTTTGAACTTCAGCAAGTCGTCTTCACCACGTCTAGATGCCTAAATGCATTGAGTTGGTGCCATGTGATTGGCTGATTAGCAATTTGTGTTACCAAGCAATTGAACAGGTGTATCTAATAAAGCGGGCGGTGAGTGTATGTGTGAGTTGGAGCCTCAAGTTGTCCAGTGTCAAATCTGAGACAACCAGTTCCCCTACCAGACCGTAATAAGGCTATCACATTTTTACTGAATGTGAAATTAGCAGAATTAAGAAGAATGACTCATGTTCTAGGCAGATTTTAAACACATAAATGATACAAAAGTACACATTTACTAAACTGTAGTTTTTAAAATTGCCTAATATACTATCATACCACAGTCCTATCACTGCAACTCTGCTAGCTATACTAAACCTGCCAAGTAGTGCGTGGCAATGCCACCTCTGCCTTTCCCCAAGTGCAGCTGCTCCACCATTCCCAGTCAACCACATCTACCCACTGTTCCTATACATTTCCATCTATAGCTATGCAGCACTCATTTGTCGCCTTAAACCGGCCATATATGGATCAAAATTCTTCTGCTTCAGGTGTACCCACACTGGGCATGGCTTAATCAGTGTGTGAGTTAGATTGTCCCCACTCCCTCACTGGTCTGCATTAAACTGTGCTCTAGGGATTCGTTCCTGGGAATGCTTACGCCATCACCTCTCCCAACCAGACCACAGTGATCCCTGCTTTAGTGGTCTATTGCTAGTTCTATGCTGAGGTACAGTTTGCGCTCACACCAAAGCGAACACCAAGTGGCCTTCGGCACGGTACAGAGCACTCACACCACACGAATCAGACCAAGGGGGTGAACTGTGCCCATGTATGGTTAAAAATGTGTGCGTGCACCTTCAAGCTGGTCATAGATGAATCACTTATTTTTATGATCAGCTAACAAAAAAAAAAAAAAACAAATAGCCCTATCCACACATTTATGGTGGATGGAGGAGTCCGCCTTACTGCGCTGTTGTATTCTGACGGCAGGGACTCCTTTGCTGTCAGAATACACAAATCAGCGCTGCTGTGCTGATCGAACAAAAACTTTCCAACATTCTCGTTCGTGAGAAGTCGATCATTAGATTGACTTCTTACGAACAGGAATAGCCTTAGATGGATTGAAATTCCGCCGATCCCTGCTGAAACAGCTGAATTTTGATCCATCTATGGCCAGCTTATGTGAGCTTGGATTTTCGACCATATGTAAGAGATACTTAATGTAACACTGTAGCACGCTGTCGTTTTAAAATGCTGACACGTAAACCTGCTGATTTGATTTGGTTACTAAAACAAAAGAGAATAGGTTTCTTTGAGGAACCAGCAACCACAAGCTGGTTCAGTCAGTGCCTCCAGATAGACTGACCCGATCATGTCCCAACCGCAACTTCTCAGTGGAAACATCTAGTAAGCAATGCATGTCTAGATTTCCAGAACATGTTCTCACTGTACTTAATACCTTAGGGGGAAATATCCTGGGATATCTACAGAACATCAGTTATTGTAAAAGATAACCTATTTTTCTTTTCTGTAAATGATGACAGGTAATTTGGATAACAGACTATAGCCTACAGCTACTGCAGACTTATTTCCAGAAATATAAGACTGAAAGAAACATAATATATATATATATATATCCATGTAGTTGCATGTGTGTATTAAAGGGAACCTGTCAAGATAGAAAATGTCAGAGCTGATGGTTTGAGAACGTTTGAATCTTTCAAAGACTGTTTTGTAACATGATTCTTCTCTTGTTTAGTCAAGAATCAACTAGACATTACATACAATGCAGTCCAATTCATCAGTGACTCTTTCCACTAGTATCACTCTACAAATGCCTAGAATTAGGAACATGCACAGCTAAAAGGAATCATAAGCCCCAGTATTACCGTGGATTGCAATCAAATAAAAGAAGCAGTAACTGCATACATTTATATGCATTTCCTTTTTGCTATAGTAGTCATTGCCAATAATTGGCCCATGATTAAAACACTAGTAATTAATGCACATGCAGTTACATGTAGTAGCTATCAGTGACACAGATTTGGTGCACTGTGCAATTAATCACTATCAATCTATGTAAATATCTATCTTTCCAGTCACAGATAGAGTTGTATTAATGTGTTATACTACTATAAGCCGGGATCAGCAACTTTTTCCACATTAAGTGCCATTTTTACAAGCATTAGCCAACCAGAGTGCCAGTGTGCTGTAGTCATATAGTTTGTGTTCAATTTATGCATTTATAGTTGTACTGCGAATGGAAGAAAAAACACATAAATTATTATATTTTATCTGGTGCACACACAAAACTTGCCTATATTTATACCTAGATCAGTTCCAATCCCTGCACCTTCAGAGCTCAGATTAGCCCCAATTCATGCATCCTCAGGCTTTACGTCAGCCCCAATTTATGCCACCTTTAGAGCTCAGATCAATCCCAATACATGCACCTTCAGATCAGCTATAATGCATGCACTTTGACTTTAAATCAGTCCCAGTTCATGTACTTTTAGACCTTGAGCAGCCCTAATTCATGCACCTTCAGGGGTCAGATAAGCCCTAATGCATGTACCTTGTTATGTCACCTCAGATCAAACCCAGTGTATACATTTTGAGACCTCAGGTCATCTCCAATGCATACATCTTCAGACCTCAGATCAGTCTCAACACATGCAACTTTAGACCTCAGATCAGCCCCAATTTCTGTGCCTCTGGACCTCAAATCAACTCCAATTTCTGCACCTTCACATTTCAGATCAGCTCCGATCCTAGAACCTTCAGACCTCAGATCAGTCCCAATTCCTGCACCTTCAGACCTCAGATCAGCCCCAATTCCTGCACCTTTAGGCCTCTGATCAGCCTCAATTCCTGCAACCTAAGACTTCAACACCAACGCGGTAGTTCATTGAGAACTACAAGCTGACATCCGCAAAGGATATCGGTACTTGTAGTTGATTCGTTCACAAAACTCTGCAAATGGATGATGCAGCTGTGTGGGCTGAGCTGTTTTCAAAAAGTGACAGCTGGCACTTTTAACATGTCCTCGTAAGCAGAGGGCTTGGATCACTGAGCCCTTGTAGGAGCGGGAAAATGTTACTGTATGTGTTCCACCCTAAAAACGGGTGAAACATGTAACTGTTCCCGAAGGTGAACCTATCCTTAAATGCCATTAAATGGACAGCATGGCAGCCTGGTCATGCTTGGCAAGGGTTAATGAATCCCTGCTATAAGCTATAGTGCCCACAATGTACAGTATACTACATTTGAAAATGAGCAACACAATCTGGACTGACCGTCTCCATTTCCTGACTTGCTTGATTCTCCTCATGTTTAACAGATCTGCATTCATATTTTTAGGTGCATCAAAAAGTGATTGTCCAGGAATCATCCTTAAAAATATTTCTGCAATACCCAACAGCAGAAAACATCTGGGGAAGCCATTGCCTTTATTTACAAAGTCACGTGATTTTTTTTTTTTACACGCGGTTCTAATGTTTATAGTTTAATCGTTTTTTTATTACATTTTATTACAGACAGTATGACTGTGCGGTACAGAGTAACTACAGGAATTTAAGTCTATCGCAATATAGAGGAACAATTTGACCTACTGGGAGGTGTGTCGTAGATAAACAAATGGACAACGTGTTACGGTTAAGAATAACGAAATTCGGATTCAGGGGAATAGAGGAGAGTACATAAGGTATTTTGGGGAATGTGAACATGGGGAAAAGGGGGGGGGTTGGTAAAGGAGCTGCGTTCGGACCAAACCCAAAGGCCTATGAAGCCTGCGTCTGTTCCAGAGGTGAGGAAATGTGTAAGCTAGGTGTACCAAGTTGCCTGGCTTCCACTTTCCCATGCAACAATCTGCATCATTCTAGATTTGGTTTATGGTTCTGATTTTATCCTTTGATCTGTTCAATTGGCATACATAATAACACATTGATGTGGGATTAGTTTTTTCATATCAGCACTTAAAACTTTTGAAAGCCTTATGTCATGAAGTGAGGTGTTATTTTATTACCACATAAAATGGCTCCTGCTTTCCTCAACAGGCAACTTACCAAAACTCACATTTTAGGCCAGTATGATGCTAGTAGTATTTTATGGAGCGATAACCCGTGTGATAGCTTGTGAACTAACTTTACAGTCAACATACCTTAAAATCAATAAAATAGTGAGTGGGGTTTAGTGTCATAAGCATGCAGTAATGTCTTTAGTGAATTAAATAAACCAAAAAAGGGAGTGATAAAATAAGCAAATAACACACCTGGCACAATATGCTTTTGTAAAACTGAGGCTCATGTTAAGAAATACAAACTTGTCTCTTGAGGTTTTTTTTCTTCTTCACCTTGCGATCTCAATTTTCTTTGAACACGGTCCATAGGCTGATTATTGGTCAACATCAGTTTTTGAGGAGTTTGATACACACACATACATATATATATATGATACATATATGATTCAAAAATGAATAAACCCCACAACAAAAACTACTACATCTACAGTTGCGCTCATAAGTTTACATACCCTGGCAGAATTAATGATTTCTTGGCCATTTTTCAGAGAATATAAATGATAACACAAAAACATTTCTTTCACTCATGTGTTTGGCTGAATTTATTATCAATCAACTGTGTTTACTCTTTTTAAATCATAATGGCAACAGAAACTAGCCAATTGACCCGAATCAAAAGTTTACATACCCCAGTTCTTAATACCATGTATTGCACCCTTTAACATCAATGACAGCTTGAAGTCTTTTGTGGCATTTGTGGATGAGGCTCTTTATCTTCTCACATGGTAAAGCTGCCCATTCCTCTTGGCAAAAAGCCTCCAGTTCCTGTAAATTCTTGGGCTGTCTTGCATGAACTGCACGTTTGAGATCTCCCCAGAGTGGCTCAATGATATTGAAGTCAGGAGACTGAGATGGCCACTCCAGAACCTTCACTTTATTCTGCTGTAGCCAATGACAGGTCGACTTGGCCTTGTGTTTTGGATCATTGTCATGTTGGACTGTCCAAGTACGTCCCATGCGCAGCTTCCCGGCTGATGAATGCAAATGTTCCTCCAGTATTTTTTGATAACATACTGCATTCATCTTGCCATCAATTTTGACCAAATTTCCTGTGCCTTTGTAGCATACACATCCCCAAAACATCAGCGATCCACCTCCGTGTTTCACAGTGGTGATGGAGCGTTTATAGTTATGGCCAAAAAAGCTACATTTTGGTCTCATCACTCCAAATTACTTTGTGCCAGAAGGTTTGAGGCTTGTCTCTGTGCTGTTATTATAAGCGGGATACTTTGTGACATTTGCATAGTATTGCCTTTTTTTTGACGACTCGACAATGCAGCCCATCTTTCTTCAAGTGCCTCCTTATTGTGCATCTTGAAACAGCCACACCACAGAGAGTCCTGTATTTCACCTGAAGTTATTCGTGAGTTTTTCTTTGCATCCCGAACAATTTTCCTGGCAGTTGTGACCTAGTTGGTCTACCTGACCGTGGTTTAGTTTCAACAGAACCCCTCATTTTCCACTTCTTGATTAGAGTTTTAACACTGCTGATTGGCATTGTCAATTCCTTGGATATCTTTTTATATCCCTTTCCTGTTTTATACAATTCAACTACCTTTTCCCACAGATCCTTTTACATTTCTTTTGCTTTCCCCATGACTCAGAATCCACAAACGTCAGTGCAGCACTAGATGAAAGATGCAAGGGTCTGTCAGGAGTCCAGAAACTCATTGACCTTTTATATATACACACACTAATTACAAGCAAACAGATTACAGGTGAGGATAGTTACCTTTAATAGCCATTAGTGCTGCACGATTAATCGCAGAGAATCGCTATCGCGATTCTCCGCCCGCCGCGATCACAACTCCGGATTTGTGCAATTCTGACCATCGAGCTGAAAAGCGTGCACACTGATTGATGTTGTCCCTGTGTCAGAGCGGAGGGGAAGCAGTAAGTAATCTTCTTCACAGAAGTCCTGGGGACAAGCGTGACTGCAGCTGCATGCTGCAGCACTGAGCAAACGTACATAGTTACATAGTAGGTGAGGTTGAAAAAAGACACAAGTCCATCAAGTCCAACCTATGTGTGTGATTATGTGTCAGTATTAAATTATATATCCCTGTATGTTGTGGTCATTCAGGTGCTTATCTAATAGTTTCTTGAAGCTATCAATGCTCCCCGCTGAGACCACCGCCTGTGGAAGGGAACATCCTTGCCGCTCTTACAGTAAAGAGCCCTCTACGTAGTTTAAGGTTAAACCTCTTTTTTTCTAATTTTAATGAGTGGCCGCGAGTCTTGTTAAACTCTCTTCTGCGAAAAAGTTTTATTTCTATTGTAGGGTCACCAGTATGGTATTTGTATATTAAAATCATATCCCCTCTCAAGCGTCTCTTCTCCAGAGAGAATAGGTTCAGTGCTCTCAACCTTTCTTCATAACTAAGATCCTCCAGACCCCTTATTAGCTTTGTTGCCCTTCTTTGTACTCGCTCCATTTCCAGTACATCCTTCCTGAGGACTGGTGCTCAGAACTGGACAGTATACTCCAGGTGTGGCCGGACCAGAGTCTTGTAGAGTGGAAGAATTATCGTTTTATCTCTGGAGTTGATGCCCTTTTTAATGCATGCCAATATTCTGTTTGCTTTGTTAGCAGCAGCTTGGCATTGCATGCCATTGCTGAGCCTATCATCTACAAGGACGCCCCAGGTCCTTTTCCATCCTAAATTCTCCCAGAGGTTCTCCCCCCAGTGTATAGATTGCATTCATATTTTTGCCACCCAAATGCATTATTTTACATTTTTCTACATTGAACCTCATTTGCCATGTAGTTGCCCACCACATTAATTTGTTCAGATCTTTTTGCAAGGTTTCCACGTCCGGAGAAGTTATTGCCCTGCTTAACTTAGTATCGTCTGCAAATACAGAGATTGAACTGTTTATCCCATCCTCCAGGTCGTTTATGAATAGGATTGGTCCCAGCACAGAACCCTGGGGAACCCCACTACCCACCCCCTGACCATTCCAAGTACTCCCCATTTATCACCACCCTCTGACCTCGCCCTTGTAGCCAGTTTTCAATCCATGTACTCACCCTATGGTCCATGCCAACGGACCTTATTTTGTACAGTAAACGTTTATGGGGAACTGTGTCAAATGCTTTTGCAAAATCCAGATATACCACGTCTACGGGCCTTCCTTTATCTAGATGGCAACTCACCTCCTCATAGAAGGTTAATAGATTGGTTTGGCAAGAACGATTCTTCATGAATCCATGCTGATTACTGCTAATGATACCGTTCTAATTACTAAAATCTTGTATATAGTCCCTTATCATCCCCTCCAAGAGTTTACATACTATTGATGTAAGGCTAACTGGTCTGTAATTCCAAGGGATGTATTTTGGGCCCTTTTTAAATATTGGTGCTACATTGGCTTTTCTCCAATCAGCTGGTACCATTCCAGTCAGTAGACTGTCTGTAAAAATTAGGAACAACGGTCTGGCAATCAATTGACTGAGTTCCCCAAGTACCCTCGGATGCAAGCCATCTGGTCCTGGTTATTTATTAATGTTAAGTTTCTCAAGTCTAATTTTAATTCTGTCCTCTGTTAACCATGGAGGTGCTCCCTGTGTTGTGTCATGAGGATAAACACTGCAGTTTTGGTTACTGAAGCCCCCCGATTCACTCGTGAGCGGCTTTACTTTTTTTAAGAATCAGGGAGGGAGAGACATTTTATATATATTGAGAGAGGGAGAGACATTTTACAGATATTGAGAGAGGGAGAGACATTTTATATATATTGAGAGAGGGAGAGACATTTTATATATAATATATTATATATAAAATGTCTCTCCCTCTCTCTATATAAAATGTCTCTCCCTCTCTCAATATACGGTATATATAAAATGTCTCTCCCTCTCTCAATATATATATATATATATATATATATATATAAAATCTCTCTCTTTCTCAATATATATATAAAATCCTTCTCTCTCTCAATATATACAATCTCTCTCTCCCCCTAAAAAATTTGTTAAAGTAATAAAACAATAAATAAAAAAAAAAAATTGCCCTCCATCCCCGCAGAAGTGAACACATACGTAAGTCTCGCTGTGTAAACGACGTCCAAACCACACATTTTGAGGTATCACCGCACACGTTAGAGCAAGAACAATAATTCTAGCACTAGACATCCTCTGTAACTCTAAACAGGTACTCTGTAAAAAAAAAAAAATATAACCCGTCACGTCACAGCGTCGCCTATGGAGGTTTTGAAGTACCGAAGTTTGTCGCCATACCACGACTGTTGCAATATTAAAGTGTGACATGTGAGGTATATTTACTCTGAAACGGCGTAACATCATACAACAAAAAAATGGGCTAACTTTTTAGTGTTTTGTTTTTTTACTCATGAAAATTTTGTTTTTCCACGAAAAAAAAAAATCACGCCGCCAGGTTTATTGGCTGACTTATAAAAACACACTGTTTGTTTTATTGCCTTTTAAATGACAGTGTGCACTTTCATTTAGTTTTCTTTTTAGGTACATGTGTCCACCGCACCCAGCTGAATACTAAGAGAGAGAGCTAGAAGAGTAGAATAATGAGTGAGGCAGAGGCCGCAGAGGCAGAGGAATGCGCAAGTCAGTCTGATAAAAACACGGACCTTGTTTTTGTACCGAAAAAAGGATCTTATTCCGAAGTGTGGGCTTATTTCAGTTTCAAGCCAGATGATGATACTCAGAAAACCATATCCTGCAAGCAATGTTTAGCCATTGTTTCTGCACCAAAGGCTAACAGCACCAATCTGTTTAATCACCTGAAACGTAACCACGTACAACTGTATGATGCGATACAGAAAAAAAAATCAGCGATCAATCACAAAGTTGCAGGTAACCAGACAAAACAAACATCAATTAAATCAACAATATTCAATACAACACCGTACCCAACAACCTCTCCCAGGTACAAAGGAATAACGGACGCAATCACATTTCACCTGGCTAAAGATACGGCTCCAATGACCACTGTTGAAAAAGACGGATTTAAAAAACGAATTCGTACCCTTGATAAGCGCTATTGCGTTCCCTCTCATAATTATTTTTCACACGTTGGAATCCCTGCTCTGTACAACAAATGTTATGAAAATTTTGAAACAGAATTGCGCAGTGTACTTCATTTTGCAGCAACTTCAGATTTATGGTCCAGCAGAGCAATGGAACCATACATGAGCTTAACGATCCATTTCATTACTGATAATTTTGAGATGAAAAGTCGTTGCCTACAAACTGGATTTTTCCCTGAGGACCACACTGGTGAAGCTTTGGCGCAGAGATTAAAGGATGCTCTCATAAAGTGGAAATTGGAGGAAGAAAATCTTGTGTGCATAACTACAGACAATGGAACCAACATAGTAAAGGCCATATCCATAAATCACTGGACACGCCTGCAGTGTTTTCGCCATAGGCTTCATCTCGCAATAGAGAATGCAATGAAGGACCCACGAATTGAGCGTGCTATGGTTTTGTGCAAAAAGCTTGTCGGGTGTTTCAGCTACAGTTGGAGGAGGAAGAGGGAGCTTTCTGTGGCACAAAAACAACTCTGTTTACCAGACCACAAGCTCAAGACAGAGTGTCCGACAAGGTGGGGACCTAGGCAGGCTATGGTGAGAAGGATGAAGGATACTTGAGCAGCAAGCTGCCATCACCCATGTCCTCTCTTCTGACCGCAAGGCTAGACACCTCTTGCCAACATGGCAAGACCTAGAGGTCCTGGAGGCTGTGGACAAGACTCTCACCCCACTGGCAGACTTCACAGATGCTATTTCAGGAAAGCAGTATGTCAGTGTCTGCTCTGTGAAACCTGCTCTCCACCTATTTCAGTCTTCTGTTTTGGCTGTTAAGGAAGAGGACTCTGATCTTATTCGGACAATGAAATCAAAGATCATGGGGTATCTGGAGGAAAAATATAATGACCAAAGAACACAAGACCTCCTCGACATAGCCACAACCCTTGATCCCAGGTTTAAGATGACTTACGTCAATGAAGATAACCAAACTGCTGTCTGGAGCAGACTAAAAGATAAAATATCGAAGCTAGCAGTTAAGAAAAATCTCCCTACAACAGCTACTACTAGTAGCAGTCCTGCAAAGAAGACTCAAAAGACCTTGGGTAGCTTTTTTAAAGCAGCACAAAGAAATGAAGGGCCACCACCAGATCCAGCCTCACACACACAGCAACAACAATCCATCACCTTGGACTTGGAGATAAAGACTTACCTGTTCTTAGGCAACACTGACAGTGAAGGGTTTACTATGCGACACCGGGGGAAGGAGGAACTGACCAGGATGGACGTGCAGTGAGTTCGCTCCACTAGCCCAGGCAATCAGCTGTTGCATGTCTTTAATGATTCCATAGACCTCCCCAGTCCTCCCATACAGCACACTGCTGAACAAACAATTCTCCAAGCCAGCTGCCTGTCTTTGTGCCCTTTCCTGCTCTCAAGCCCTGGTGTTAGGCTATTGGATCCACGGACGATCGAGGACGAGGTGTTGTGGAAGGAGGAAGTGGTGAGAATGAGCGGCTAGATCCGAGTCTCACCATGAAAGCACGAGCTAAACTGAGTCCCGCCGAGTCCTTCCGATTCGAGCTCCACCGCGTTCATTCAACCGCTCGGAGAGAGGGATCCCACAGACCGGGTGGAGGGAGAGTCCGCGTGTGCAGAAAGTTCTCTTCTATTTTTTTGTTGAGAGAGGAAGGAAGGAGTGGAGACAGAAGAAAAAGGAAGGAAAAAGGAGGAAAGGAAAAGGGAAAAACTAATCCCCACGGAGTGCAGAGGTAACAGTGTTACTGATATAACCCTGGATGATTTTTTCTCAAGAGTCTCCATAACAGCAGTGGGGAATAGTGTTATTCCAGATATATACAAGGTACTCTACTAGAGACTATAAGAAGTCGGATATGGCAAGGTAAAAAGTGCCTTTTTATTTATTAATATCTGATCTGATGAACATTACCTGATTTGGTTCTGTTAAATGAGGTAAAGGAATATTACATTTGTTGAAACGAACTCTAAAAGAGACAGTATACATAGTGAAATAAGGGCGGTAAAATTTGGGTACAAGTGAGAGCTTTACTCCCTTATAGCTGTATACCTTAAATATAGCATGCCTCCTAAAAGCACGCATTCCCAGAAAACAAAAAGGGGATCATTGGGGGGATCAGCTAAATATCCCCCTAAACCCGCATCAGCACAAAAGTCAGATATTAAAGGTTTTTTTCAACAACCACAGGATCAACAAAATAGCTCTATTCTAACTGAGCTAAATTTCTCATCTCCAGCTGGAGAAGTAGAGCATGGAACAAATATTAGCCCTAGTGAGCACACACAGCTTCTTATGATGGATATGGAGGGAGCAGAAGGAGGCCCCATGTGGAATTTACAGACATATATAAAAGCTCTACCAACCAGGGAAGATATGGATAAATACATACACAGATTAGAATCCTCTTATAAATCTGAAATAAAAACGTTGAAAACATCTCTGACTGATATGCAAAATAAGATCATGGACATGGACACTAAAATTGTAAATCTGGATCAAAAAATGATTTTATTAGAAGAGAAAAAGATAGAACACGATCGATACTTGAGCTACATAATAAATATCACGGACAACCTCGAAAATAGAAGTAGACGAAACAATATAAGAGTCAGAGGACTTCCTGAGACTGTGAATGTAGAGAACCTTGGGAAAACTCTCCAAAATATATTTAATTCATTGCTGGAGCGTCCAGGGGAGACAGAAATAGAGATCGACAGAGTCCACAGAATCCAAGGCCCTAAAGTCAATGATTCAGGAAAACCTAGAGATGTGATTTGTAGAATACATTTTTTTCAGGTTAAGGAAAAAATTATGATGTCGGCACGGCGGCACCGGGATTTTGAATATGAGGGTGCGCAGATTATATTTTCGCAGGACCTGTCAAAATACACGCTAATAAGAAGAAAAGCAGTGAAACCACTGTTGGATGTGTTGAGGGAAAGGGAAATCCTATTTAGATGGGGTTTTCCTTTCCAGGTCATTGTTCATCAAGGCGGCCGAAGGGTTATTTTTCAGGACATTAATGATCTCCCTGAATTTTCTAGACTTCTGCAATTACCCCTGATTCATTTGCCGGACTGGCCACATTCATATCAGGGATTGGATTGGAGACAATATAGAGGAAGATAGAGAGCTTTAGTGGTGGATGGGTGGGGGGGGGGTCCTTGTTGTTGTTGTTTTTTTTTTTTTGTTTGTTTTTTTTTTTTTTTTTTGTTTTTGTTTTTCCCACTTAAGGTATTGGAATACGTTTTGGTGTATACTGGGGCAGGGTTTAAGTGAAGAAAAATGAAAATGTTGTTTTTTTTTTTTTTGCTAACGATTGAAATGGATTATTTGTTATAAGTCAAAATATGTTCCTGATAGTTTTTCAGAGTTTTTTAAATGCACATTATCTTTATCATGTTTGATCGGTGGGGTTTTGTTTTTTTTGTTTTTTTGTTTTTTTTTTTTTGTTTTTTTTTTGGTTCTGGTCGTTTTTTTTGTTTTTTTTTAGTATTGTGGATTTAGAAGATAAGACAGGTTTATTCATGTCCAATATTGAGAGAATTAAGGCACATTACAAGGGTAGGGTGGTGGGTGGGGTATCTAATTTTTTTTTTTTATTATTGCAAATGATTGACATGGATTATTTGTTATAAGTCAAAATATGTTCCTGATAGTTTTTCAGAGTTTTTTAAATGCACATTTTTTTTATTTTTTTTTTTTGGGCGTGGGGGTCGGGAGATCCCCCCCCCCCTTTTTTTTTTTTTTTTTTTCCTCTCTTCTCACTAAAGGTATTGGTACATGGTTTGATGTATATGGCGGAAGGGGTTAAGGCAAGAAAAATGAAAATGGTATTCCTATATGTGCAGTATTTTGTGTATCACTTTAGATAGCTGATGCGGTTGAGGGTTTTTTAACCCACTGGGTGGGATAGGGGGACCATTTTGGGGGTTCATGTTTTTTCTACACTGGACAGTAGATATGGCTGACTGTCCTCAAGTTTACACTTTACTGGGTGGGACAGGGTTTTTTTTTTTTTTTTAGGGTTTTCATGTTTTTCTTTTATGTTTGGCAATATTCCACTATAACTCACTAGGCACCAGTGATGCACAAGGTTTGATTGGTATTTGACGTGGGGAGGGCGTGGGGGTTGGGGGATTTTTTTTCCCTTTTTTTTTTTTTTTTCACTGAAGGTATTCGTACAAGGCTTGATATATATTGGGGTAGGGGTTATGGCAAGAAAAATGAAAATGTTGTTCCTATATGTGCACTATTTTGTATATCACACTAGATAGTTGATCCGGTTGAGGTTCTTTAACATACTGGGTGGGATAGGGGGACTATTTGGGGGGTTCATGTTTTTTTTTTTTTTTTTTTCCCCTCTCCCACTAAATTTTGTAATGGATACAGAATTTATTTATTAATCTATCTTTTTTATATAATTTTTTCTATATTTTTTTTTTATTCTTTTTTTCTTTAAGGATATATGGGCTATAACTGTTTATATAATATGCCTGATTAGAGGAGTTTTTTTTTTTTTTTTTAACTGGTACGGTGGGGTATTTTTTTTTTTTTTTGGAATAATAAAAATATAGCCTGGGCTAGGCACGTTCAATCCTGGGGAGGATATCCTTTTATTCCCCAATCTAGGGAACTTACTTGGTAAGGTTAGACTCGAAGGAGTCAAATAGATAGTGAGTAGAAGTAGGTTGTGTGGCTGGGTTGATTGGGGTGAGTGGTAACAGATTTGTGGCTTTTTTTTTTTTTTTTTTTTTTTCTTTTCTTTCTCACTCCTTTTCCGTATGGACTCAATTAAAACATGCTCTTATAATGTTAGAGGTTTAAATTCAGCGGCAAAGAGGGCGCAGGTTCTGTACTCTTTCCACAGACAAAAAGTAAATGTGATTTTTTTTTCAAGAGACCCATTTTCGGGCGGACCATATACCCAAGTTGCAAAAGGGATATTATAACGCTTGGTATCATGACTCCTTCGCATATTCAAAATCGAGAGGAGCCTCTATAGCGATACACAAGTCATTACCACATCAGGTTTTGGAAGAATGGAGAAATAGAGACGGTAGGGCAATATTTCTTAGGCTCCTAATATTTGGTAAGAAATATACATTTATTAATGTATATTTACCTAACCAGGGACAATCTAAAGTAGGAGCACAATTGATCACAGATCTTATGGAAAAAGCGGAAGGGATTACGATAATTGGGGGAGACTTTAATTTTATATTGGATAATGATAGGGATACTTCAGCAACATTAATAATGCAGAAGGCTAAGGATAAAGTCAAATTTAGGGAAGTAATGGCTAAGCATCATCTGGTCGATATATGGAGGGCGCTCCATCCCCTGGAAAGAGACTATACGTTCCACTCCAAGGTTCATGGTACTTATCACAGAATCGATTTCTTTCTGATGAATCAGCTGGGAGTAGCTGTGACTTCCTCCTCTGAAATTGGCAGTGCCATATGGTCAGATCATGCACCGATATTTCTAGTATTAGATATTTCCAGGGAGAGGAGCTCAAGAGGTACCTGGAAATTGAATGATAATTTGCTATTTGATGAGGTATGCGTTTCAGAAATAAAGAGGGCAATAATAAACTTTTCTAAAGATCATATAAGCGATACTACCTCCCTTTTGATCCAATGGGAAGCGTTGAAATGCGTAGTTCGGGGCCTATTCATAAAGCATGGGGCTAGACTAAAAAAGGCAAAAAGGAATAGAACGACCCACCTCCTGAAGGAGATATCTAAACTGGAAACTCAGCATAAGCAAAATCCTCTTGGAGAAGTATTATTAGAATTAACAGAAAAGAAAACGGAACTGCAAAATCTACTTAATGAGCAGACATTACAAATTAGGGATAAAAATCGTACGTTATTTTACCAACATGGCAATAAACCGGGTAAATTACTGGCAAGAGCTTTACGTCAGCGAATTAACGCCTCATCCATTGTTAAAATCAAAGCAGATAATGATGAAATGATATATGATCCAAAAGGTATCTTGAAAGCATTCCATACTTTTTATAATAATCTATATAATTTACCAAACCAATTAGCAAATACAGATCCGATAAGATATCAAGAAAATATACAACAATATATCAAAGACACAGCATTACCATCACTAGCAACAACAGATATAGAACAGTTAGAACAAGAATTTTCAGAGATAGAAATACAAAAAGTAATAGATTCATTAGTGATAGGGAAAAGCCCAGGCCCGGATGGTTTTACCCCACGGTTTTATAAAACATTTAAAGACGTCTTAATCCCTATTATTAAAAGAACGTTTAACTCTGTATCTACCTCTCAACCGTTTGTCCCGCATAGCCTACAGGCATATATCTCACTCATACCTAAACCGGAAAAGGATCCCTCTTTCTGTGGTAATTATAGGCCAATATCCTTGACTAATATTGATATTAGATTGTATTCAAAGATTATCGCTAACAGACTTACCCCAATAATACCGGCACATATACATCTAAACCAGGTGGGATTTATAAAGGGGCGAGAGGCGAGAGATAATACGCTTAAAACATTAACACTGGTGGAATATGCCCGGAGACGCTCCATCCCATCCTGCCTGTTGGCAGTGGACGCCGAAAAAGCATTTGACAGGGTGGGATGGAGCTTTCTCAGGGAGACATTAAAGCAGTGGGGGATTGGTCCCCTACTGCAGGATAAAATAATGGCCCTTTATCATAATCCAATGGCCAGAATACGGGCAAATGGGGAGTTATCGGATACAGTAAATATCACCAATGGAACTCGTCAAGGATGTCCATTGTCCCCAATTTTATTTGTATTAGTTATGGAACACCTCTTAATAGCGATTCGGAAGAATAATGACATTAAAGGCATCAAGGTAGGGCAGATTGACTATAAAATGTCAGTATATGCAGATGACTTGCTATTGTACATCACAAATCCGGTGGTGACAATACCAAATCTAATAGCAGAATTTAAAAGATTTGGAGATTTGAGTAATTTTAAGGTGAATTATAATAAATCTGAGGCCTTAAATATTTCTCTGTCTAACTCTTTGGTTGAGCTCCTAAAAAAAAACTTTTCATTTAAATGGCAGGAGGAGGCAATTAAATACCTCAGAATTTTTATCCCTAGAGAGATGAATAAGATACAGGAACTTAACTATCTTCCGCTAATACGTAAAATAACAAAGACACTACAACTTTATGATAGAGGGACCTTTTCCTGGATGGGAAGGATAAACATTGTAAAAATGGATATACTGCCTAAAATCATTTATATACTCCAAACGATACCTATATATCCCTTAAGAACCATAATGAATCAAATCCGTAAGGCTATAGGAAGTTTCATTTGGGCAAAAAAGAGCGCCAGAATAAATAGGAAAACATTATATAGACTAAAAAAGGATGGTGGACTGGCTCTCCCAGACATTTCGTTGTACCTCAGATCAATATTTATAACCAGGATTGTGGATTGGTTCCATAATATGGACAACAAACAATGGGTGAAACTGGAGGAAGAAGTCACAGACATAAAACTGAAATCATTACCTTGGATCAAGAGGGAATATAGACCCCGGGAAGGGGATATGCCCTTCTTGGTCGTATCAACCTTGAAAGTGTGGGACGATTTGATAAAAAGGGGGATAGGATCTACATTGAGAGGTCCAATGACCCCCCTCTTTAGCAACCCGGAATTCCCACTTGCTTTTAAAGCCAAGACCTTCCTAAAGTGGCAAAGGAGGGATGATACAAGGATAGTGGAAATAATGGAAGAAAATAAACTCCCCCCATTGGAGGCCCTTGGTACCGAATATAGAAAGAAATGGTTTCAGCATGGACAACTCCAGCAATACATTTCATCTTTGACGAAGGAGTCCATAATGAATAGACCATTGTTAGGGTTAGAAAAAATACTGTTACAGAAACATAGACCCACACATATCTTATCTGTTGTGTATAAATATTTAATTTCAGAAAACAAGGAGGAAGGGTTACAATACATAAAAAAATGGGAGGAGGAACTAGGGATGGTTATCCCTAGAGCTAAATGGGAAAAAGCAATTACAGTAACTCATAAATTATCAATCTCTACTAGGCATCAAGAAAGAAATTACAAAATACTAGCCAGGTGGTATAAATGCCCAGTTGATATGAACAAAATAAATTCAGATAATACAGACAGATGTTGGAGATGTGAAGTAGCAAAAGGCTCAATGTCGCATATCTGGTATTTTTGTCCAGAAATTCAAGCATTTTGGGAAAAGGTATTTAAAATATACAGGGCTACAACCGGGGTAAAGATACAATCAGATATATATGTGGCGATATTGTCAATGATCCCTGGATCAATAAAAAATATAAAAAAGGGAACTTTGAAGTACTATATAACTGCGGCACGTACCGTCATAGCTAGAAATTGGAAAAATAAAAAAGCCCCCTCCATAAAAGAATGGGAATGTGAAATGGGAGTGATGCGATCCTTAGAGGAGAGGATGATATTAGAGGGAAGGAGATGAGTAGGTACAGGAAGAGCGTGGGAAGAGTCTAGAACCTCGCCGCGATAGGGGAACGAGAAAAAGGGGATAAAGATAGAGCAAATACTGTGATGAAGAGTTGGAGAAGGGGGGAGAGTTCTTCTGAATTGGAGAAATTTTTTTTTTTTTTGTTTGCTTTTCGGTTAGCTGAGTGGTGTTGTGTAAGAGGATTGGTTGAGGGTGTATGATGGGTATGGATGGGGGGTACTGGGATAGTATTGTGTGGTAGATATAGGGGCCGTGCAAAGATAGAGTAACGAATTATATCCAGAAATGTATACAGATGATGCTAGTATAGATCATGGGGATATATAAAATGATCTGAATATTAATTGTGAATGCCCCTATACACCATGATTTATTTTTTTTCTGTGTAGATGTATGTATGTATGTGTATATGTTTTATATAAAAATTTTGTAAAAATGTTTGATAAATAAAGATTGTAAAAAAAAAAAAAAAAAAAACACTGACAGTGAAGAAGATCCATTAGTCTGGTGGAAGTATCCAAGATTGTCTGCATTGGCCAGAAAATACCTTTGCATTCCTGTAACCAGTTCCCCTTCTGAAAGGGTTTTTAGCACAGGGGGCAACATTGTCTCTTGTCGCCGTTCTGCACTGAAGCCACAAAATGTTGATAGGCTCATGTTTCTAGCTAAGAATCTTTAAATTGGTTTCTCTGACATAATACCTGAATGTTTTTTTTAATGTAATGGTAATTTCTTTATTTCAAATTACATTGTTCTTCATTACATTTCTTTCAATTTGACTGAAGCGAAGAGTATTCTGGCTTATATTATTGCCATCTTGTTTGCTCAGAGGTTGTAAATCTTTGAAATAAAAAGTTTTTGAGAATCGTGAGAGAATCATGATCTTTATTCTCTAAGCAAAAAAAATTGTGATTCTCATTTTTCCCAGAATCGTGCAGCTCTAATAGCCATTCAAACCCCTTTGTGTCAACTTGTGTGCATTTTATCAGGCCAAAATCACCAGGGTATGTAAACTTTTGATCAGGGTCATTTGGGTAGTTTCTGTTGCCATTATGATTTAAAAAGAGTAAACACAGTTGATTGATAATAAATGCCTTCAGCCAAACACTAACCATGAGTGAAAGAAATGTTTTTGTTTTATCATTTATATTCTCTGAAAAATGACCAAGAAATCATAAAGTCTGCCAGTGTATGTAAACTTATGAGCACAACTGTACTATTTTGTATGACCTCCATGATTTGAAAGGACAGCACCAAAGCTTCCAGGCATGGAATACACAAGTTGGTGTTGCAACATTAATCTTTTTTCCTTCTTCAAGAACGACCTCTTTTAGAACCTGGATGCTGGATGGAGAGTGATGCTCAACTTGTCTCTTCAGAATTCCCCATAGGTGTTCGATTGTGTTCAGATCAGGAGACATACTTGGAAACTGAATCACTTTCACCCTGTTCTTCTTCAGAAATGCAACAGTGGCCTTAGAGGTGTGTTTTGGATTATTGCCATGTTGGAAAAGTGAACGATAACCAAGGGCATGGAGTGATGGTAGCATTTTCTCTAGAATTCATTATGCAGCTCCCCGACACCAACAGCACTCATGCAGCCCCACAGAAGGACACTGCCACCACCATGTTTCACTGTAGGCACCATGCAGTTGTTTTATTAGTACTTCTTACCTTTGCGACACCATACAGTTTTAAAGCCATCAGTTCCAAAAACATTTATCTTGGTCTCATCACTCCAGAGCCCCAGCCGTCTTCTTTTTCAGCATAGGCCCTGGCAAATTCTAGGTGGGCTTTTTTGTGCATGGGCTTTATGGGAGGCTTCCTTCGTGGACAGCACCCATGCATGCCATTCCTCTGCAGTGTATGTCGTATTGTGTCACGGGAAAAAATCACCCCAATGACGCTAATTCATTAGCTAACTGCAGTGAACTTGCATGGCGATTTTCTTCAACCCTTCTCATCAGAAGAAGCTCCTTTTGCGGTGTTAACCTCCTGGGACTGCCTGGACGTTTCTCTGAGATGGTTGCAGTTCCATCTTTGTATCACTTTTGCTACAGTATTCTGACTGATAAGTAAAGCTTTGCTGATCTTCTTGTAGCCTTCACCTTTCTTGTGTAAAGAACATAATTTCTTTCTTGGGCCTTTTGACATTTCTCTTCCATGTGGTGCCATTGCTGACAGCATGAAATGGGAAGGGGTTCTTTGTAAAGTAACACCCTTTTAGAATCAACTGTCTGCTGGATACCTGTTTAAAGTAATAATTAGACTCACCTGTAATTGAATTCTTGTTAACCACTTCCTGTTAAACAAGAGATCCCTTTTTTTCAGGGGAGTAGAGACAGATCGTGTGTTCATACTAAGTATGAACACTGATCTCTCTCTCCTCCTAGACAGTCCTTTCCCCCCTACAGTTAGAACACAGTGAGGGAACACAGTTAACCCCTTGATCGCCCCCTAGTGTTAACCCCTTCCCTGCCAGTGACATTTATACAGTAATCAATGCACTTTTATAGCACTGAGTGCTGTATAATTGTCAATGGTCCTAAAAATATGTCAAAAGTGTCCGATTTGTCCACCGCAATATCACAGTCCCAATAAAAAATTACAGATCGCTGCCATTACTGGTAAAAACAAATAAATAAAAATGCCATAAATATATCCCCTATTTTGTAGACGCTATAACTTTTGTGCAAACCAATCAATATATGCTTATTGTGATTTTTTTTTTTACCAAAAATATGTAGCAGAATACATATCGGCCTAAACTGAGGAAAAAAATAGTTTTTTTGAAAAAAATGTGGGATATTTATGATAGCAAAAAGTAAAATAGTGGTTAATTCGGATTTTGTTGTCTAAAATTTAGCTTTGCTCCTAAGACTTTCATTGGGGTGTATTCATTTTTGCAACATGGTCTTGAATTAATTTGTTAGGAAAAATATTTTTTGGGTCTACAAATCTGTTGAGGTGTATATACACACACATCAATATTGAAAATATGACTGATCATGCAAAAAAACTGTCTTTTATTTAAGGATAGCAATCACATCTAGCCTACTATTACATATTTTTTTTAATCCTTTTTAAAATAATATTGTTAATAGAAATCACCCAAATGGCCCTGATCAAAAGTTTACATACCCTAGAATATTTGGCCTTGGTACAGACACAGAAGGTGACACACACAGGTTAAAATGGCAATTAAAGGTTAATTTCCCACATTTGTGGCTTTTTAAATCACAATTAGTGTCTGTGTATAAATAGTCAATTAGTTTGTTAGCTCTCACATGAATGCACTAAGCAGGCTAGACACTGAACCACGAGGAGGTAGAAAAGAACAGGCAAAAGGCCTGCATAACAAGGTAATGAAGCTTTACAAGGATGGAAAAGGATATAAAAAGATATCCAAAGCCTTGAATATGCCAGTCAGTACTGTTCAATCACTTAATAAGACGTGGAAAATTTGGGGATCTCTTGATACCAAGCCAACGTCAGGTAGATCAAGAAAAGATTTCAGCCACAACTGCCACAGGAACTGTTCGGGATACAAAGAAAACCCCACAGGTAACCTCAGGAGAAATACAGGCTGCTCTGGAAAAAGATAGTGTGGTTGTTTTTAGGGAGCACAATACAATGATACTTGAACAAAAAAAAGCTGCATGGTCAAGTTGCCAAAAAGAAGCCTTTACTGTAAAAGTTCCCCAAAAAAGCCTGGTTACAATATGCCAAACAACACCTTCACATGCCTCATTGGCTTTTTTGTGACATTCGTGCAGTAAAGGGTTCCTTCTGGTAGCTCAACCATGCAGCTCTTTTTTGTTCAAGTATCGTTGAATTGTGCTCCTTAAAAACAACCACACCGTTTTTTTTGGAGAGCAGCCTGTATTTCTCCTGCGGTTACCTGTGGGTTTTTCTTTTGTATCCTGAGCTATTCTTCCACCAGTTGTGGCTGCAATCTTTCTTGGTCTACCTGACCTTGGCTTGGTATCAAAAGAGCCCCTAATGTTCCACTTAATAAGTGATTAAACAGTACTGACTGGCATATTCAAGGCTTTGGATATCTTTTTATATCCTTTTCCATCTTTGTAAAGCTTCATTACATTGTTACGCAAGCCTTTTGACTGTTCTTTTCTACCTCCTAATGGCTCAGTGTCTATCCTGCTTAGCGCATCCATGTGAGAGCTAATAAACTCATTGACTATTTATACACAGACACTAATTGTGGTTTAACCGCTTGCTGACCGCCGGCTGTCTATTGACGGCCAGGCGGCGCAGCTCTCGTTGCGGGCGGGCGTCATATGACGGCCTCGCATTCCTAGGCCACCAGGGGGCGCGCCTGCCGTGTCACTAGGCACCCGGTGCGCGTGCCCGGCGGCCGCGATGTCCGCCGGGCACCCGCGATTACCGGTAACACAGCAGGACCGTGGATCTGTGTGTGTAAACACACAGATCCACGGTCCTGTCAGAGGAGAGGAGACCGATGGTATGTTCCCAGCACAGCGGAACACCGATCGGTCTCCTCCTCTAGTGAGTCCCCGCCCCCTACAGTTAGAATCACTCCCTAGCAACACAGTTAACCCCTCGATCACCACCTAGTGTTAACCCCTTCCCTGCCTGTCACATTTATACAGTAATCAATGCATTTTTATAGCACGGTTCGCTGTATAAATGTGAATGGTCCCAAATATGTGTCAAAAGTGTCCGATGTGTCCGCCGCAATATCGCAGTCACAATAAAAATCGCAGATCGCCGCCATTACTAGTAAAAAAATAAAAAAATAAAAATGTTATAAATCTATCCCCTATTTTGTAGACGCTATAACTTTTGCGCAAACCAATCTATATACGCTTATTGCGATTTTTTTTTACCAAAAATATGTACAAGAATACATATCGGCCTAAACTGAGAAAAAATTTGTTTTAAAGAAAAAAAAATTGGATATTTATTATCGCAAAAGATAAAAATTATTGTGTTTTTTTTTAAACTTCTCACTCTTCTTTTGTTTATAGCGCAAAAAATAAAAACCGCAGAGGTGATCAAATACCACTAAAAGAAAGCTCTATTTGTGGGGAAAAAATGATAACAATTTCATTTGGGTACAGTGTTGTATGACCGCGCAATTGTCATTCAAAGTGCGACAGCGCTGAAAGCTGAAAAATGGCTTGGGCAGGAAGGGGGCGAAAATGCACTGTATTGAGGTGGTTAAAAAGCCACAAATGTGGGAAATTAACCTTTAATTGCCATTTTAACCTGTGTGTGCCACCTTCTGTGTCTGTACCAAGGCCAAACATTCCAGGGTATGTAAACGTTTGATCAGGGCCATTTGGACGATTTCTGTTATCATTGTAATTTAAAAAGGATTAAAAAAACTATGCGATAATAAATGGCTTCATATGATTGCTAACCTAAAATAAAAGACAGGTTTTTGGCATGATCAGTCATATTTTCAATATTAATACCAAAATTTCCTAATTTTTGCCAGGGTATGCAAACTTTTGAGCACATCCAATGGTTGTCAACCACACAAATCAGGGATAAAAAATAGGCCCGGGGCACAGCAAAGACTGTAGTGCATATAAACCAAAAAAGAGAGCAGCACGATGGCAGCACGATGGCGGTTTAATTCGACGTTTCGACGAGGCACAAGCTTGTCTTCCACAGGTTTGTATATATGCATACATACACACTACTTTCTACAAATTTGTTATATAAAAGACTAACAAACCACTGTAACTATAGATGCATGCTTTGCCTATTAAATCCCCACAGCACCTGGCATGGTGAATCACACAGCCCATCTGTAGACACATGCTGTATGCAAATCATTCTGCTCAACCACAAAGCCTGCCTTGGGAGAAATGAGTATATCTGTGTAGTCAGAACAGGTTTTTAGTAAATGAGGTCATAAATCTAAGCCGTTCTAATAAGTATATGATGCAGCTTGACTTACATATGTTACTATTGTCACATTAATCCAGTGTTTGTCACAAGGGATCATGGGAATATACAGTACTGTGCAAGGTTTTAGGCAGGTGTGAAAGAATGCTGTAAATTAGACATTAGTTACGATCTGAATGTAACTTCGGACACATTTTTGGTTATTCAGATGTATATGAAATAGTAAATAATTTAGTTGACATTTGTTTAATTTTGTTTTGTTTATTTGTTTTCTAACTAATTCCAAATTTTCGGAACAATTCGAATTCGGGAAGCCAGCTGCCACGTCCTTAATGACCAATCACTCATCAGCTGTCAGCGGGCTTCCCTGCCCTCAACATGGGGGGGAGGTTCTTTGGGGCAAAAAACAAAAATGTCCCACTGGTCAGGGTTGTGAGGAAGAGGCCCTTGTCCCCGTCAACATAGGGACAAACTTGTCCCCATCAATATGGGGACAAACTGCTTTGGGGTGGGGGCCCCCCAGATCCCCCTTCCCCGAAGCACCCCCCCATGTTGAGGGCATGTGGCCCTGTATGGTTCTGGGGGGCACTCACTCCTTTCCCCCTCGCTCATCTCTCCCTCCTTTCCTGGCCTGAACCCGCTGACAGCTGATGAGTCATTCGTGGTTAAGGACGAGGTGGCCAGCTTCCCGGCCCGCTCCTTAGCAACCTGCTATTCTTTACACAGAATTTTAATCAGTCGATCGTTTTTCGACGGATCTAAATTCAAATTGTTCCAAAAATTTGGAATTTGTTCGAAACATAAATAAATAAATAAAATAAAACTAAACTAAACGAATTCTGAAACAAAAATAGTAACATAACGAATCAATCCAAAACGAAGAGAAATCTGAAGACAAGTCCAAATCAAATCAATATTTGGTGTGACCACCCTTTGTCTTCCATACAGCATCAATGAGGTTTCCCCATCCTATGAATGAAAACATTAGGAACTGGGGTGCAGAAAAGCGGCAGCAGGTGCTTTAGACTGATGAGTCAAAATTTGAAATATTTGCATGTAGCAGGAGGCAGTTTGTTCACTGAAGGGCTGGAGAGCCGTACAATAATGAGTGTCTGCAGGCAACAGTGAAGCATGGTGTAGGTTCCTTGCAAGTTTGGGGCTGTATTTCTGCAAATATAGTTGGAGATTTGGTCAGGATCAATAGTGTGTCCTTAATGCCGAGAAATACAAGCAGATGCTTATCCATCATGCCATACCATCAGGGAGGGTCTGATTGGCCCCGAATTTAATCGTCAGCAGGACAATGACCCCAAACATACTGAAAATGTCATTAAGATCTATCTTCAGCGTAAAGAACAAAAAACATTCCTGGAAATGATGGTTTGACCCCCACAGAGGGCCCCCCCTGGTTTGACCCCCCCTGATCTCAACATCGAGTCTGTCTGGAATTATATGAAGAGACAGAAGGAATTAAGGCACATTACAAACATTTTCCCAGCACACTTACCAGCTAGCCTGCAAAAAACAAAACAAAAAAAAACAAATTGCCCCTCTCTAACAGTGTATGTCAAAGACAGAGGGTTTAGTTTCACACATTTACAAATACACTATATTACCGAAAGTATAGGGACGCCTGCCTTTCACACGCACATGAACTTTAATGGCATCCCAGTTTTAGTCCGTAGGTTTCAATATTGAGTTGACCCACCCTTTGCAGCTATAACAGCTTCAACTCTTATGGGAAGGCTGTCCACAAGGTTTAGGAGTGTGTTTATGGGAATGTTTGACCATTCTTCCAGAAGCGCATTTGGGATGTCAGGCCCTGATGTTGGTCGAGAAGGCCTGGCTACCAGTCTCCGATCTAATTCATCCCTTAAGGGAGCAGGTACATATTGGACACCCAGCAAAAGCACAATGGCAGCTCAACACATCCAATGCATCCCTATGCTATATTCAGCCGACAAGCTGTGCAGATAAGTGGCAACCACCCCAATCTAGAACTAGCCTTTACAGTAAGGTGTAAATGAAATGGCTTAGCACATGAAAAACAAAAACAAATTAGCCCTGTCTAACAGTGTATGTCAAAGACAGAGGGTTTAGCTGCACACATTTGCAAATATACATGAAAGGATTTGAGGGAGCCTACATCCTACAGAAGATCTGCAATTAGTTCTCGAAGAGGTTTGGAACAACCTACCTGCCGAGTTCCTTCAAAAACTGTGTGTAAGTGTACCTAGAAGAATTGATGCCGTTTTGAAGGCAAAAAGTGTTCACACCAAATATTGGATTTCTCTTTATTTACTTCCCATTTTGTTAATTAAAAAAAAAAATAAACTATTAACACTTCTATTTCTGAAAGCATTCTTCATTTGCGTTTGTTTCATACCTGCCTAAAACATTTGCACAGTACTGTATATAAAATCTGAAAGGTAAATTGAGCATACTCCAATTTTGTATTGTTTGCCAGGTGCACAATAAAATCCATCTTTGTATACAGAATGAAACTTTTACCATCTTGCTTATTGTGAAGACATACGGTAGTTTAAATATTAAGCATTATAATAGGAGTTAACAGAATCCATTACTTATGTCCATCACCCATAATGATACATTTATCATTAAGCTGACAATAATAATTAGTAGGTCTTGTCTAACCTTCGTTCAAGATGAATGCTTGTTCCATCATTGAATGTAAAGAGGTCCTATAATCAGGAGCCTTTTCTTCTAGAGCTGTTCATGTCAAAAGCACAGTATGGGTGTGTCCTCCAGAGAAAATAGGGCTATGCGGGGAAATGCAGCAGCTGCGGTATGATTGGTACAGAAATAACTGTAAACAGTCTGTCATACTTAAATTTATCTGGCTAAATAGGAAACTGTGTATTGGACGACTATTAATGTATAGATCTTAATCTAGAGGAGGGCTAGGTTGCCCTGACCTATGGAAATACTTTCTGGCAGCATGATTGATTCAGTTGGCACAATGGCATACCTCACCAACTCATAACTCGTGGCTCTACTTTGAGCGCATTTCAGTGGCTCCCTACTACCTTCTGGGCCTCCTCTGGTCACGCTCTAGACACCTGAGGGATGTCACTCCGCTTAATGGAGTAGTGGGTCAATCCTTATATATATGGTCGCAGTATAAAGAGAAATACAATCTACTTCCGAGGTCTCCTCATTTAGCCTAATATCTGTGGGAACCTACTTTTCCACCAGCATATGCTGCAGACCCTGAATTCTCTAGGTGGATTGAAAAGGGCTTGGTGACCCTGGAGTCTCTCGCTAAGGAATCCTCCTTCTGTTCATTTACCTATCTCCAACAAAATTATGCCCTCCCTAGATCAGAATTTTATAAATATCTACAGATCAGACACTTTTATTCATCCATCCCATTGCCGGAAAAGAGGGAAAGGCTGATTCTCCATAAGAGGGTCTATGTGGAGATAGTTCTAGAGGTAGAGGGATGATCTCTATTCTATAAAGATATCTTAAGGAGTATGGTACCCCAAGTCCCCTGCTATGTTGGGCTGGAAGGAAGAGACAGGCCAGGATTTCACTGCGGAAGAATGGTTTGACATGGTTTCAAATATGTATAAATGCACACGTTCCATAGCCATCAAGGAGACTGTAGTTAAGCTCCATACATGCTGGTACTATTCCCCGGTTAATACATTTTATCCACTACTGCCTGAATCTTGCTTCCAGGGATGTCCAGATAGAGGTACACTCCTTACCACCTTCTGGAGTTGCAAAGCTCTTCGGTTGCTGTGGCTAAATGCCACTACTAAGATATGCCAGATGATGGGCGAGCAAATAACTTTGACATACAAGATTTGTCTTCTTTATGCTGATCTCCCTGAGGTTCCAGTTCCTCGCCAAAAACTGGCGCACACATTAGTGTCATTCAATGGGCTATTGCTCTTAATTGGCGGTCACCAACAGTACCTTGGTCCCAGGTGCTCCATCACATGGAGTCCATAAGGCTGATGGAAAGGATACACCACACTATTATAGGCTCTGCATATCTTCGACCTCAAATGGGATTACTGGTCTGCTTACTAGCCTATTAAAAATTTTTTGTGTGTTCCCACTTCTATACAGTCTATTAAGCATTAATGCAAAAGTTTGATCCTGTTAGCCAGCAATTTTTCTAATCTGAGGTCATTTTGGTTTATTTTATTTGTTTTTCTTTAGTACTAGGTTGTTAGCAGAGAAATACTTTTTTTCTGTTCATATTCAATCTGATATTTGAAGAGCAGATTATTTCTCTGTGCTTTTCTCTTTGTATTGGTTGATACCTTTCAAAAAAAACGTTTGTTAACCAAAAAAAAGAAACAACTGTCAAAAATGTAAAAATAAATTTCTTCCCATTAAAAAGGTAGTGCCTTGATTTGTACAAATAAAAAACCCCTATACGCTATTAAATATCACAAAAGACAGAAAATATATCACACCAGAAGTAGAGCTGCTATCACCTATACATGTCTTTATCTATTTTCATGTTTGTAGTGTGGAGTGCTTCACTTTTATCTAATTGCTTGATTTGTATGTCTATATGTGTGTAGGCAGAAACAGATTAGGAAACCCTCACAGTGAGTAGAAGATTCTAAGCAGAAATTACAGTCTGGAGTGATGTCATTCATTGCTACATTGGGCGAGGGGTCATAGCTCTTAGTGTGTGAATCAGACTATTGGACAGGACACATGGGATAACTCCACATTATTGGTGTAGATCTGTAAAAGTCATTACTTGGAAGCATTTAAATGAGTGTAATGCTTAGAACAATGTCCTGTAATGTCTGTGGAATGTGTAAAGTCTTTGGTATTATATCACTTTCCCAAACTTGCCTTCAATGACCATTAACAATCATATTCAATGTGTAAAATGTGCAACAATGTGTGACATTACTAATAAAAGCTCTGGTGCTCCCACCGGGAAGTGAGAAAAACATGACCCATCCAAGGTCTCTGCAGCCAACAATTGGGAAATATTACTTGGCCAAATCCTTTTCATCTTTACTACACAAGTGTTATGGTGGTTGTTATGATATAAAACTAAAATCACAAGCATTCTTGGGTAGTATTTCCACATTATAGTACTCTATCTAACAGGGGTTGAGGGCCACAATGAACTATAGGGATCGACTGCCCACTAACCACAAATGTAAGAAAGCCCTCACTGTCCTGAGCCCCCTATAATTCTGCTTTCACACTGATGCGCTATAGTTTACCTGTACTGCGGGTGCAGTGCAGTGTACCTGCGGCTTTCCTGTGGGTTAGCTGCACTTTGCCATAGACTTTTACCACATCTCTCATCTGCATCACTTTCAGAAAGTACACCAAACCGGCAGGATATAACAGAAGTCTATAGCTCAGTGCAGCTAACCTGCAGGAAAGCCTCAGGTGAACTGCGCTGCTCCTGCAGATCAGTGTGAAAGCAGCCTAATAACCCCTTTTTAAAAGTGCAATTATGCCCATTGCAACGCTATGGGGTAGATTTACTGAAACTGGTTCACCCAGAATCTGGTGCAGCTGTGCATAGTAGCCAATTAGGTTCTAACATCAGCTTGTTCAATTAAGCTTTGGCAAAAAAAAACCTAGAAGCTGATTGGTTTCTATGCAAAGTTACACCAGATTTTGCACTCTCCAGTTTTTCGTAAATAACCCCCTATGTGATGTTTAATAAGCCAACCTTTCTCGCTTTCAGCCTCTGCTGGCATTGCTAGGCAGGTACCTGGCAAAGTACATTTGGTATCACTCTGCCTGGGACAGGATCCCATGCTACAGAGAAAGCATTGGGGTTGGTTTACTAAAGGCAAATCCACTCTGCACTACAAGTGTACTGCAAGGGGAAGCTCTGCTGATTTTATCTTCCAATCATGTACAAGCAAAAATGCTGTTTTTTTAATTTTACTTACATGTTCCCCTTTGGATCTACAGCAAATGTACTTCCAAATGCACTTGTAGTGCAAAGTGGATTTGCTTTTAGTAAATTAACCCCATTGGCTTATGTGTCCACTTGCTTCCCCTGCTGCCCGCTCCATGATCATGCTCTGGGTTGGCAGCTCATGATGTGGGCTTGCCATCCTAGAGCATGGCTTGTGAGCACGATCAGAGGGCCACGGGTTGAGCACCCCTGCTCAGCGAACTTGTTATAACCTATTGGTTAGAGCACCACAGACATATAACACTATGGCCAGGTTCTCACCTGTGCAGTTTGGTAATGCATGTTATATTAACTTATTTTAAAAGGGCCAACACACCTAATTGTAGCCAAAACCACCTGATCCTTTTTTGGAAATGGAACAAACAGTAGTGCATTCCAGTGCACATGCGTACATCTGGGTGCTATTCAAAATGAATGTCACCCAATTGCTCATAACGTGCTTTACCGCAGCACAATATTATGAACCTAGCCTAAGTGCAATAATCCTTGAGCTTGTTGAGAGCGCAATACTACCTAGGCATGGTAGATATGGCTGTAATAGGCTTACCCCTGCTCTCTGCTGATAAATTTACTGTCACCTGCTGTGAGTTCCCTGTTGCCCTCATCATATAGCTTATTCAGCAAAGACACATGTAGTGAGTCACATCCTTTAACATCTGCTGACTGCTTTTTTACAAGTAACTAGACTCATTTACTCAAACTGTCTGCAACTATTTCTTTGAAGATGAGCTGGTCGTGGAAAGACAAATGGGGTATTAAATTACTCAACCAACAGCTCAGCTCACTGGTATTTTGTGTGTTTTCTTACACAAATATCTGGCATTAAAGTATTTATATCAGCCTACCTGAAAAAAACACCTTCCTATAAATAATAGTTATTAACAGATTTTAAAAAATAGGAAATCAGTGTAATAAAGGAATAAGATGTCAAAGGTAAAAAATTGTAATCCATGATTACAGGTAACAGAATGCATACTAATGACACAAACATTTCAGATAAAGTCAGTCATTCATCCTGTCTTTGAGTCTTGTACATTATATTAATCTATATACACTCACTGACCACTTTATTAGGTACACCTGTTCAATTGCTTGGCAACACAAATTGCTAATCAGCCAATCTGGTGGCAGCAACTTGATGCAATTAGACGTGGTGAAGACGACTTACTGAAGTTCAAACTGAGCATCAGAATGGGGAACAAAGGGGATATAAGTGACTTTGAACGTGGCATGGGTGTTGGAATGGCTGTAGGTCTCCCAAGCCCTGGCACTGTTATGGAGTCCGTGACCGTTACACTCAGCAAATGACCCAGAAAAAAAAAGACTGACCATAGTGTAAAACAGTCTATTCGATTTCATTATAAAAAAAGTATTGCACTTACATTTGGTATGTTTAAAAGTTGCATATACATTGAAACTAAAATGGGAGAGTTTGCATCCACAATAAATGACCTAATTTATGCCCATGATGGGAAAGAGGAGGAGATGGAGTGGCTTAAATCAAAAATGGCAGATATGGAAGACAGAAGCAGGAGGAACAATATGAAAATTAGAGGTATCCCTGAGTCCTTACAGCAGGGAGACTTACGGCCTTACACTTTAACCCTTTTCAAAGAAATCCTCCCTGAGCTAACTCATCTTGATGTCACCATAGATAGGATACATCGCCTACCCAAACCAGCCTACCTACCTGATTACACACCAAGAGATGTGATTTTGTGCCTACATTTTTACCACGCTAAAGAAAAATTGATGGCTGCAATCCGCACCAAGGATCACATCCCACCTCAGCACCAAAATCTACAATTCTATGCAGATTTATCTCAATATACTCTCCAGAAAAGAAAGAGCCTTACCACTATTACTAAAGCACTTCGAAACCACAAACTAAGCTACAGGTGGGGTTGCCCAACAAAACTCACTATCACTAAAGATGGGAGCACCTACACAGTGGACTCCTTGGAAAAAGGCCTTTCCCTATTAAAAGAATTGGGCACATCATCTCTGAACCTGTCAGCAACCAAACCTATCTGAAAAATGTTCCAACAGTGGAACCAGAATGGAGGATGGACACTGCTAAAAACTCCAAGAAACACGCATAAGTCTGCTAAGCAGAGAATGTGACAAAAGAGTCAGGCAGGAGACAGGAGGCTCTCTCGAGCACGAACTTACCCCTCTAAATCTGAGCAGCATTTTGCTGCATTCAGGGACACAGTACACTAAATAGACTTGGACACTAAGTCCAGAATGGTTAAAACTATCCACTTATCTGGAGTTGTTCAAAATGACTTTCTTTTGTTTTCTTTTTATTGTTATTCTTCCTTCCTTTTCACCGCAGTCAATTATTACCAAACTACCAAGGCTTCCTAGTTACAGCGATCAACATCTCCCATGGGATCAACTACCCAGCTGGAGATTTCGCCTAAGTACTACCAAGATCCATCATACAATTACAGAAATAACTATTCAACGCCACTATACAGCAAAGATCGAGCTTAATATGCGAGTACTATGATACATAGTTTGCGCACAATACCTCCACAAGAAGTGCAGTTCCAACTTTAACCGCTGGGGGGAACCCTTCTCACACGAAAAGCATTTTAACAGAAAGACATACCAGTCAATCATTCTAAATCCATCCACATGGGGGTGACATTTCTATCTGTAAACACGAGAGGCCTCAACCATCCAGCCAAAAGGAAATCCATGTGGAATGAAGCCCTACAATTTAAAAGCGATGTTCTGTGTAGGGCTGGGGAAAAAATCGATTTAAATCTTGAAATGAGTTGAGATTCAATATGTAAGCAAATCGATTTTTTTAGATTTTTTTTTTTCACCGCGCCGGTCCTGAGGAGCTGCAGGCAGGAGTTTTAAAGACCTATCTAAAGGTAGAACTCTCCTGGTCAGGTCGCCTAGCAGCCTTTAAAATGATCCTCTTACCCCAATTTATATATTTATTCCGCACACTCCCATTCCTGTGCCCAACACCTTTTTTGTAGCAGCTCAATCATTTATTAATAAATACCTATGGCAAGGAAAGAAATCTAGATGTGCCTTTTCCAAACTGGTTTTAACCAGAAAGGCAGGAGGAGTGGGAATGGTAATGCTTAACCACTTAAGGACCGCCTCACGCCGATATACGTCGGCAAGGCGGCACGGGCAGGCAAAATCACGTTAATGTACGTGATCTGCCTCCCGCGGTGCCCGAGGCGGTCCTCTTTTGTCCCCCGGCGATCGGAGGTGAGGGGGAAGCCATCTGTTCGTGGCCCCCCCTCGCGATCGCCGCCAGCCAATCAGAATCTTCCTTTGCTGCTGTATGCTAAACAGCAGCAAAGGAAATGATGTCATCTCTCCTCGGCTCGGTATTTTCCGTTCCGGCACCGAGGAGAGAAGACATCACTGTGAGTGTAAAACACAAACACACACAGTAGAACATGCCAGGCACACAAAACACCCCCGATCCCCCCCCGATCACCCCCCAATCACCCCTCCCCCCCTCCCTGTCACACTGACACCAAGCAGGTTTTTTTTTTTTTTTTTTCTGATTACTGCATGGTGTCAGTTTGTGACAGTTACTGTGTTAGGGCAGTTAGGGTTAGCCCCCTTTAGGTCTAGGGTACCCCCTAACCCCCCTAATAAAGTTTTAACCCCTTGATCACCCCCTGTCACCAGTGTCGCTAAGCGATCATTTTTCTGATCACTGTATTAGTGTCGCTGGTGACGCTAGTTAGGGACGTAAATATTTAGGTTCGCCGTCAGCGTTTTATAGCGACAGGGACCCCCATATACTTTCTAATAAATGTTTTAACCCCTTGATTGCCCCCTAGTTAACCCTTTCACCACTGATCACCGTATAACTGTTACGGGTAACACTGGTTAGTTCGTTTATTTTTTATAGTGTCAGGGCACCCGCCGTTTATTACCGAATAAAGGTTTAGCCCCCTGATCGCCCGGCGGTGATATGCGTCGCCCCAGGCAGCGTCAGATTAGCACCAGTAGCGCTAACACCCACGCACGCAGTATACGCCTCCCTTAGTGGTATAGTATCTGTACGGATCAATATCTGATCCGATCAGATCTATACTAGCGTCCCCAGCAGTTTAGGGTTCCCAAAAACGCAGTGTTAGCGGGATCAGCCCAGATACCTGCTAGCACCTGCGTTTTGCCCCCTCCGCCCAGCCCAGCCCAGCCCACCCAAATGCAGTATCGATCGATCACTGTCACTTACAAAACACTAAACGCATAACTGCAGCGTTCGCAGAGTCAGGCCTGATCCCTGCGATCGCTAACAGTTTTTTTGGTAGCGTTTTGGTGAACTGGCAAGCACCAGCCCCAGGCAGCGTCAGGTTAGTGCCAGTAGCGCTAACACCCACGCACGCAGCATACGCCACCCTTAGTGGTATAGTATCTGAACGGATCAATATCTGATCCGATCAGATCTGTACTAGTGTCCCCAGCAGTTTAGGGTTCCCAAAAACGCAGTGTTAGCGGGATCAGCCCAGATACCTGCTAGCACCTGCGTTTTGCCCCTCCGCCCGGCCCTGCCCAGCCCACCCAAGTGCAGTATCGATCGATCACTGTCACTTACAAAACACTAACTAGCAAGCACCAGCGGCCTAGTACATCCCGGTTGTAGTTAAACCAGCACTGCAGTAACACTTGGTGACGTGGCGAGTCCCATAAGTGCAGTTCAAGCTGGTGAGGTGGCAAGCACAAGTAGTGTCCCGCTGCCACCAAGAAGAAGACAAACACAGGCCCGTCGTGCCCATAATGCCCTTCCTGCTGCATTCGCCAATCCTAATTGGGAACCCACCACTTCTGCAGCGGCCGTACTTCCCCCATTCACATCCCCAACCAAATGCAGTCGGCTGCATGAGAGGCATTTTTTTTATGTCCTCCCGAGTACCCCTACCCAACGAACCCCCCCAATAAAGATGTCGTGTCTGCAGCAAGCGCGGATATAGGCATGACACCCGCTATTATTGTCCCTCCTGTCCTGACAATCCTGGTCTTTGCATTGGTGAATGTTTTGAACGCTACCATTCACTAGTTGAGTATTAGCATAGGGTACAGCATTGCACAGACTAGGCACACTTTCACAGGGTCTCCCAAGATGCCATCGCATTTTGAGAGACCCGAACCTGGAACCGGTTACAGTTATAAAAGTTAGTTACAAAGAAAGTGTAAAAAAAAAAAAAATATATAAAATAAAAAAAAATAGTTGTCGTTTTATTGTTCTCTCTCTCTCTATTCTCTCTCTATTGTTCTGCTCTTTTTTACTGTATTCTATTCTGCAATGTTTTATTGTTATTATGTTTTACCATGTTTGTTTTTCAGTTATGCAATTTTTTATACTTTACCGTTTACTGTGTTTTATTGTTAACCATTTTTTTGTCTTCAGGTACGCCATTCACGACTTTGAGTGGTTATACCAGAATGATGCCTGCAGGTTTAGGTATCATCTTGGTATCATTCTTTTCAGCCAGCGGTCGGGTTTCATGTAAAAGCAATCCTAGTGGTCAATTAGCCTCTAGACTGCTTTTACAAGCCGTGGGAGGGAATGACCCCCCCCGCACCGTCTTCCGTGTTTTTCTCTGGCTCTCCTGTCTCAACAGGGAACTTGAGAATGCAGCCAGTGATTCAGCCAGCTGACCATAGAGCTGATCAGAGACCAGAGTGGCTCCAAACATCTCTATGGCCTAAGAAACCGGAAGCTACGAGCATTTCATGACTTAGATTTCGCCGGATGTAAACAGCGCCATTGGGAAATTGGGAAAACATTTTATCACACCGATCTTGGTGTGGTCAGATGCTTTGAGGGGAGAGGAGAGATCTAGGGTCTAATAGACCCCAATTTTTTCAAAAAAGAGTACCTGTCACTACCTATTGCTATCATAGGGGATATTTACATTCCCTGAGATAACAATAAAAATGATAAAAAAAAAAAAAAAAAATGAAAGGAACAGTTTAAAAATAAGATAAAAAAGCAAAAAAATAATAAAGAAAAAAAAACAAAAGCACCCCTGTCCCCCCCTGCTCTAGCGCTAAGGCGAACGCAAGCGGCGGTCTGTCGTCAAACGTAAACAGCAATTGCACCATGCATGTGAGGTATCACCGCGAAGGTCAGATCGAGGGCAGTAATTTTAGCAGTAGACCTCCTCTGTAAATCTAAAGTGGTAACCTGTAAAGGCTTTTAAAGATGTATTTATTTTGTTGCCACTGCACGTTTGTGCGCACTTGTAAAACATGTCATGTTTGGTATCCATGTACTCGGCCTAAGATCATCTTTTTTATTTCATCAAACATTTGGGCAATATAGTGTGTTTTAGTGCATTAAAATTTAAAAAAGTGTGTTTTTTCCCCAAAAAATGCGTTTGAAAAATCGCTGCGCAAATACTGTGTGAAAAAATATGAAACACCCACCATTTTAATCTGTAGGGCATTTGCTTTAAAAAATATATATAATGTTTGGGGGTTCAAAGTAATTTTCTTGCAAAAAAAAATAATTTTTTCATGTAAACAAAAAGTGTCAGAAAGGGCTTTGTCTTCAAGTGGTTAGAAGAGTGGGTGGTGTGTGACATAAGCTTCTAAATGTTGTGCATAAAATGCCAGGACAGTTCAACCCCCCCCCCAAATGACCCCATTTTGGAAAGTAGACACCCCAAGCTATTTGCTGAGAGTCATGTCGAGTCCATGGAATATTTTATATTGTGACACAAGTTGCGGGAAAGAGACAAATTTTTTTTTTTGCACAAAGTTGTCACTAAATGATATATTGCTCAAACATGCCATGGGGATATGTGAAATTACACCCCAAAATACATTCTGCTGCTTCTCCTGAGTACGGGGATATCACATGTGAGACTTTTTGGGAGCCTAGCCGCGTATGGGACCCCGAAAACCAAGCACCGCCTTCAGGCTTTCTAAGGGCGTAAATTTTTGATTTCACTCTTCACTGCCTATCACAGTTTCAGAGGCCATGGAATGCCCAGGTGGCACAAACCCCCCCCAAATGACCCCATTTTGGAAAGTAGGCACCCCAAGCTATTTGCTGAGAGGTATAGTGAGTATTTTGCAGACCTCACTTTTTGTCACAAAGTTTTGAAAATTGAAAAAAGAAAAAAAAATGTTTTTTCTTGTCTTTCTTCATTTTCAAAAACAAATGAGAGCTGCAAAATACTCCCCATGCCTCTCAGCAAATAGCTTGGGGTGTCTACTTTCCAAAATGGGGTCATTTGGGGGGGTTTGTGCCACCTGGGCATTCCATGGCCTCCGAAACTGTGATAGGCAGTGAAGAGTGAAATCAAAAATTTACACCCTTAGAAATCCTGAAGGCGGTGGTTGGTTTTCGGGGGCCCCGTACGCAGCTAGACTCCCAAAAAGTCCCACACATGTGGTATCCCCATACTCAGGAGAAGCAGCTAAATGTATTTTGGGGTGCAATTCCACATATGCCCATGGCCTGTGTGAGCAATATATCATTTAGTGACAACTTTTTGTAAATATTTTTTTTTGTTGTCATTATTCAATCACTTGGGACAAAAAAAATAAATATTCAATGGGTTCAACATGCCTCTCAGCAATTTCCTTGGGGTACCTACTTTCCAAAATGGGGTCATTTGGGGGGGGGTTGTACTGCCCTGCCATTTTAGCACCTCAAGAAATTACATAGGCAGTCATAAACTAAAAGCTGTGTAAATTCCAGAAAATGTACCCTAGTTTTTAGACGCTATAACTTTTGCGCAAACCAATAAATATACGCTTATTGACATTTTTTTTACCAAAGACATGTGGCCGAATACATTTTGGCCTAAATGTATGACTAAAATTGAGTTTATTGGATTTTTTTTATAACAAAAATAGAAAATATCATTTTTTTTCAAAATTTTCGGTGTTTTTCCATTTATAGCGCAAAAAATAAAAACCGCAGAGGTGATCAAATACCATCAAAAGAAAGCTCTATTTGTGGGAAGAAAAGGACGCAAATTTCGTATGGGTACAGCATTGCATGACCGCGCAATTAGCAGTTAAAGCGATGCAGTGCCAAATTGGAAAAAGACCTCTGGTCCTTAGGCAGCATAATGGTCCGGGGCTGAAGTGGTTAAAGATTACTATACGGCCACAATATAAGTTCAACTTAAAACTTGGTTCCCTCAATCCAAGGATACTAGATGGAAAGAACTAGAACGCTCCCAAACACAGGGTAATAACTTATACCACTTCCTACTTACTAGCCAATACAAAAACCCACGGGGTACCTCACTATCCCCTACTGTACTAGCCTCTCTACAGACCTGGAATACACTAATAACTATCCCTTCTCAGGACTTAAAAACAATGGCACTCCCATTGCCGCTACAAAGCTTACCCATAATCATACCCAACTTAAACATAAACAGATGGGTGACAAAAGGGATAAAGCATATAGAAGACCTAATGATAGGACCGACACCCAAAACCTTTGGATCTCTACAAATAGAATATGGTTTAGAAAACTGAATATACATATTTGCAAATAACCCACTTCATTAAATCCAACCCAAATGTAGTACTAGCACTACCTTGGAGGATAATCCAATTCTATTCCAACCTTATTACTAAGATCAAAGGCATATCTATGTGTTACACACTGCTTAACAATAAGGACGTAATTACTAAAGCTGCCAACATATTAGCATGGGAAAAAGAGTTGAACGCTAGATATACCCCTAAACAATGGCAAAAGGCACTCAGCGTCACATATGCAGTGACTAAAAGCGTGAACCTACCCAAAATTTTTTACTTAGGTGGTACTTAACTCCTTATGGAATTGCACGTTTTTTCCAAAACACCCCTGCGACTTGTTGGAGGAATTGCGGAGAAATAGGCACGTTATACCATACACTTTGATCTTTTCCGGCCATAACCAATTTCTGGTCCACAATATCTAGACTACTCACACAAATTTTAAAGATTTGGCACTACGCCAGACTTGGCACTATTATCATTAACCATAGAATCAATCCCAGTAGAACTCAGAACAATAGCCACCCATATTTTGCTAAGCGCAAGACTAGTGCTAGTACGCCATTGGAGGAACCAGGAACCTCCCTCTATCCAAGAAGCGATAACAACAACCCACACGCACGCTACATATGAGATGCTGTTGGCCTCCACGCAGGGCAAGCACAAAGACGCTAGCCTCCGAAGGGAAAAGTGGTCAGATTGGTATACAATGTTCTCTAAAACGTAAACCTTCCCCAATACCAAATAGGAAACTTGCTCTACTTATACTGACTGTGGTGAATAGTTGTAAATAGTTATATTTATGATTGAAGTTACGCTTTTCTCCTTTTTTATTCATACCCATAATCCTGAGTGTTAATGCTATGGTTTACAGCTAAGTAATCGCAATATGATTGATGAAAATTACCAACAAAATCTATTGATATTAAAGGATATGAGCAGAAGCCTTGGGTCCTCACCCTCCAGGATGCAGAATTTTCCCCTTGGGACGTCCGGAGAGCGGAGATCCACTAGGGTAAGCATAAAAAGACTAAGCCGTGTCTTATTGTTTTATGTCACCGCGATATTATTTAGGATCGGAACAATGATCAAATGTTAAGATGCAACTGTTAATGTATTGATCACTCCTATGACATTGACTGTTAATTCTTTGTTTTTTGTTATCACCAAAAATTACTCAAAAATTTATTGAAATTAAAAATTGCATATAAAAACAAAGCCGGTCGGCAAACAGAATCCCGTTCTAGTACACAGGATGGCGACATCAGCACGTACCCTCCTCCAGACGATTTCCGTCATACGTGACGTTGTCAAGGTGGAACTTATTCAAGGTTCCCCATTGACAACGTCACATATGACGAAATGCGACTGGAGGAGGGTACGTGCTGACGTCACCACACTGTGTACTAGGACGACGGGCTTCTGTTGTTTGCCGGCCGGCTTTGTTTTTATATGCAACTTTTAAACATACCAAATGTAGGTGCAATGCTTTTTTATAGTGAAATTGAATAGACTGTATTACACTATGGTCAGTCTTTTTTTCTGGGTCATTTGCTGAGTGTCACGGACTCCATAATGGTACCAGGGCTTGGGAGACCTACAGCCATTCATCCTGTGATACTCGGCCAGAGACTGTCTGTGCAAGCTAAAGGCCTTGGCTGGGCTATAGCCACATGCCCTTTTTGCTTGCCATCGGGTAAGCATGTTTTTCTTAAGGTGGCCGGGCACTTTTTTAGTTTGAATCACTGTGGTGCCACTGGGAAGAGGATTTATTCCATCCTATATGTTAATCAATAACATGCCGTTTCAATGAAGATTTTCCTGCAATATTTGGGACTATTTAGCGCAGCTGCTCTTATTTCCTAAGGTATGCAGAATACCATCTCTGAATGCACAACACATTGAACCTTGAAGCAGATGGGCTACAGCAGCAGATCACACTGGGTGCCACTTCTGTCAGCTAAGAAAAAGAAACTGAGGCTACAATTTGCACAGGCTCACCAAAGTTGGACAATAGAAGATTGAAAAAACATTGCCTGGTCTGAGGAGTCTCGATTTCAGCTGCGACATTCAGATGGTAGCGTCAGAATTTGGCATAAAGAACATGAAAGCATGGATCCATCCTGCCTTGTATCAACAGTTCAACCTGGTAGCGTAATGGATATGGATATATTTTTGGCACACTTTGGGCCCCTTCGTACCAATTGAGCATCATTTAAATGCCACAGCCTACCTGAGTATTGTCGCTGACCATGTCCACATGTCTATACCTTTATGACTACAGTGTACCCATCTTCTGATGGCTACTTCCAGCAGGATAATGCATCATGTCACAAAGCTCATATCATCTCACCACTGGTTTATTGAACATGAAACAGAGGTCACTGTACTCCAATGGCCTCCACAGTCACCAGATCTCAATCCAATAGAGCACCTTTGGGATGTGGTGGAATGGGAGACTCACATCATGGATATGCAGTCAACAAATCTGCAGCAGCTGTGTGATGCTATGATGTCAGTATGGACCAAAATCTCAGAGTAATGTTTCCTACACCTTGTTGAATCTATGCCATGAAAATTTAAGGCAGTTCTGAAGGAAAAAGGGGTCCAACTCGGTACTATCAAGGCGTACCTAATACAGTGGCCTGTGAGGATGAATTATATATATATATATATATATATATATATATATATATACATATATATATATATACACACACACATATATATATATACACATATCTATATACATATGTGTATATATATATATATATATATATATATATATATATATATATATATATATATATATATATATATATATATATATATATAGATATGTGTATATATATATATATGTGTGTGTGTGTGTGTGTATATATATATATATATACACATATCTATATATATATATATACACATATTATATATATACACACATATCTATATATATATATATACACATATCTATATATATACACACATACACACATATATACATACATACACATAGTATATAAGTATTGTAACTGTACTGTTTGCCCCAACGTTGTAAAGCACAATGCAAACTGTTGGCACTATATAAATCCTGGATAGTGGATTCTTTAAAACACCTACCCTGCTTCTCCTTTATCTCCATCATTGCTACCATCACGTGCACTAAAAATGCTACATAAAGTAGATCAACAAACTGTGGTTAAAGTGACCCGGTTGTGATTTTTTTTTTTAAATACTGCTACCAGTAAAAGAAAGTAGTAAATACTCACTTTTTCTCATGTGCATGGCGCTGAACATATCTCTGATCGCTAGAACTGATTCGCCAATGAAACCAACACCTCTGGATTGTTGATCACCTGGGGCCCCTGTAGTGCTCACTGGTTCCCCCCTCTGACCTCATGTCACTACAGGAGAGAGTCGTTACATGGGTCATAAGGAGGAACTGGTCAGAAAACACTCCTTGAATGGTTCGATTTCAAGTGGACTTGGGGAGGCATAGTTCTAGTGATCAGAGAGGTGCAGGCAGGACAAAAGGTAATTACTACCCTATTTTACAGGAAACAACAGAAAAAAAAGAGTGTGAATAGGCTTACATTACTTTTTTGGAACGTAGCATGGTTATATAAGGGTAAGACTAATCAGGGTCAGGTTAAGGAATAGACAGAAGAGACATCGGTCCTGACAGCTTCAGCAGGAAGAGGGTACAAGAAGTAGTTCACAGCTCATGGATGCGGGCATTGGCCTTTTCACTTTGGGTGCCACAGGATCTTTTTCCCAGCACAGAGACTGATAAATGGTTATTTTTGTAAGGATTTTGTAGTTATAAATTAGAAAGTATATCTAAAACCCATTTTTTTTGCTCTGTCCATTGGGGATATTTCCCTTTACTTCCTGTCCTGTCAGGAAGTCAGAGAAAATATCTCCAATAGGAAATCCTTCCTTAGACAGTTGTCACTGGAACAAGTGACAATTTTTCCATTAACAACTCCAATGTTTGGGTTTTTCTTCTTAATCAGTCCGGCTGACAATGGTCACTAGCACAAAATCAGTGTTTAAACAGAATTATGGAACGAGTACTGATTGCCCTAAAGTGTATACAAGCCAATACTTTGTTTTATTTTTGGGTAGAGTCAGCAAGGATTCAGACCCCAATTTTTACAGCTAGTGACACAGCAATAAAAATCTCAAAGCCTAAAACAAAGCAACGCACCAAATCTAATGGTGGATGAGTCTAATAAATAACTTGTCACACATAGGACTGTTGGTATTATTATTATTATATAGGATTTATATAGTGCCAGTTTGGTATATTTTAGTTTAATTAGCAATTGCAGCCAATCATTGGCTGCAGCACTGATCAGAGAATTCTGACAGTGGATGAGTCCTGCTGTCAGAATACAATAACATAGCAGGGGGGATTCCTTCATCCACCTCAAATATGCAGATGGGGGAATCCATTTCTTTTGTTTGGATCATCTGGCTGGCTTAAAAAAAATCCATCTATGGCCAGCTCAAGTTTTATCATGCGTTGTAACCTACAAAACATAGGAAGGACAGACAATTAGACAAAGGCTGAATAAGTATCCGTCAAACATCAGAGTAGGTTTTAGAGAAACTCTTGAAACTTTTCTTGATACAGCACAATAAGGACTTCCCACTTATTCAAACTACTAAAATTGAATAAGAACATTATAATAGGTTTACGAAGTTGTACAAATATGAAACTTTCAAAATTTATAGACTAGACCCTTTGGGGTTGATCTACTAAAGGCAAATGCACTTTGCACTAGAAGTGCAGTCGCTGTAAATCTGAGGTGAAGCTCTGAAATGAGGTGAAGCTCTGCTGATTTTATCATCCAATCATGTACAAGCAAAAATGCTGTTTTTTATTTTCCTTGCATGTCCTCCTCAGATCTACAACGACTGCACTTCCAAGTGCACTTGCAGTGAACTTGTGAGCAAGGTGGATTTACCTTTAGTTGGATTAAATTATGTCTAAATTCCTTGTTTTTCCATTTCTATAACAAACTTTTGACATCAACCATCTATTCTCTTATTTACTATTCATCCTTTTTACATTTTCATCAATTTACATGGGCTTGTGCATATCCCATTTCACATTTGCTATTTCTAACCTTTTTTCCCGCATTGTAGTCCTATTTCACTGTTTTGGGTTCGGTTTCTATCATTGTTTTCACACATTTTTTATCACTTTGTTTCCTGTTCTGATTATCACACACACATTCTTTTCCACTAGAGTATACCACCTATCATAAGCTTTTCATTAGCTCCTTCCCAAGTTCTCAGTCCCTTACTCTTCTTTGTCAGCCAGCACTGACATACTGTACATCCATTCCTTCCCATCTGTCATTCAATTTGCCTCATTAACGTCAAACTTCTTCCCAGGCCCCAAGAACCCATATTGCCTCCCCATTCCAGTGCTTTTTTTTTGGCACAAGCACTCTTAAGCTGTTGTTATTCTTTTGGGACAGTTGTTTAACATACATCCCACGAGCAAACAAGCTAGATTCAATACAGGCAAAATAAATTAATTTAGCCCCTTCATTGCTACTATTTCCAGTTGAAGTTGCTCTTTTTTATAATGTTTCCAGAAAACACTTTTCCTCATTGTTTAACACAGATTTGTTTGGTAGTTCTCCTATGCAATGATAAAATTAACATTTGATACAAATCCATTTTGTTAGAGCCATAACATTTAACACCTAATTGCACGGTACAGGACACAGGCTGGATATTCATAGACCTTGGGTCATAGGCTGCTAGGTTTAGGTGATTGAACACTGGCAAAATGTCCTGCCCCACTCCGTCAGACCTCTTCTTCCTGATGGAGAAGTTTCTGTGCTTACCAATTTTTTTTTTTTATTTGAAATTCTAAAATCGACTCTTCACTGCCTTGTACTATAACAACAGAAGCAGTACATCTAGATCGGTGTAACCTTGGTAATACCTTGGGAACAATACCCAGACTCCAAGCTGTGGGAATGGCCTGTAATGTTGCTTTGGCACTGAATCCTGCTTGGGCACTCACCTTGGTGCACCTCAGTACAACACATGTAGTTAGTCGCAGGGAGCTATACAGGTTCAGGGCTGTGGTCCATTCCTATGGTCCCCAGACCCTGAAGACCCCTCCAGGGGTATGTCCTTTGTGACAGAAGTTTGGAACCATAAAGAGACCAGCAACATGAAAAATAAGACAGGTTTTCCCTGTTATCAGAAAGTCGCTATAGCTTTAAAGCTACTATAATGCCGCGTACACACGGACTTTTCGTCTACAAAAGTCCGACGGACGCCGACGGACTAAAGCTGGCTGACAATCCGATCGTGTGTGGGCTTCCCCGGACTCTCAGTGGACTTTCAGCGGACTTTTCCAGCCTCAAATCTGACGGACTTTAGATTTGAAACATGCTTCAAATCTTTACGTCGTAACTACGCTGGACCCAGAAATCCGCTCGTCTGTGTGCTAGTCCGACGGACAAAAACCCACGCTAGGGCAGCTATTGGCTACTGGCTATCAACTTCCTTATTTTAGTCTGGTGTACGTCATCACGTACGAATCCGTCGGACTTTTGTGTGATCGTATGTAGGCAAGTCCGTTCGTAAGAAAGTCTGCCGCAAGTCCGCCAAAAGTCCGTCGAAAGTCTGTCGGACAGGCTGTCAAATAGAACAAATCATGACACAAATCTACAAAAAAATGGCTTTCATTCCTGTCCATATACAAAAGATAGAACTGATATGGTGGACTTTAACGGTACCAGTAACGGACGTATAAACCAAATAATGCTAAATGTCTTTATTACAAAAATTTTAAAACATTTTTACAGATATAAAATCATTTGATCAATATACTCAGGCATTACTAAATTAAAGATCTCTGTTATTGCAAATGTCAAGAGGTCGACGCGTTTTACATCTTTGCTTCTTCAGGACCTTAAGTTCTTGACTTAAAACAGAGATCCTAGTCAAAAACAGAAAGAGACATATAAACATTGTTTATATTTAGATTGTATGGGGGTGCAACAGAATTAATTTCAACATATCATCCAATTAAATGGAAAGCAGCATAAATGGGAACTCCCATCTATGAGCAGCTCGCAGAGAATGACGTGCCAAGTGTCGTGGGAGAACAACCAGTGTCTTAAAACAATAGATGAATAAATATAAATAATCCTGTCACAAAATCACGTGGCTTATTTTAAAGAAATGCCGATATGCGTCAGATTGAGAGGTAAGAATAGGATTATAAGCTGACCATAATAATGTAGTACTCACTAAGGATGAAGTCTTAATCTGAAAATGAAGGAGAGGGGTCCATCAGCAAAGTCCCTATACAATTCATACCAAAATATATAGTCAATGTTCCACATAAAAATAAAGTTCCTAATCAAAGGAACAAACAGACAATAATGAGATGTATATATACCTCAAAAATATGACGATATGGCTTAGTAGTGCTGTTCAACATGGAGTTATTCAATCACTTATAAGGACAGTGTAAGGTACAGTGCCTTGCAAAAGTATTCATCCCCCCTTGGCATTTTTCGGGTTTTGTTGTCTCACAACCTGGAATTAACATGGATTGTTTGAGGATTTGCATAATTTAATTTAAAGAACATGCCCACAACTTTGAAGATGTTTGTTTGCTTCACAATAAAAATAAAAAATAGGACAAATAACAGAAAAAGTCAATGTGCATAACTATTCACCCCCCTAAAGTCAATACTTTGTAGAGCCACCTTTTGCGGCTATCACAGCACCAAGTCGCTTTGGATAAGTCTCTATGAGCTTGCCACATCTTACCACTGGGATTTTTGACCATTCCTCCTTGCAAAACTGCTCCAGCTCCTTCAAGTTGGATGGTTTGCGCTTGTGAACAGCAATCTTTAAGTCTGACCACAGATTTTATTGGATTGAGGTCTGGGCTTTGACTAAGCCATTCCAACATATTTACATGTTTCCCTTTAAACCACTTAAGTGTTGCTTTAGCAGTGTGTTTGGGTTCATTGCAGGCCCGGACTGGGACAAAAAATAGGCCCGGGCATTTTGGATTGAGCAGCCCATGATATGTTAACCGGCCCCTTCCCCACTCTCCACCCTGACAGATCCCCTGAGAGAGGGGAGGGGGGAACCCAGCAGAGGTGTGGAGGGGGGGGTGCGACCAGGAAAGAGCATGGGGGTTGGAGAGCACAGGGAAGAACCTTGAGAACATGGGTGGGGCGAGAGCACAGGGGAGAGGCAGAGAACACAGGGAGGAAGAGGAGAGCACAGGGGGGCAGCGGAGAGCATGGGGGGAGGTGGAGAGCCCAGGGAGGACAACGGAGAGCATGGGGGATGTGGACAGCACAGGAGGGCTGGCGGAGAGCATGGGGTGATGGGAAGACTGGAAGAGCACAGGGGGGAGTGGTGGAGAGCATAGGGGGAGGTGGAGAGCATGGGGGGAGGTGGAGAGCATGGGGGGAGGTGGAGAGCATGGGGGGAGGTGGAGAGCATGGGGAATGTGAAGAGCACAGGGGGAAGCGGAGAGCGTGGGGGTAATGTGGAGAGCACGGAGGGTGGCAGAGAGCACGGGGGTGGCAGAGAGCACGGGGGGTGGCAGAGAGCACAGGGGGTGGCAGAGAGCACAGGGGGTGGCAGAGAGCACAGGGGGTGGCAGAGAGCACAGGGGGTGGCAGAGAGCACAGGGGGAGGTGGAGAGCATGGGGGAGGTGGAGAGTATGAGGGGGTAGCAGAGAGCATGGGGGAAGGTGGAGAGCATGGGGGAAGGCGGAGAGCATGGGGGAAGGCGGAGAGCATGGAAGGTGGCAGAAAGCATGGGGGGGAGGTGGAGAGTATGAGAGGGGGGAGGTGGAGTGTATGAGAGGGAGGGTGGCAGAGAGCATGGGGGGAGGTGGAGAGTATGAGGAGGTGGCAGAGAGCATGGGGGGAGGCGGAGAGTATGGGGGTGGCAGAGAGTATGGGGGTGGCAGAGAGTATGGGGGTGGCAGAGAGTATGGGGGTGGCAGAGAGTATGGGGGTGGCAGAGAGTATGGGGGTGGCAGAGAGTATGGGGGTGGCAGAGAGTATAGGGGTGGCAGAGAGTATAGGGGTGGCAGAGAGTATGGGGGTGGCAGAGAGTATGGGGGTGGCAGAGAGTATGGGGTTGGCAGAGAGCATGGGGGGTGGCAGAGAGCATGGGGGGAGGCAGAGAGCATGGGGGGAGGTGGAGACTATGAGGGGGTGGCAGAGAGCATGGGGGGGAGGTGGAGCGTATGGGGGGTAGGTGGAGCGTATGGGGGGTAGGTGGAGCGTATGGGGGGTAGGTGGAGAGTATGGGGGGTGGCAGAGAGCATGGGGGGGAGGTGGAGCGTATGGGGGGAGGTGGAGAGTATGGGGGGAGGTGGAGAGTATGGGGGGAGGTGGAGAGTATGGGGGGTGGCGGAGAGCATGGGGGGTGGCAGAGAGCATGGGGGGTGGCAGAGAGCATGGGGGGTGGCAGAGAGCATGGGGGGTGGCAGAGAGCATGGGGGGGTGGCAGAGAGCATGGGGGGTGGTGGAGAGTATGGGGGGGAGGTGGAGAGTATGAGGGGGTAGCAGAGAGCATGGGGGGAGGTGGAGAGTATGGGGGGAGGTGGAGAGTATGGGGGGGAGGTGGAGAGTATGAGGGAGTAGCAGAGAGCATGGGGGGAGGTGGAGAGTATGGGGGGGGAGATGGAGAGCACAGGGGGTGGCAGAGAGCACAGGGGGTGGCAGAGAGCACAGGGGGTGGCGGAAAGCACGGGGGGAGGTGGAGAGCACGGGGGGAGGTGGAGAGTATGAGGGGGTAGCAGAGAGCATGGGGGAGGTGGAGAGTATGGGGGGGAGGTGGAGAGTATGGGGGGGAGATGGAGAGCACAGGGGGTGGCAGAGAGCACAGGGGGTGGCAGAGAGCACAGGGGGTGGCAGAGAGCACAGGGGGAGGTGGAGAGTATGGGGGGGGTGGAGAGCATGGGGGGAGGTGGAGAGTATGGGGGGGGTGGCAGAGAGCACAGGGGGTGGCAGAGAGCATTGGGGAGGTGGAGAGCATTGGGGAGGTGGAGAGCATAGGGGGAGGTGGAGAGTATGAGGGGAGGTGGAGAGTATGAGGGGAGGTGGAGAGTATGGGGGGAGGTGGAGAGTATGGGGGGAGGTGGAGAGTATGGGGGGTGGCAGAGAGCATGGGGGGGGGTGGAGCGTATGGGGGGAGGTGGAGAGTGTGGGAGTGACAGAGAGCATGGGGAAGGTGGAGAGTATGGGGGGGTGGCAGAGAGCATAGGGGGGTGGCAGAGAGCATGAGGGGGTGGCAGAGAGCATGGGGGGAGGTGGAGACTATGAGGGGGATGGCAGAGAGCATGGGGGGGAGGTGGAGCGTATGGGGGGAGGTGGAGAGTATGGGGGATAGGTGGAGCGTATGGGGGGGAGGTGGAGCGTATGGGGGGAGGTGGAGAGCATGGGGGGAGGTGGAGAGCATGGGGGGAGGCGGAGAGCATGGGGGGAGGCGGAGAGCATGGGGGGAGGCGGAGAGCATGGGGGGTGGCGGAGAGCATGGGGGGAGGCGGAGAGCATGGGGGGTGGCGGAGAGCATGGGGGGTGGCAGAGAGCATGGGGGGTGGCGGAGAGCATGGGGGGTGGCGGAGAGCATGGGGGGTGGCGGAGAGCATGGGGGGTGGCGGAGAGCATGGGGGGAGGCGGAGAGCATGGGGGGAGGCGGAGAGCATGTGGGGTGGCGGAGAGCATGGGGGGAGGCGGAGAGTATGGGGGTGGCAGAGAGCATGGGGGGTGGCAGAGAGTATGGGGGGTGGCGGAGAGCATGGGGGGAGGTGGAGAGCATGGGGGGAGGCGGAGAGCATGGGGGGAGGTGGAGAGCATGGGGGGAGGCGGAGAGCATGGGGGGAGGCGGAGAGCATGGGGGGAGGCGGAGAGCATGGGGGGAGGCGGAGAGCATGGGGGGTGGCGGAGAGCATGGGGGGAGGCGGAGAGCATGGGGGGTGGCGGAGAGCATGGGGGTGGCAGAGAGCATGGGGGGTGGCAGAGAGCATGGGGGGTGGCGGAGAGCATGGGGGGTGGCGGAGAGCATGGGGGGTGGCGGAGAGCATGGGGGGAGGCGAAGAGCATGTGGGGTGGCGGAGAGCATGGGGGGAGGCGGAGAGTATGGGGGTGGCGGAGAGCATGGGGGGTGGCGGAGAGTATGGGGGTGGCAGAGAGCATGGGGGGTGGCGGAGAGCATGGGGGGTGGCGGAGAGCATGGGGGGAGGCGGAGAGCATGGGGGGTGGCGGAGAGCATGGGGGGAGGCGGAGAGCATGGGGGGTGGCGGAGAGCATGGGGGTGGCAGAGAGCATGGGGGGTGGCAGAGAGCATGGGGGGTGGCGGAGAGCATGGGGGGTGGCGGAGAGCATGGGGGGTGGCGGAGAGCATGGGGGGAGGCGAAGAGCATGTGGGGTGGCGGAGAGCATGGGGGGAGGCGGAGAGTATGGGGGTGGCGGAGAGCATGGGGGGTGGCGGAGAGTATGGGGGTGGCAGAGAGCATGGGGGGTGGCGGAGAGCATGGGGGGTGGCGGACAGCATGGGGGGGTGACAGACAGCATGGGGGGGTGACAGACAGCATGGGGGGGTGGCAGACAGCATGGGGGGTGGCAGACAGCATGGGGGGTGGCAGACAGCATGGGGGGTGGCAGACAGCATGGGGGGTGGCAGACAGCATGGGGGGTGGCAGACAGCATGGGGGGTGGCAGACAGCATGGGGGGTGGCAGACAGCATGGGGGGTGGCAGACAGCATGGGGGTGGCAGACAGCATGGGGGTGGCAGACAGCATGGGGGGTGGCAGAGAGCATGGGGGGTGGCAGAGAGCATGGGGGGTGGCAGAGAGCATGGGGGGAGGCAGACAGCATGGGGGGTGGCAGAGAGTATGGGGGGAGGTGGAGAGTATGGGGGGGTGGAGAGTATGGGGGTGATGTGGAGAGCACGGGGTTGGCAGAGAGTATGGGTGCGGTGGAGAGCCCTGCGGGAGCAGCAGAGAGAAGCAGGATAGGAGGATCGGTGGGGGCGGCTGCATATAGAAGAATCATTTTCTCCATCTTCCTCCTGCAGTCTCGGAATGCCTGCTTCTCCTCTACCTCTCACAGGCATTCGATACTGCAGGAGGAAGATGGAGAAAATAATTGTTCTATATGCAGCCACCCCCACCGATCCTCCTATCTAGTTCACAGGGGAGGCTGAACTTACGTTTTCTGTTCCAGCACCTCTCGACATAACAGCGGCTCCAATGTGTCTGCTCTGGCTCCTCCCCCCGGCACTGACGGCTGACCTATACGTGCGGCCGTGCAGCCGTGGTGAGGCCGAAGACGTCTCATTTAGCTCCTCCCCCCGGCGCCGATGGCTGAGCTTAACTGGCAGCCGTGCGGCCGCGGAGAGGCTGGATGAGCGGCACAAGCTCAAGCCGTTGGGCCATGCAAGGACTTGCAGCCTGGCGGCCCCAGCGGCCGCGGCCCACCGGGCAAATGCCCGGTTTGCCCTATGGCCAATCCGGGCCTGGTTCATTGTCCTGCTGGAAGGTGAACCTCCATCCTAGTCTCAAATCACACACAGAGTGGTACAGGTTTTGCTCAAGAAAAGCCCTGTATTTAGCACCATCCATCTTTCCCTCAACTCTGACCAGTTTCCCAGTCCCGACTGCTGAAGAACATCCCCACAGCATGATGCTGCCACCACCATGTTTCACTGTGGGGATGGTGTTCTTTGGGTGATGTGATGTGTTGGGTTTGCGCCAGACATAGCATTTTCTTTGATGGCCATAAAGTTAAATTTTAGTCTCATCAGACCAGAGCACCTTTCTCCATATATTTTGGGAGTCTGCCACATGCCTTTTCGCAAACTCAAAACTTGCCATTTTGTTTTTTGCTGAAATTAATGGCTTTCTTCTGGCCACTCTGCCATAAAGCCCAACTCTATGGAGCGTACGGCTTATTCTCGTCCTGTGTACAGATACCCCAGTCTCTGCTGTGGAACTCTGCAGCTCCTCCGGGGTTACCTTAGGTCTCTGTGTTGCCTCTCTGATTAATGCCCTCCTTGTCCAGTCCGTGAGTTTTGGTGTGCGGCCGTCTCTTGGCAGGTTTGCTGTTGTGCCATGTTCTTTCCATTTGGTTTCGATTTGATGGTGCTCCTAGGGCTCATCAAAGATTTGGATATTTTTTTTTATAACCTAACCCTGACTTGTACTTCTCAACATTGTCCCTTACTGGTTTGGAGAGTTCCTTGGTCTTCATGGCAGTGTTTGGTTAGTGGTGCCTCCTGCTTAGGTGTTGCAGCCTCTGGGGCCTTTCAAAAAAAGGTGTGTATATGTAATGACAGATCATGTGACACTTAAATTGCACACAGGTGGACATCATTTCACTAAATATGTGACTTCTGAAGGTAATTGGTTCTAATTTTACTTCACCAACTTAGACTATTGTGTTCTGATCCATCACATATAATTCAGATTAAAAAAACATTGAACTAAAGGCTGCAATGTAACAAAATAGGTAAAAAGCCAAGGGGGTGAATACTTTTGCAAGGCACTGTATATACTCTACAAATAATACAAAGTGGTATGACAAATAAATTAATACTGTCATTAGATAAGCGTGTATGAGAGTTCTAGTGAAAGCAAGGATTTTACCAGAGAATGGCTATAACAATTTAACAGCTTACCGTCTGACTAGTGGTAATTGAAACTCTCCACCCTACTGGCATTGTTGTCTAACCTCTTTGCCAGGCGAAAAACCTATAAATATATGTATGATGAAGAAAGGAAAAAGAAAAAACAAGAGTATAGAACGTGAACAATGGAAAGGGTTCAAGAGATTTTATGGCTTTGAAAGATCTTACGGATCTATTAGACGTAAATGATGCATCTGTGGGGGGGTCTGCTGAGGGGGGTCTCGGATACTATACCGGGAGTCTCCCTTCAAGCACAGTCCCCCTTAGATGCTCCAAAATTTTGTAAAGAATCAAACTTCCCCCCTTTGAAAACGAATTCCAATATTTGGACATTTCTGTCCCAAGTTACATCGGATGTCAAGAAATTGAACTTTGGCATCAGGAATCACAAAAATATTACTTTCAAGAAACAGCAGGCAATAAATTTACTACAAAGTAATAGGGACATTACTATTAAAATGGCTGACAAAGGCGTAAATGTAGTAGTAATGGACACAAGTGGCTATCGAGAAATATGCCTCGATATCCTCTCAGAGACAGGTATTCCCTCATTCCTGAAGGAAACATCCGGGAATTCAACAGTGAGTAGAGTGATAGAATTGTAAATAATGCTTACATCAATGGAATTATTGATAAGGAAATTTGAGGCCTTAAAAAAGGTACCTCATCCAAGAATCCCTTCATTCTATTCCTTACCAAAAACTCATAAGAATTTGAAAAAGCCACCAGGATGCCCAATCATTTCTGGAATTGGGGCTAAAACGGAAAAGGGAAGTCGCTTGGTAGATGCCTTTTTGCGACCTTTTGTTGTGGAACTTCCATCTTATATTCAAGACACTATGGATCTACTGAGAAAGTTATGTATAGCATTAGTGTTCCATCCAATAGTATACTAGTCTCTATTGATGTAGAGGCACTATACTGTAGTATACCACACTCACTTGGTATCTCGTTAGTAGAAATATTCTTAAATGAGGGGAATGAGGCAGCCAGGCCTCATAATGCTTTTGTGATGGAGTTGCTGCATCATATTCTATAACTAGGAATGTGTTCGTGTTCGATGGCTCCCATTACCTCCAGGTAAGAAAAAAAAAACAGGGAAGGGGAGGCGCCGACCTGAGTGTAGCAAATGATGACTTTAATAGGATAAGATTAAAAACACTTACAAGATGTTAGAAGATGCATGCTCGTCAAACATGCAGTCCTGGCATTCCACATGGCTCTGTGTGTCCCACCGCTGTTCCAAGTAGCTGGAAAGGATTGTGCAGCTGGCTTGAATAGATCACAGTGTTTCTCCAGGAGCAAAGGAACCAAGCAGCTCCACACAGACCAGCATGGACCGTGGAACAGGAAGTGATGTCACCGGCATCTGATTGGACCTAGGCAGGGCTGTAATCTTGTCAATCAGGGCTGCAGTGATGAAAGGCTACTCACTCGGAGCTGACTGCTCCTTCTATTGGTCTGCTGCCCTCTAGAGGAGGACAGCTATATATACACAATGGAGAGCATGTGGGTGTGGCCATGGGACTAGAACTTCCAGCAGACCAATCAGTAAACAATAAATTATAGCAAGGGGCAAGGTGAAACAGGGGTTAACAGTCTCAGATTGACAAACAAATTAAAAAAACATCTATATATATATAAAATTTAAAAAAATAAAAAAACTCGGAGCAGTCAGTTCCGATTGCGTAGCTTTTCATCACTGCAGCCCTGATTGACAAGATTCCAGCCCTGCCTAGGTCCAATCAGATGCCGGTGACATCACTTCCTGTTCCATGGTCCATGCTGGTCTGTGTGGAGCTGCTTGGTTCCTTTGCTCCTGGAGAAACACTGTGATACATTCCAGCCAGCTGCACAATCCTTTTCAGCTATCCGGGACAGCGGTGGGACCCACAGAGCCATGTGGAATGCCAGGAATGCACTTTACTTTGACGAGCATACATCTTCTATCATCTTGTGTTTTTAATCTAATTTTAATGCTACACTCAGGTCAGCGCTTACCCCTCCCTATTTTTTTCTTACATGTCTTGCAGAGTTCTGGACACACTCTGAAGGATGGCTGCCTTCCTTTTTAACCCTTAATACCCCTTTCTATGGATATATCCCCATCCAGTTATTACAGCCACAGACTATACCCCTAAGGATTACTCCATCTGGAGCGCCAGATAAACACTGACTATACTGCCCACTACCTCCAGGTGCAGGGGGTTGCGATAGGGACATGTTGTGCCCCATCGTATGTCAACCTTTACCTGGGGGGGTGGGAGCGTACTTTGTTTGCAGACAAGTCCCTGTGTACTTGTCCAGCATTTTATGCTGGTACAGGTACATAGATGATATCTTTATGGTATTGCATTACAGTGAAGGGGCACTAATGAGATTTATGGAGAGGTTGGCAGCCAACAGATATAATCTTAAATTTACTATGGAGCATGATTTGCGATCAATAGCATTTCTCAATCTAGTTATATTTAAACAGGAGGATGGAACATTAGGAACGTCATTATATAGGAAACCTATGGCGGGAAATACTATACTTCACGCATCCAGTGTCCAACCACTAATTAAAAGTATACCATATACACAATACCTACAATATCAGGCGCAACTGCTCCAATGAAGAGACTTTCAAGAAGGAATCTAACCTATTACAATCCAGACTTAGAAAGAGGCTATACCAAAACAACCTTAAAGGAAGCCTTTAATAAGGCATGCCAAAAAGAAAGACACAAACTATTGTTCGGTAAGGGAACCAACAAACAGCTAGACTCTGTAAGGATAGTCACTACGTACTCAAGCAACCATCATATTGTAAAAGAGAGGATAGGTAGACACTGGAACCTCCTCACTGGTGATCCGATCCTGAGAAAATATATCAGTGAATATCCACACATCACATACAAAAAATTTTGATCTCTTAAAGATCGATTGGTTCATAGCCATTTTCAAGAACCCCCAATGACCAATGAACAAAGCATGGGTATGCACAAATGTGGTGCATGCGAATACTGCAATTGGATTTTAGAAGGAGCATCATTTATTCTGCCTAATGGAAATATACATAATATTGTATACCACGTCGATTGCCAGACAAAAGGTGTGGTATATATTGTTTTTTTGTAGATGTGGATCATTCTACGTTGGTAAAACGTTTTGGAAAATCTAGAAACAAATCTATGACCATATCTACTACATTAGAAAAAATGTATTATATACTCCGATTGGCAGACACGTCGCTCTTAAACATAAAAATGACACTTCAATGGTGCAATTCACTGTCCTTGAGAGGGTTCTTGAAGATCCAAGAGGAGGCAACATAGATCAAAAATGACTGCAACGTGAGGCGATTTTTTAATGAAATGCCACCTGCCCACCAGGCCTCAATGAGTCCTTGAGCTATAAGCCCTTTCTGGGGTAACGTTATGCCTGCCGCTTGGGCCAATAGCTCTTGGACTTTCATACTCTATAAATCACGATTTATGTGCAAAACTGACCATGTGCAACTCTGATCCATATACCTACAGTACCTCACAAAAGTGAGTACACCCCTCATATTTTTGTAAATATTTTATTATATCTTTTCATGTGACAACACTGAAGAAATTACAGATTGCTACAATGTAAAGTAGTAAGTGTACAGCTTGTATAACAGTGTAAATTAGCTGTCCTATCTAAAAAACTCACACAGCCATTAATGTCTAAACCGCTATCAACAAAAGTGAGTACACCCCTAAGTGAACATGTCCAAATTGAGCCCAAAGTGTCAATATTTTGTGTGGCCACCATTATTTTCCAGCACTGCCTTAACCCTCTTTGGCGTAGAGTTCACCAGAGCATCACAGGTTGCCACTGGAGTCCTCTTCCACTCATTCCTCCATGAGGACATCACAGAGCTGGTAGATGTTAGAGACTTTGCGATCTTCCACCTTCCATTTGTGGATTCTCCACAGATGCTCAATTGGGTTTAGGTCTGGAGACATGCTTGGCCAGTCCATCACCTTTACCCTCAGCTACTTTAGCTAGGCAGTGGTCATCTTGGAGGTGTGTTTGGGGTCGTTATGTTGGAATACTGCGCTATGGCCCATTCTCCAAAGGGAGGGGATCATGCTCTACTTCAGTATGTCACAGTACGTTAGCATTCACAGTTCCCTCAATGAACTGTAGCACCCCAGTGCCGGCAGCACTCATGCAGCTCTAGATCATGACACTCCCACCACCATGCTTGACTGTAGGGCAAGACACACTTGTCTTTGTACTCCTCACCTGGTTGCCGCCCCACACGCTTGACACCATCTGAACCAAATACGTTTACCTTGGTCTCATCAGACCAAAGGACATATTTACAGTAATCAATGTCCTTAGTCTGCTTGTCATCAGCAAACTGTTTGCGGGCTTTCTTAGGCATTTTCTTTAGAAGAGGCTTCCTTCTGGGCTGACAGCCATGCAGACCAATTTGATGCAGTGAGCAGCGTATGGACTGAGAACTGACAGGCTGACCCCCACCCCTTCAACCTCTGCAGCAATGCTGGCAGCACTCATAAGTCTTTTTCCCAAAGACAACCTCTGGATATGACGCTGAGCATGTACACTCAATTTCTTTGGTCAAACATGGTGAGGCCTGTTCTGAGTGGAACCTGTCCTATTAAACTGCTGTATGGTCTTAGCCACCGTCCTGCAGCTCAGTTTCTGGGTCTTGGCAATCTTCTTATAGACTAGGTCATCTTTACGTAGAGCAACCATTCTTTTTTTTTCAGATCCTGAGAGTTCTTTGCCATGAGGTGTAATGTTGAACTTCCAGTGACCAGTATGAGAGAGAGAGCGATAACACCAAATTTAACACACCTGCTCCCCATTCACACCTGAGGGGTTCACTCACTTTTGTTGCCAGCGGTTTAGACATTAATGGCTGTGTGTTGAGTTATTTTGAGGAGACAGCAAATTTACTCTGTTATACAAGCTGTACACTTACTACTTTACATTGTAGCAAAGTATAATTTCTTCAGTGTTGTCATATGAACGGATATAATAAAATATTAACAAAAATGTGAGAGGTGTGCTCATTTTTGTGAGATACTGTATATCTGTCCTGCTATGTCTTGTTTGTGAGGACACTCCATGATGAACATTAAAGTTATCGTAATTGTTGTATGAAATTGTTCTATATAAAGTCATTATGTACAGCTTGAAATGGGCTACGGTTGCAACAGAAGGAATTTTGACAATAACTAATTTATGTAATAACTATAAATTCTTTTTTCGTTTTTAAGGAAAGTTTCTACATATGCATCTATGATGTGCCAGGTGGTCTTGAGATATGTGATTCACAATCAGGTCCTGATATATGGGACCCCCGGCCTGGTTATAATCTGGGGGCATTAGGGCTTTTTTTCGGCCCTCTGCCCGACCAAGGTGGTGGGGTTGAGGTGGTAGGAGTACGGGGATTCCCATTTTTGTCAGGCCTTCTGTGATGTAATTGTTCCACTACATATTTAAATGATGAGTCGTTTATTCAGTCTTTAGAGAGGAGGAAGGTGTGGCGTAGTGCGTATATGTGGGGGGGTCTTGGATTTGACATTAGATATCCAACATCCTCTGATCGTTGCAGGACAGGGTTCTTATGTTTGTTTTTCGATATTGCGATACTCGCGCCGGCTCTGGCGCGCATGCGTGGACTTTTGGTTTAGTTTTCGGCCGGAATCTGTCTCAGCGCATGCGCAAGAGTGCAAACGGCTCATTGCACTATTAATTTTCCTCCCTACCCGCCCCACACCTTGCGAGCACCCTACCATCATCTCACCTGCTTTGTAGATTAATTAAGACGCCGTTTTGGTGCCAAAGCAGGCTATATAATCAGTTTTGATTACAAGGGCTTAGTGAACGGTGCTGGGGTTGTTGTTGGGTAGGGATGAGCCGAACACCCCCCTGTTAGGTTCGCACCAGAACATGCGAACAGGAAAAAAGTTCGTTCGAACACGTTAAAGTCTATGGGACACGAACATGAATAATCAAAAGTGCTAATTTTAAAGGCTAATATGCAAGTTATTGTCATAAAAAGTGTTTGGGGACCTGGGTCCTGCCCCAGGGGACATGGATCAATGCAAAAAAAAGTTTTAAAAACGGCCGTTTTTTCAGGAGCAGTGATTTTAATAATGCTTAAAGTCAAACAATAAAAGTGTAATATCCCTTTAAATTTCGTAGCTGGGGGGTGTCTATAGTATGCCTGTAAAGGGGCGCATGTTTCCTGTGTTTAGAACAGTCTGACAGCAAAATGACATTTTGAAGGAAAAAACCCATTTAAAACTACCCGTGGCTATTGCATTGCCGACAATACACATAGAAGTTCATTGATAAAAACGGCATGGGAATTCCCCATAGGGGAACCCCGAACCAAAATTTTAAAAAAAATGATGTGGGAGTCCCCCTAAATTCCATACCAGGCCCTTCAGGTCTGGTATGGATTTTAAGGGGAACCCCGCGCCAAAAAAAAAAAAAACGGCGTGGGGTCTCCCCAAAAATACACACCAGACCCTTATCCGAGCACGCAACCTGGCAGGCCGCAGGAAAAGAGGGGGGGACGAGAGTGCGCCCCCCCTCCTGAACCGTACCAGGCCACATGCCCTCAACATTGGGAGGGTGCTTTGGGGTAGCCCCCCAAAACACCTTGTCCCCATGTTGATAAGGACAAGGGCCTCATCCCCACAACCCTGGCCGGTGGTTGTGGGGGTCTGCGGGCGGGGGGCTTATCGGAATCTGGAAGCCCCCTTTAACAAGGGGACCCCCAGATCCCGGCCCCCCCGTGTGAAATGGTAAGGGGGTACTTACCTCTACCATTTCACTAAAAAACTGTCAAAAATGTTAAAAAAGACAAGAGACAGTTTTTGACAATTCCTTTATTTAAATGCTTCTTCTTTCTTCTATCTTCCTTCATCTTCTGGTTCTTCTGGTTCTTCCTCCGGCGTTCTCGTCCAGCATCTCCTCCGCGGCGTCTTCTATCTTCTTCTCCTCGGGCCGCTCCGCACCCATGGCATGGGGGGGAGGCTCTTGCTCTTCTCTTCTTCTTTTCTTCTCTTCTTCATTTTCTTCTCTGGGCCGCTCCGCACCCATGCTGGCATGGAGGGAGGCTCCAGCTGTGTGACGGCGCTCCTCGTCTGACAGTTCTTAACTAACGGGGGATGGGGCCACCCGGTGACCCCGCCCCCCTCTGACACACGGGATACGACGGGACTTCCCTGTGGCATTCCCCGTGACGTCACAGGGAAGTCCCGTCAGTCTAATTTCTTGAGACCCTAACATGCCAGAAAAGTACAAATACCCCCCAAATGACCCATTTTTGAAAAGAAGACATTCCAAGGTATTTAGAAAGAAGCATGGTGAGTTTTTTGAAGTTGTCATTTTTTCCCACAATTCTTTGCAAAATCAAGATTTTTTTTTTCTTTTTTTCACAAAATTGTCATATTAGCAGGTTATTTCTCACACACCGCATATGCATACAACAAATTACACCCCAAAACACATTCTGCTATTACTCCCGAGCATGGCGATACCACATGTGTGAGACTTTTACACACTGTGGCCACATACAGAGGCCCAACATGCAGGGCGCACCTTCAGGCGTTCTGGAGCACCCAGGCCAATTCTGACACATCTCTCCTACATGTAAAAATCATCATTTATTTTCTAGAAAATTACATAGAACCCCAAAACATTATATATGTTTTTTTTTAGCAAAGACCCTAGAGAATATAATGGCGGTCGTTGCAACTTTTTATCTCGCACGGTATTTGCGCAGCAATTTTTCGAACGCTTTTTTTTGGAAAAAAAAGTTTTGTGCTTTAAAAAAAAAAAAAAAAAAAAGTAAAGTTAGCCCAATGTTTTTGCATAATGTGAAAGAAGAAGTTATGCCGAGTAAATAGATACCTAACATGTCACCCTTCAAAATTGCACACGCTTGTGGAATGGCGCCAACCTTCGCTACTTTAAAAGTCCCCATAGGCGACGCTTTAAAATTTTTTTACTGGTTACATGTTTTGAGTTACAGAGAAGGTCTAGGGCCAAAATTGTTGCTCTTGCTCTAGCGATCGCAGCGATACCTCACATGTGTGGTTTGAACACCATTTTCATATGTGGGCGGGATTTACGTATGCGTTCACTTCTGCATGCGAGCACACGGGGACAGGGGCGCTTTAAAAAAAAATTTTTTTATTGTTCATTTTACTTTATTTTAGTTTGACACTTTTTTCCAAAAAATGTATTTTTATCACTTTTATTCCTATTACAAGGAATGTAAACATCACTTGTAATAGGAATATGGCATGACAGGTCCTCTTTACAGTGAGATATAAGACCCTACATCTCACCTCTAGGCTGGGAAGCCTGAATAAAAAAAAACAAACAAAAAAAAACGATCCTGGTAGCGGTGAGTGGGTAGCCTCCTGTAAGAACGATCAAGCAGTGGAACAGCTGCCATGATCATTCTTATGGTGTAGGGAATCGCCGGCTGAAAAAGCTGATATGCAAGCATCATTCAGATAACCCCACACAAAGTCAAGGACGTCATATGACGGCGGGCGGGAAGTGGTTAAAACGCATTTTTTTTTTTAAACACGTTGTCCATTTATACAATATTTCTAACACATAGCATGTACATACCAAAAATCACACCCCAAAATAGATTCTCCTACTCCTGAGTACGGCAATACCACATGTGTGAGACTTCCACAGCCTGGCCACATACAGAGGCTGAGTACAGCCGAGTATGGCCGACCATGGCTGGGTATTGCAGAGAGTATTGCACGGGGTATTGCAGAATATTGCACAGAGTATTGCAGGCTATTAAAGAGTATTGCATAGTATTGCACAGGGTATTGCAGAGTATTGCACAGGGTATTGCAGAGTTTTGCACAGGGTATTGCAGAGTTTTGCACAGGGTATTGCAGAGTTTTGCACAGGGTATTGCAGAGTTTTGCACTTGAACTTTTTCATCATCTGTAGAAGATCTTTTCCTTGCTGCTATTGGGAGTCGCACGTCATGCGCTTTTGAACTGCACTTTGCGTCTGTTTGGACATTTATTTCCTAGTATATATGATACTAGCTCACCCCTTACTATATATATTTTTGCATATTTTTTCACATTTAGATTTAGATTCACTATTACACTTGCACTTTTTTACCACCTGTTTATAGAATTTTCGGGTTGCTCTCAGGAGTCGCACTATAGTGAGTTTTTTTCTGATATGCATATTTATATTTATGGTAATACTACTAGTATATGGGATATTAGCTCACCCATATTTTTTCACATGTAGATTCAGATCCTACATTGCACTTGCACTTTTATATTATTTGTATATGAATTTTCGGGCTGCTATCAGGAGTCGCACTGTATGGAGTTTTTTTTTTTTCTGGATATGCATATTTAAATTTTAATATTTATTTTTATGGTAATAATATTAGGCGTCCACTTATTTTTTATATTTATAGTAATATTATTTTTTGGATTCATATGCACATTGCACTTTTATTAATGAGTTCACATTACTATTTTTCTGCATGGTATTTACGCCATTAGTGTTTACCTGATTATTGTACTTTATAACCGCCCTGTAGCCGTCATTCGGCTATGGGCCGGTTGTTAAGTGTTTAATGTACACACAGCACCCCATATTGACAGAAAAACACAGAATTGTTGACATTTTTGCAGATTTATTAAAAAAGAAAAACTGAAATATCACATGGTCCTAAGTATTCAGACCCTTTGCTGTGACACTCATATTTAACTCAGGTGCTGTCCATTTCTTCTGATCATCCTTGAGATGGTTCTACACCTTCATTTGAGTCCAGCTGTGTTTGATTATACTGATTGGACTTGATTAACCACTTGAGCCCCGGACCATTATGCTGCCTAAGGACCAGAGGTCTTTTTCCAATTTGGCACTGCGTCGCTTTAACTGCTAATTGCGCGGTCATGCAATGCTGTACCCAAACGAAATTTGCGTCCTTTTCTTCCCACAAATAGAGCTTTCTTTTGATGGTATTTGATCACCTCTGCGGTTTTTATTTTTTGCGCTATAAACAGACACCGAAAATTTTGAAAAAAAATGATATTTTCTACTTTTTGTTATAAAAAAAATCCAATAAACTAAATTTTAGTCATACATTTAGGCCAAAATGTATTCGGCCACATGTCTTTGGTAAAAAAAAATGTCAATAAGCATATATTTATTGGTTTGCGCAAAAGTTATAGCGTCTACAAACTAGGGTACATTTTCTGTAATTTACACAGCTTTTAGTTTATGACTGCCTATGTCATTTCTTGAGGTGCTAAAATGGCAGGGCAGTACGAAACCCCCCCCATATGACCCCATTTTGGAAAGTAGACACCCCAAGGAAATTGCTGAGAGGCATGTTGCACCCATTGAATATTTATTTTTTTTGTCCCAAGTGATTGAATAATGACAAAAAAAAAATATTTACAAAAAGTTGTCACTAAATGATATATTGCTCACACAGGCCATGGGCATATGTGGAATTGCACCCTAAAATACATTTAGCTGCTTCTCCTGAGTATGGGGATACCACATGTGTGGGACTTTTTGGGAGCCTAGCCGCGTACGGGGCCCCGAAAACCAATCACCGCCTTCAGGATTTCTAAGGGTGTAAATTTATGATTTCACTCTTCACTGCCTATCACAGTTTCGGAGGCCATGGAATGCCCAGGTGGCACAAACCCCCCCAAATGACCCCATTTTGGAGAGTAGACACCCCAAGCAATTTGCTGAGAGGCATATTGAGTCCATGGAATATTTTATATTTTGACACAAGTTGCAGGAAAGTGACACTTTTTTTTTTTTTTTTTTTGCACAAAGTTGTCACTAAATGATATATTGCTCACACAGGCCATGGGCATATGTGGAATTGCACCCCAAAATACATTTAGCTGCTTCTCCTGAGTATGGGGATACCACATGTGTGGGACTTTTTGGGAGCCTAGCCGCGTACGGGGCCCCGAAATCCAATCACCGCCTTCAGGATTTCTAAGGATGAAAATTTTTGATTTCACTCTTCACTGCCTATCACAGTTTCGGAGGCCATGGAATGCCCAGGTGGCCCAACTCCCCCCCAAATGACCCCATTTTGGAAAGCAGACAACCCAAGCTATTTTCTGAGAGGCATGGTGAGTATTTTGCAGCTCTCATTTGTTTTTGAAAATGAAGAAAGACAAGAAAAAACATTTTTTTTCTTTTTTCAATTTTCAAAACTTTGTGACAAAAAGTGAGGTCTGCAAAATACTCACTATACCTCTCAGCAAACAGCTTGGGGTGTCTACTTTCCAAAATGGGGTCATTTGGGGGGGGTTTTGTGCCACCTGGGCATTCCATGGCCTCCGAAACTGTGATAGGCAGTGAAGAGTGAAATCAAAAATTCACGCCCTTAGAAAGCCTGAAGGCGGTGCTTGGTTTTCGGGGTCCCGTACGCAGCTAGGCTCCCAAAAAGTCTCACACATGTGGTATCCCCGTACTCAGGAGAAGCAGCAGAATGTATTTTGGGGTGTAATTTCACATATTCCCATGGCATGTTTGAGCAATATATCATTTAGTGACAACTTTGTGCAAAAAAAAAAAAATTTGTCTCTTTCCCGCAACTTGTGTCGCAATATAAAATATTCCATGGACTCGACATGCCTCTCAGCAAATAGCTTGGGGTGTCTACTTTCCAAAATGGGGTCATTTGGGGGGGTTTTGAACTGTCCTGGCATTTTATGCACAACATTTATAAGCTTATGTCACACACCACTAGGGATGAGCTTCGTGTTCGAGTCGAACCCATGTTCGACTCGAACATCGGCTGTTCGGTCGTTCGCCGAATTGCGAACGATACGGGCCGTTCGCGCCAAATTCGAGTGGCGCGTCACGGCCCATAATTCACTGCGGCATCGCAGTGCATTGCTTGCTGATGATTGGCCAAGCATGCACTATGACCCGCATGCTTGGCCAATCACAGCGCCGCCTGAACAGAGAGCCGTAATTGGCCAAAGCCAAGGAGGCTTTGGCCAATTATGGCTCAGGGGATTTAGTACACGCCCCACACTATATAAGGCCTCCTGCACGGCGGCCCTGTGTAGTGTGTGTTCCGGCGTTGAAAGAGATAGACAGAGAGACAGTGTCATTTGATTTGAGTTAGATAGATTAGGCAGAACAGTCAGTTAGCTGCACTTACAGTGTATTGTGTATATATATGCATCCCAGGTGTTGCATATATATATATACACTGTATTCAGTTTAGCTAGATCCGTTCCTGTTATCTTCTAGACTATTTACATTTAGTGCAGTGCGTCCTGCTCACAGTGTTCAGCTAGATCCATTCCTGTTATCTTCCTACTGACAGGCAGGCTTGTCTTGTTACAGTATTAACAGCTACCTAAAGAAAATTACTGGTGTTCTTTTGATCCTATTAGTACCACTGTCAGGCAGCTAGACTATTTACATTTAGTACAGTGCGTCCTGCTCACAGTGTTCAGCTAGATCCGTTCCTGTTATCTTCTAGACTATTTACATTTAATGCAGTGCGTCCTGCTCACAGTGTTCAGCTAGATCCGTTCCTGTTATCTTCCTACTGACAGGCAGGCTTGTCTTGTTACAGTATTAACAGCTACCTAAAGAAAATTACTGGTGTTCTTTTGATCCTATTAGTACCACGGTCAGGCAGCTAGACTATTTACATTTAGTACAGTGCGTCCTGCTCACAGTGTTCAGCTAGATCCGTTCCTGTTATCTTCTAGACTATTTACATTTAGTGCAGTGCGTCCTGCTCACAGTGTTCAGCTAGATCCGTTCCTGTTATCTTCCTACTGACAGGCAGGCTTGTCTTGTTACAGTATTAACAGCTACCTAAAGAAAATTACTGGTGTTCTTTTGATCCTATTAGTACCACGGACAGGCAGCTAGACTATTTACATTGAGTACAGTGCGTCCTGCTCACAGTGTTCAGCTAGATCCGTTCCTGTTATCTTCCTACTGACAGGCAGGCTTGACTTGTTACAGTATATAAAGCTACCTGAAGAAAATTACTGGTGTTCTTTTGATCCTATTAGTACCACGGTCAGGCAGCTAGACTATTTACATTTAGTACAGTGCGTCCTGCTCACAGTGTTCAGCTAGATCCGTTCCTGTTATCTTCCTACTGACAGGCAGGCTTGTCTTGTTACAGTATATAAAGCTACCTGAAGAAAATTACTGGTGTTCTTTTGATCCTATTAGTACCACGGTCAGGCAGCTAGACTATTTACAGTTAGTGCAGTGCGTCCTGCTCACAGTGTTCAGCTAAACCTACAAGTTAGTGGGGTGCGTCCACCTCAGTGTGTTCAGCTAAAGCTACCTGTAGAAGGTTGGTGGTGTTCTCATACTACAGGCAAGCAGTTGATTTTGCTAGCTGCAGTATCAGTACATTATATATATATATATATATATATATATATATATATATATATATATATATATATATATATATAGATATATATATCCCAGCTTAGTGCAGCTACAGGCTATTAGTATGTCTGGAAGGCCAAGAAGGAGAGGCAGACAGTCACAAGCCAATAAGAGAGGGCAAGCAGGCTCTGTGTCTAGTGCTGGTCGTGGAGACGGTGCATCCTCATCAGCACGTGGCCATGGGACACGCTTGGCCTTTTTTCGGCAGCTGGCCGTGTTGAGCCGCAACATGCGGAAGACTTGGTCGAGTGGATGACCAAGCCGTCCTTATCCTCCTCATCCTCTCTCACCCATGCCCAGGGTGCTTTGTCTGGCAAAGCAGCGGCCTCTTCCCTCGGCTCAATGTCATCAGTGACTCCTTCCCTAGCTCCACCATGTCCTCCTGAGGAGTCTCTCGAACTGTTTGACCACAGTGTTGGGTACATGCTCCAGGAGGATGCCCAGCGTTTGGAAGGCTCTGATGATGATACTGAGCTCGATGAAGGCAGTAACATGAGCACGGACAGAGATGGTGCCCAAGAAGGACAGCAATCTGGCAGTCATGCTCCCCCTGCTGCAGCATACTGCCAGGTTTGCTCCAGTGATGAGGAGGGAGGGGATGATGAGGTCACTGAGTCAACGTGGGTGCCTGATAGGAGAGAGGAGGAGGAGGAGGAGGAGGAGGCGGCACATCACCAACGAGGCAGGATGCCCTCCAGGGGCCAGCCTAAGGGCAGCACATTGACTGCATCACACCCCAAAGCTCCACATGTGCAGGGCGCTGCAGTCTCTGTGCGTTATTCAAAAAGTTCTTTGGTGTGGGCCTTTTTTGAGACGAGTGCATCAGATCGCACCGCTGCTATTTGCAACATATGTCTCAAGCGTATCTCACGTGGCCAAAACATCTCCCGCTTGGGTACCACATGCTTGACCAGACATATGACCTGCCATGCAGTTCGTTGGCAAGCGTATCTAAAAGACCCACACCAAAGAACAAAGAGGATCTCTCCTTGCTCCTCATCAGCTGAGATTTCCAACCCCACTAGACCTCCAGTCCTCTGAGACCTGCAGTGAGAGGAATGAAGGTGTAGAATTAGGTGTGTCACAGCCAAGTACTTGTGGGCAATCTGCTTTTGGTACACCGACGTCAGATTGTACCAGGCAAATTTCCCTGCCCCAGCTGCTGCACTGCCGAAAGAAGTTTGCTCCCAGCCATCCACATGCCCAGCGGTTGAATGCTAGCTTGGCAAAATTGCTAGCACTTCAACTGCTGCCTTTTCAGTTGGTAGACTCTGCCCCCTTCCGTGAGTTTGTGGAATGTGCGGTTCCTCAGTGGCAGGTACCCAAACGCCACTTTTTCTCACGGAAGGCGATTCCGGCTCTCTACCGGCATGTGGAAGGCAATGTCCATGCCTCGCTGGACAGGGCGGTCAGCGGTAAGGTGCATATTACCGCTGACTCATGGTCCAGCAGGCATGGACAGGGACGTTACCCAAGTTTCACGGCGCATTGGGTGACTCTGCTGGCAGCTGGGAAGGAAGCAGGACAAGGTGCAGTAGTGTTGGAGGTTGTTCCGCCACCACGCCTCCAAAATGCTAATGATTTTGACACACCCCTCTCCTCCACCCCCTCCTCTTCTTCCTCCATGGCCTCTTCCTCGGAACCAGCGGTGCTCCGTAGTCGTTCAAGGGGCTACGCAAGTACGCAGGCCAAAAGATGCCATGCGGTGCTTGAGCTGGTGTGCTTGGGGGACAGGAGCCACACTGGGGCAGAGGTTCTGTCAGCTCTGCAGGGGCAGGTTCAGAGGTGGTTGACGCCACGCCAACTTAAGGCAGGAATGGTGGTTTGCGACAATGGCACCAACCTCCTCTCTGCCCTCCGACAGGGACAAATGACCCATGTGCCCTGTTTGGCTCACGTCCTTAACTTGGTGGTGCAGCGGTTCTTGGGCAGGTACCCGGGCTTACAGGATGTCCTGAGGCAGGCCAGGAAAGTCTGTGTGCATTTCCGCCGGTCATATAATGCCAGTGCTCGGCTGACGGACCTCCAAAAGGAGTTTAACCTGCCCAAGAACCGCCTAATCTGTGACATGCCCACCAGGTGGAACTCAACGTTGGCCATGCTGCAGCGGCTGCACACGCAGCAGAGGGCCATCAATGAGTACCTGTGCGACTATGGCACCAGGACAGGGTCAGGGGAGCTTGGTTTTTTTTTCCCCACGCCAGTGGGCCATGATCAGGGATGCATGCACTGTCCTGTCACCATTCGAGGAGGCCACGAGGATGGTGAGCAGTGACAGTGCATGCATCAGTGACACTGTCCCCCTTGTCCACCTGTTGGAGCACACGCTGCGTGGAATAATGGACAGGGCACTTGAGGCAGAACAGAGGCAGGAAGAGGAGGACTTCCTTAGCTCTCAAGGCCCCCTTTATCCAGACAGTGTTCCTGCGTGCCCGCCGATCACACAGGAAGAGGAGGAGGAGGAGGAGGAGGAGGAGGAGGAGGAGGAGGAAGATTGTGTCAGTATGGAGGTGGAGCCTGGCACTCAGCATCAGCAGCAGTCTTTAAGGGATCAGTCCCAAGAAACACATGGACTTGTGCGTGGCTGGGAGGAGGTGGCTGCGGACGTTGTCGTCCTTAGTGACCCAGAGGACTCCGGACCGAATGCCTCAGCAAACCTACGTTGCATGGCCTCCCTGATCCTGCAAAGCCTGCGTAAGGATCCTCGTATTCGTGGTATCAAGGAGAAGGACCAATACTGGCTGGCAACCCTCCTTGATCCACGTTACAAGGGTAAGGTTGCGGACCTTATCTTGCCATCGCAGAGGGAGCAGAGGATGAAACATCTTCGGGAGGCCTTGCATAAAGGTCTGTGCAACGCGTTCCCAGAGACTGGGAGGTTACAAACTCCTGTTTCTGGACAACGTGTTGCTGAGGCTTCGGTCAGTCAAAGAAGGAGCGGTGGAGAAGGTGGCCATCTGACCGATGCGTTCAGACAATTTTTTGGTCCGCAGCCCCAAGGTATGATCGGTTCCAGCAACCATCGCCAGCGTCTGTTTTACATGGTGCAGGAATACCTAGGGGCAAGATCAGACTTGGACACCTTTCCCACCGAAAATCCTCTGGGTTACTGGGTCTTGAGGATGGATCACTGGCCAGAGCTTGCACAGTATGCAATTGAGCTACTGGCCTGTCCTGCATCCAGCGTTCTTTCGGAATGCACATTCAGTGCTGCTGGGGGCGTGGTAACCGATCACAGGGTGCGTCTGTCCACCGACTCAGTCGATCGACTGACCTTCATAAAAATGAATCAGTCTTGGATCACCACCAGCTACCAAGCACCTGATGCTGATGTAACCGAATAATTTTTTTTTGAAATCTCAGATCCCTTCAAAGACTGCCTATGCTGATGCTGAGTGACTATCCCTGAGTAATTATCCTCTTCCTCAATCATCACGCTGATAGCTTGTAAGAACATTTTTGGTTCTGGGCGCCACCACCAGTGCCTAAGGCACAATTTTTCAGCCCCTGTTTAACAGGGGCGTGTAATTACAATTTTTGATGTAATACTTTGCAGCAGGGCCCATTCCTGCGTTCCAACTAGAGTGTCTGTGAGGGGTTGCAGTGTTGTGGCACCAGCACCAGTGCCTAAGGCCCAATTTTTCTGCCCCTGTCTAACAGGGGCGTGTAATTACAATTTTTGATGCAATAATTTGCAGTAGGGCTCGTTCCTGCGTTCCAACTAGAGTGTCTGTGAGGGGTTGCAGTGTTGTGGCACCAGCACCAGTGCCTAAGGCCTAATTTTTCAGCTCCTGTTCAACAGGGGCATGTAATTACAATTCTTGATCTAATATTTCACAGCAGGGCCCTGTGAGGGCTTACAGTGTTGTGGCCACAGCAACACCTAAGGCCCAAATTTCTGCTGAGTATATAGGGCAGGACCCTACTTTCAAACATCTAACTTACAAACGACTCCTACTTGCAAACGGAAGGAGACAACAGGAAGTGAGATGAAATCTACCCCTAAGAAGGGAAATTCTCTCCTGTAAGAGTTAATATGGGAAAACAATTTCTCCTTTCCACTGATGCTTTCCAATCCTTGTTCCACAAAAAAACCCAAGATTTTCAAAAAACATTTTTCATTGGGACAAAAAGTGAGGTGAAATCTTCTGAAGAGGAGGAAAGACAGCAAAACAAATGTCACAGGGGTGATAACCCTTCCCTATGTTTTCCAAAAAGCTTAAAAAAGATTTTTTGGCTGGAGCTAAACACGTTAAAAATGTACCCGTTCAAAATTACAAAGAGATTCTACTTAACAACAAACCTACAGTCCCTGTCTTGTTTGCACCGCCTGTATACTGCTGTTCAGAGTATATAGGGCCTGGTGGCCCCACACCTTTCCTTATTTTAATTTGGGTGCAGGGTTCCCCTTAATATCCATACAAGACCCAAAGGGCCTGGTAATGGACTGGGGGGTACCCATGCCGTTTGTCTCACCGATTTTCATCCATATTGCCATGACCCGACATTACATTAAACCCGCAAGCAGTTTTAAATGAGATTTTTTCCTTTAAAAATGACATTTGGTGCAGGGACTGTTCTAAACACGGGAAACACGCATCACTTTACAGGCATGCTATAGACACCCCCCAGGTACGATATTTAAAGGAATATTTCACTTTTTTTTTTTACTTTAAGCATCATTAAAATCACTGCTCCCGAAAAAACGGCCATTTTTAAAAGTTTTTTTTGCATTGATACATGTCCCCTGGGGTAGGACCCGGGTCACCAAACCCTTTTTAGGACAATACCATGCAAATTAGCCTTTAAAATGAGCACTTTTGATTTCGAACGTTCGAGTCCCATAGACGTCAATGGGGTTCTAACGTTCGTGCGAACTTTCGGTCTGTTCGCAGGTTCTGGTGCGAACCGAACCGGGGGGTGTTCGGCTCATCCCTACACACCACCCACTCTTCTAACCACTTGAAGACAAAGCCCTTTCTGACACTTATTGTTTACATGAAAAAGTTTTTTTTTTTTTGCAAAAAAATTACTTTGAACCCCCAAACATTATATATTTTTTTAAAGCAAATGCCCTACAGATTAAAATGGTGGGTGTTTCATTTTTTTTTTCACACAGTATTTGCGCAGCGATTTTTCAAACGCATTTTTTGGGGAAAAAACACACTTTTTAAAATTTGAATGCACTAAAACACACTATATTGCCCAAATGTTTGATGAAATAAAAAAGATGATCTTAGGCCGAGTACATGGATACCAAACATGACATGCTTTAAAATTGCGCACAAACGTGCAGTGGCAACAAAATAAATACATTTTTAAAAGCCTTTAAAAGCCTTTACAGGTTACCACTTTAGATTTACAGAGGAGGTCTACTGCAAAAATTACTGCCCTCGATCTGACCTTCGCGGTGATACCTCACATGCATGGTGCAATTGCTGTTTACGTTTGACGACAGACCGCCGCTTGCGTTCGCCTTAGCGACAGGGGTGCTTTTTTTTTATTATTTTTTTGCTTTTTTATCTTATTTTTAAACTGTTCCTTTCATTTTTTTTTTTTTAAATCATTTTTATTGTTATCTCGGGGAATGTAAATATCCCCTGTGATAGCAATAGGTAGTGACAGGTACTCTTTTTTGAAAAAATTGGGGTCTATTAGACCCTAGATCTCTCCTCTGCCCTCAAAGCATCTGACCACACCAAGATCGGTGTGATAAAATGCTTCCCCAATTTCCCAATGGCGCTATTTACATCCGGCGAAATCTAAGTCATAAAATGCTCGTAGCTTCCGGTTTCTTAGGCCATAGAGATGTTTGGAGCCACTCTGGTCTCTGATAAGCTCTATGGTCAGCTGGCTGAATCACTGGCTGCATTCTCAGGTTCCCTGTTGAGACAGGAGAGCCAGAGAAAAACACGGAAGACGGTGGGGGGGGGCATCCCCTCCCACGGCTTGTAAAAGCAGTCTAGAGGCTAATTAGCCGCTAGGATTGCTTTTACATGAAAGCCGACCGCTGGCTGAAAAGAATGATACCAAGATGATACCTAAACCTGCAGGCATCATTCTGGTATAACCACTCAAAGTCCTGAATGGCGTACCTGAAGACAAAAAAAATGGTTAACAATAAAGCACATTAAAAGGTAAAGTATAAAAAATTGCATACCTGAAAAGCAAACATGATAAAACATAATAACAATAAAACATTGCAGAATAGAATACAGTAAAAAAGAGCAGAACAATAGAGAGAATAGAGAGAGAGAACAATAAAACGACAACTATTTTTTTTTATTTTTTATATATATATATATATATATATATATATATATATATATATATATATATATATATATATATATATATATATATATATATATATATATATATATATATATATATATTTTTTTTTTTTTACACTTTTTTTGTAACTAACTTTTATAACTGTAACCGGTTCCAGGTTTGGGTCTCTCAAAATGCGATGGCATCTTGGGAGACCCTGTGAAAGTGTGTCTAGTCTGTGCAATGCTGTACCCTACGCTAATACTCAACTAGTGCATGGTAGCGTTCAAAACATTCACCAATGCAAAGACCAGGATTGTCAGGACAGGAAAGACAATAATAGCAGGTGTCACGCCTATATCCGCGCTTGCTGCAGACACAACATCTTTTTTGGGGGGGGGTTCGTTGGGTAGGGGTACTCGGGAGGACATAAAGAAAATGCCTCTTATGCAGCCAACTGCATTTGGTTGGGGATGTGAATGGGGGAAGTACGGGCGCTGCAGAAGTGGTGGGTTCCCAATTAGGATTGGCGAATGCAGCAGGAAAGGCATTATGGGCACGACGGGCCTGTGTTTGTCTTTTTGGTGGCAGCGGGACACTACTTGTGTTTGCCACCTCACCAGCTTGAACTGCACTTATGGGACTCGCCACGTCACCAAGTGTTACTGCAGTGCTGGTTTGACCACGACCGGGGTGTACTAGGCCGCTGGTGCTTGCCAGTTCAATAAAAAGCTACCAAAAAAACTGTTAGCAATCGCAGGGATCAGGCCTGACTCTGCGAACGCTGCAGGTATGCGTTAAGTGTTTTGTAAGTGACAGTGATCGATCGATACTGCACTTGAGTGGGCTGAGCTGGGCAGGGCGGAGGGGCAAAATGCAGGTGCTAGCAGGTATCTGGGCTGATCCCGCTAACACTGCGTTTTTGGGAACCCTAAACTTCTGGGGACGCTAGTATAGATCTGATCGGATCAGATATTGATCCGTTCAGATACTATACCACTAAGGGAGGCGTATGCTGCGTGCGTGGGTGTTAGCGGTACTGGCGCTAACCTGACTCTGCCTGGGGCTGGTGCTTGCCAGTTCACCAAAATACTACCAAAAAAAACTGTTAGCGATCGCAGGGATCAGGCCTGACTCTGCGAACGCTGCAGTTATGCATTTAGTGTTTTGTAAGTGTCAGTGATCGATCGATACTGCACTTGGGTGGGCTGGGCGGAGGGGCAAAACGCAGGTGCTAGCAGGTATCTGGGCTGATCCCGCTAACACTGCGTTTTTGGGAACCCTAAACTGCTGGGGACGCTAGTATAGATCTGATCGGATCAGATATTGATCCGATCAGATACTATACCACTAAGGGGGGCGCATGCTGCGTGCGTGGGTGCTAGCGGTACTGGCGCTAATCTGACGTTGCCTGGGGCGACGCATATCACCGCCGGGCGATCAGGGTGCTAAACCTTTATTCGGTAATAAACGGCGGGTGCCCTGACACTATAAAAAATTAACGAACTAACCAGCGTCAACCGTAACACTTATACGGTGATCAGTGGTGAAAGGGTTAACTAGGGGGCAATCAAGGGGTTAAAACATTTATTAGGTAGTATATGGGGGTCCCTGACGCTATAAAACGCTGACGGCGAACCTAAATATTTACGTCCCTAACTAGCGTCACCAGTGACACTAATACAGCGATCAGAAAAATGATCGCTTAGTGACACTAGTGACGGGGGTGATCAAGGGGTTAAAACTTTATTAGGGGGGGTTAGGGGGGTACCCTAGACCTACAGGGGGCTAACCCTAACTGCCCTAACACTGTAACTGTCACAAACTGACACCAATACAGTAATCAGAAAAAAAAAAAAAAACCTGCTTGGTGTCAGTTTGTGACGGGGGGGGGTGATTGGGGGGTGATCGGGAGGCGATCGGGGTGTTTTGTGTGCCTGGCATGTTCTACTGTGTGTGTAGTGTTGGTGCACTCACATTTCAGTCTTCTCTCCTTGGCGCCGGAACGGAAAATACCGAGCCGAGGAGAGATGACATTTCCTTTGCTGCTGTTTAGCATACAGCAGCAAAGGAATGTTCCCATTGGCCGGCGGCGATCGCGAGGGGGGGCCACGAACGGATGGCCTCCCCCTCACCTCCGATCGCCGGGGAACATAACAGGACCGCCTCGGGCAACGGGGGGGGGTCCGATCTGACCCCCCACCCGCGGGAGGCAAATCACGTGCATGTACGTGATTTTGCCTGCCCGTGCCGCCTTGCCGATGTACATCGGCGTGAGGCGGTCCTTAAGTGGTTAAGAAAGCCACACACCTGTCTATATAAGACCTTACAGCTCACAGTTCATGTCAGAGCAAATGAGAATCATGAGGTCAAAGGAACTGCCTGAAGAGCTCAGAGACAGAATTGTGGCAAGGCACAGATCTGGCCAAGGTTAAAAAAAAAAATTCTGCTGCACTTAAGGTTCCTAAGAGCACAGTGGCCTCCATAATCCTTCAATGGAAGACGTTTGGAGCGACCAGAACCCTTCCTAGAGCTGGTCGTCCGGCCAAACTGAGCTATCGGGGGAGCCTTGGTGAGCGAGGTAAAGAAGAACCCAAAGATGCAGTCGGGAGATGGGAGAAAGTTGTAGAAAGTCGACCATCACTGCAGCCCTCCACCAGTCGGGGCTTTACGGCAGAGTAGCCCGACGGAAGCCCCTCCTCAGTGCAAAACACATGAAAGCCTGCATGGAGTTTGCAAAAAAAAAAACACCTGAAGGACTCCAAGATGCTGAGAAATAAGATTCTCTGGTCTGACGAGACCAAGATAGAACTTTTTGGCCTTAATTCTAAGCGGTATGTGTGAGGAAAACCAGGCACTGCTTATCACCTGTCCAATACAGTCCCAAAAGTGAAGCATGGTGGTGGCAGCATCATGCTGTGGGGGTGTTTTTCAGCTGCAGGGACAGGACGACTGGTTGCAATCGAGGGAAAGATGAATGCGGTCAAGTACAGGGATATCCTGGACGAAAACCTTCTCCAGAGTGCTCAGGACCTCAGACTGGGCCGAAGGTTTACCTTCCAACAAGACAATGACCCTAAGCACACAGCTAAAATAACGAAGGAGTGGCTTCACAACTCCGTGACTGTTCTTGAATGGCCCAGCCAGAGCCCTGACTTAAACCCAATTGAGCATCTCTGGAGAGACATAAAAATGGCTGTCCACCAAAGTTTACCATCCAACCTGACAGAACTGGAGAGGATCTGCAAGGAGGAATGGCAGAGGATACACAAATCCAGGTGTGAAAAACTTGTTGCATATTTCCCAAAAAGACTCATGGCTGTATTAGATCAAAAGGGTGCTTCTACTAAATACTGAGCAAAGGGTCTGAATACTTAGGACCATGTGATATTTCAGTTTTTCTTTTTTAATAAATCTGCAAAAATGTCAACAATTCTGTGTTTTTCTGTCAATATGGGGTGCTGTGTGTACATTAATGAGGAAAAAAAATGAACTTAAAGGATTTTAGCAAATGGCTGCAATATAACAGAGTGAAAAATTTAAGGGGGTCTGAATTCTTTCCGTCCCCACTGTATATTTTGGTATGAATTGTATAGGGACTTTGGTGATGGAGTAACTGTAGGGTCCTCGGTCTCTGGTTTGTGGCCGAAGCTATCCCCTATCCTTCCTTTTCCAATTAAGACTTCATCCTTAGGAAGTACATTATTATGGTCAGCTTATAACCCTATTCTTACCTCTCAATCTGACGCTTATTGACATTTCTTTAAAATAAGTCACGTGATTTTGTGACAGGATTATTTATATTGACTCATCTATTGTTTTAAGACACTGGTTGTTGGATTGCTCTCCCACGACACTTGGCACGTCATTCTCTGCGGGCTCTTCATAGATGCGAGTCCCTATTTATGCTGCTTTCCATTCAATTGGATATGTTGAAACAAATTCTGTTGCACACCCATACAATCTAAATGTAAACAATGTTTATATGTCGCTTTCTGTTTTTGACTAGGATCTCAGTTTTAAGTCAAGAACATAAGGTCCTGAAGAAGCAAAGATGTGAAACGCGTCAACCTCTTGACATTTGCAATAACAGAGATGTTTAATTTACTAATGCCTGAGTATATTGATTAAATGATTTTATATCTGTAAAAATATTTAAAACTTTTTGTAATAAAGACATTTAGCATTATTTGGTTTATACGTCCTTTACTGGTACCGTTAAAGACCAGTTCAGTTCTATCTTTTAAACATTCCATGGGATGAGGTACCCCCTTAGCCTATTCAACCTCCTCCTGTCCATATACAGTTCTACTCAAAAGTTTGCATACCCTTTGAGAATTGGTAATGAATGTAGCATAGTTAAAGAAAACATGAGTGAGCAGGTAAAAACACATTTCTTTTATTTCTTATGGGATTCGTATTCAACTGTAGGCCATAACAGAATGGCACAATCATAAAACAAAACATGGCAAAAAGTAAAGAAATGAAATGCCCCCTGTTGAAAAGTCTGCATACCCTTAGTTCTTAATACTGTGTATTTCCCCCTTTATCATCAATGACAACATGCCGTCTTTTGTAATATTTTTCTTTGAGGCCCTGAATTCTTGCAGGTGGTATAGCTGGCCATTCATCTTGGAAAACTGCCTCCAGCTCATGTGAAGGCTTTGGTCATCTTGCATGAACCACACATTTGAGATCTCCCTAGAATGGTTTGAGGATATTAAGGCCAGGAGATTGATGGCCACTCCAGAACCTTCACCTTCTGCTGTAACTACTTGGATGGTCAACTTGGCCTTGTGGTTAGGGTCATTGTCGTGCTGGAAATACAAGAGAGTCCCATGTACAGTTTTTGTGCAGAACAATGCAAATTGTCTGCCAGTATTTCCTGATAACATGCATTCATCTTGCCATCAATTTTCACAAGATTCCTGTGCCTACAGCTCACACACCCCCAAAACATCAATGAGCCACCACCATGCTTCACAGTGTGGATGGTATGCTTGTTATGGGCTTTGTTTTGTTTCCAAACATTGTGCTTATGGTCATGACCATAAAGCTCTAGTCTGGTCTCCTCACTCCAGATTACAGTGTGCAGGAAGCTGTGAAGTGTTTTATGGTGTTGTAGGGCATTTTGTAATGGCTTTTTTGTGGCATTGGCTCAGTAAAGGCTTCTTTCAGGCAACCCGACCATGCAGCTTAATGTTATTCAAGTATCATTGTATTGTGCTCCTTGAAACATGCACACCGTCTTTTTCCAGAGGAGCCTGTATTTCTCCTGAGGTTACCTGTGGGTTTTTTTTGTATCCTTAACAATTTCTCTGGCAGTTGTGGCTGCAATCTTGGTCTACCTGATCTTGGCTTCAGATTAAGAGATCCCCAAATTATCCACTTCTTAAGTGATTTAACACTACTGACTTGCATATTCAATGTTTTGGATATCCTTTTACAAATTTATAAAGTTCCATTACCTTATTATGTAGGTCTTTTGACAGTTCTTTTCTGCTCCCTATGGCTCAGTATCTAGCCTGCTCAGTGCATACACGTGAGAGCTAACAAAGTCATTGCTTATTTATACAGACACTAAATGTAATTAAAAAAGTCACAGATGTGGGAAATTAATCTGTATTTGCCATTTTAAACCTGTGTGTGTCACCTTGTATGTCTGTACCAAGGCCAAATAAGCCAGGGTATGTAAACTTTTGATCAGGGACATTTGGGCGATTTCTGTTATGATATAAAAGGCATTCATATGATCACGCTCCTTAATTAAAAGACAGTTTTTTGGCAAGATCAGTCATATTTTCAATATCAATGCCAAAATCCCCCAATTTCTGCCAGGGTATGCAAACTTTTGAGCACAACCGTACACAGAATCTTATGGCTAAAAGCCTGGCCAGCTGAAGATGCCTGTAAAAGACACCTCACTCATATGCCCTTGACAGAGGTACATACTTTGGTGATGCACTTGACAAGTTCATAAAGGATGTCACAGGAGGAAAAATCCTTCTCCCACAGCAGAGGGCCCCAACCTTCCTCCCCCTTTAGGGGCTACTACCTCCTCAAAATGCAGAGTGCCACACTACTCTCCTCAGGCTGTTGGGCTACTTTCACACTGGAGGCGCTTTACAAGCATTTTTGCACTAAAAATAGCGCCTGAAAAGCGTCTGTAAACGGCCTCTTCTGCAGTCCCAGTGTGGCTGAGAGGTGGCTGAAATATCAATATCGTATAGTCACCGAAAAAATGATATTGGCCGATCCCTAGTCACGAGTGTGGTTCACTTCTGATCTGGTACGGTTTGGTGCAGTGTGAGTGCAAACCGTGCCAGAGTACAGTTTTCTCCATAGTAATGAAACAGGGATTGCTGATCTGGTTAGCAGGGGAGTGTGCGACCACTTTCTTACAATCTAGTGCAAGTGCTTGGATTGTAACCCGCAGAATCAGCGTTTTTCTATATTCTACCCATGTTACAGGTGCATCTCATAAAATTAGAATATCAAACAGTTACGGTAATTTCAATAATTCAATTCAAAAAGTGTAATTTGTATATTTTATCTAGATGTGTTACACACAGAGTGATATATTTCAAACTCAAATTTCTTTTTATTTAATTTTGAGGATTATGGCTTACAGCTAGTGAAAACCTGAAATTCAGTATCTCAGAAAATTAGATTACAACATAAGACCAATAAAAAAGGATTTTTAATACAGAAATACAATTAATGCAGTGTGGCATGAAGGCGATCAGCCTGTGGCACTGCTGAGGTGTTATGGAAGCCCAGGTTGCTTTGATAGTGGCCTTCAACTCGTCTGCATTGTTGGGTCTGGTGTCTCTCATCTTCCTCTTGACAATACCACACAGATTCACCTAACCAATACCTCTAATCGGCGTCCACCCGAGTTATAGGAGGAGTGCTTTTAATTCTCCCATAAAGAGGAGTGTATTTCTTCCATGGTTGAGAAGCAGGATCTTTCACTCTATGAATAGTGTAGGACCCACTGAAAATGCAGTACTTTGACACAGTAGTGGGCTTAAGCACTGTATGGTCATATGGTGCGACCAAATCCCCATATTTTTACTTATTTGCTTAATAAGTTCAGGTGCTTTAAATAACCTTGCATGATGCAATGTAATTTTTGTATGTGTGCGCTGTAATCTTTGTTCTGTTTTTTCAGCATGTCACATGCAATTTTTTTTTTCTTAAACAGGATTTACTTAAATTAAACATTGTGATGATGTGATATGAAAAAATGTTACTGCACAAAGAGGAGGCGGAGGAGGAAAGAACCGCTGCTCTTGGGCACAGCGCTGGCTCAAGATCAGACTCAAGTAGAGAATGCATTAGGGTAAAAAACAATCTTAGGCCTTTAGAACCACGTTAATGTTTTTCTTTGACTCTTTCTTGCATTAGAGCATATGAAAAACATACCTCAGTCTGCATGGAAAAATGCCATGGTAGAAAAATGTACACAATTTCCAGTCATTTTGGCGCACGTGGAAATTTTATTAAATCGGTTGGAAATTTACGCATGAAAATGAGCAAATTTACATTGTACTTTTGATTTGAGTGAACTGCATGGAATATTTCCTATTATTAGCCTCAGGGCTATAAGGTTTCTTCTTTTTTAACTTTGTCCGTGACCCTACAAAGTGTGATTTGTACCTTACTTCCAGCTCTTGTGATGCGTATACTGTGCATGAAAAATGGGTTGTAGTAGGGATTATTTATATGCCCCGATACCCTCTCTTCTTGGGGAGCTAGTAGTTTAGACTATTTGAAATGTAAACTGGAGAGGCTCATTACCGCAAGTCTCTAAATAACAGTGTACATAACGTGAAATAAATCGTTAAAAACGGATATCTGCTGTATGATTTTATACATATTTGGACCAAAAAAAAAAATGACACCACATATTCAAAGCATTTTATTGGCAGAAGTAGGCATTACTGTTTTTAATGTCCTGCCTAGTATTTAATATTCACAGGTGTTTAATCCACCGTATTAATTAGCAATAGTATCACCCATTCGGTAAAATATTAAATAAAATTATTAGCAAATGATAGAGACACTGATAGTTGGTATGTACTGTATTTATCGGCGTATAATACGCGCCCCAATTTAAGAGGGAAGTTTCTGCAAAAAAAAAAAAAACTGGGTGCCCATCTGCAGCCTGTTGTGTGCCCATCTGCCCCCTCAATGCAGCTCACCAGATCTTGGATGAAATCACAGAGCCATCATCTGTTTCCTCGCTCTCAGTTGACAGTCACATACACAGTCCCACCTCCACCATCAGCATTGGACCAGCTCATGTGAAAAACAGAACACTGGTCCAATGCTGGTGGCGGAGGCGGGACTGTGTGTCGGAAAGCCGAGTGGAGAGGAGATGACGGCTCGGTGATTTCTGGCAGCACTCGTCCCCCTCCTTGGTACGCTGTCGGCGTATAACACACTCCTGAGATTTTCCCCCTATTTTAAGTGCATGTTATACGCCGATAAATACGGTAATTCACACAACACGTACTCTTCATGTATCCATTTCTTGAACAGTCGCAGTAAGTAGAGTTGAGAAAGTGAACATACAAATTTACATTGGTGAATAAGGAAAGAGAGAGAACACACATCTGAAATCCTTTACCCACTATGAGTGATAAATCATCTCTTGATCCATTTAAGAGAACATTTTCAGCACAGTATAAATATCATATTCTTAACAGAAAATTTGTACCATAGTAAGCATATTACAGCTGCATGTAAGCTTTGTATACATAAATCTGTGTCATATGTTGACTAAATGACATCCAAAATGGCACCTGCATTTTTATAAAGAACACATGGCACAGTTGCTAAAGAGTTCACATTTGGCCTTTGAGGCACTTTTGTAGGAAACGTACACCAGAACATTAGATCAATTGCATAAGCAACAAGTACATCGGAAAGTTGCATTACCCCAGTATATATTTCTTACATATATACATTTTATTGGCAAATTAAAAGGTATTTTCTAGGTTTTATAAAAGGTTCCTCTAGCATTAAAAATGTTAGTGGTAGAATGTTTTTTTGTACAGGCTCCAACCATTGTGTCTCTACCAATGTTATGTTACTACCTAAAAGGTTTAAGAATGATCTACTAAAGGCAGTGTACAGTAAGATGGTACATCTTCATCTAAAGTACAGCCTGCAAAAGGAGTTGGTTTGGCTGCATTTTACCTGAGCTATATACAGATTCCTGAGAATCTTCTCTGAATGTCACTAGTGTGCTAGTAGACTTAAAATGTGCTTACGCTTTTACCGTCACATTCAAGAAACTCATACTATATATTTTTTATTGATTCCCACAGATTCCATTCTTTTTTTTTTAATCCTCATCTTCTAGATGTTTCTTAGAAGGTGGTGTCATACAGACTGCAAGCATCTCTGAACAAGTTCAGGGTGAGTCTGTCCAAATATAAAGGATCAAGACAGAACAAACATTTTCTAAATTATTATCCCTTTGTTTAGGACAAACAGTATTCACATTTAGCGTACAACTGATAAAATGATCTGCCAGCACAATAGAGACAGGGTTAATTATGGTAAAAACGGCCCTCATAAACAAAGAGAAGTGGGATTTTTCAGAAAACTAGTAAAATGTATGAAGCAATTTTTATGTTATTTTTAATGTTCTGCTATGTAAATGGGAACATGTAACAATTATAAAAAAAGGGCGTTATCCCAATTGGGCTGCAACAGTAGAAATAAAGTTAAAAATGTAGACTAGTCAGCACTCAAAATCCAGGCATGACTAAAAAATAAAAAAGGTTAACACAGCATAGAAAAGTACATGTATAATACTCACCAGTACTGCTACCCTTGCAATCAATCTTTACTCTGGCAGAGCTGCAAGCACAGGTGAAAATCGCCCAACAGTGTTGGATGCCTGTGTCCCTCCCCACTGCAAGCTGAGGTTCCACCCAGTATGCGCTTCATCACTATTGTGTGCTTATAGAACTGCAGAAACGCAGTAGTAACCTAGAGGAATGGGGGACCACAGTACACAACAGGGAGACACTGCTGTCAGATACTGAAGATTTCACTGATGGAAGAGTAAAGCTCAGCTGCATTGTGAGTAATATAACTGTACTTTACTATACTATTGATTTATGCATTTTAAAGTCAAGGTATTTCTTTAGTTGAAATTTAATATATGCAGGAAATATAGAAGCAGAGAGAAAGCAACACATTAAAAAGGTAGGTGATTATATTGGTTTTACTTTTTTTTTGTACGTTTTTCTTTATCCTCATGATCAAACACACCCAATGATTGTACAACCCCAATTCCAAAATAGTTGGGACGCCGTGTAAAATCTACATAAAAAAATAGACTTCAACGATTTGCAAATCTCAAACCCATATTTTATTCGCAATAAAAAATCGAAAGCATATCAAATGTTTAAACTGAGAAAATGTACCATTTTCTAAAAAAAAATAAAAATAAGTAAATGTTGAAATTGATGGCAGCAACATGTCTCAAAGTTGGGACAGGGTAACAAAAAGCTGGCAAAGTAAGTGGTACGCACAGTGGTTGTGGTGGTGAGAAGGTGGAGGAATTATGGAAAGGAAATCTCAGTTTGTCATTATGTTCAAAAATGACCTGAGCGTTCTAAATCTTAAAGCAAAACTTGCCAGACAAACGCATAGCGCAGAAGGAGAACAGATAAAGAGCTCAGAAAAAGCAGAGGGCTGGCACAAGGCCTGAAGGGGATGCTACACCATGGTAAACGTGGCCCCATCCAAACTTTGAGACATGCTGCTGCCATCAATTTCAAAATGTCCTTTTTTTTTTTTTTTTTTTTTTTTTTTTTTTATAAATGGTACATTTTCTCACTTTAAAGATTTAAAATGTTTTCTATTTTCTGTTCTGAAGAAGAAATTAGTTTATAAGATTTGCAAATTATTGCATTTTGTTTTTATGTATATTTTACACAGTGTCTCAACCTTATTAGGGTTTTAGTTCCTTGCAGTGTTACATTCAGAAAGCCTACTATAATATCTTTTTTGCTAGTTTCAAACTGATCAGAGAAGCTGCCATAGTTACTATAATACAAATATCAGTACAAAAGGTTAAAGCCTGCCTTGCAAGTCCGATTGTGACTGGTCATACAGACAGCAGATGGAAAGGAAGTTACCCAGCACAGGCTTCAGAATACAATCTCAACGATCCTGTAATAATGTCTGTGACCCATGGAGTAGATAAAGGGAACGTCCTGATTTTAGCACAGTTGAATTACCGTATTTATTGGCGTATAACGACAGGGGGAAATAATGTATGCGTGTTATACACCGATTCCTGCTGTCTCTGAGGGGAAGAGGAGGGGCGAGCGCCGCCGGATTACACACAGCCGCGATCACCTGTGTACCCAGCATTGGACCGCTGTTCTGTCTATCATAGGAGCTGGGCCAGGAGGCAGGACTGTGTGACTGAGCACTGGGTACACAGGAGATCGCGGCTCTGTGTAATCCGACACTGGTGAGGCTGCAGATGGGCACTGTGCAGGCTGCATTATTTGGCAATAGTGAGGCTGCAAATGGGAACTGTGCAGGCTGCATTATTTGGCAATGGTGACGGTGCAGATGGGCACTGTGCAGGCTGCATTATTTGGCAACAGTGAGGCTGCAGGTGGGCAACGAGCAGACTGCATTAATTGGCAATGGAGAGGCTGCAGTTGGGCAATGAGCAGGCTGCAGATGGGCACTGATCAGACTGCATTGATGGACTGTGACCCTTATTTTGCTTCAAAGTTATTAAAAATTATTTTTTTCCCTGAAACCCTCTTAAAAGTAAGGTGTTTGTTATACGACAATAAATACGGTATTTGTTGAAAAGCATTATAGGTCATTAGTTGCTTGGAAAGGCCCCTTAACCGTGTGAGGTCCTGAAGTGATTAGCTGAAGAAAAATAAATTAGAAAAATAATTACAACTTCCTAATGCTTTGATTTAGCCCTGGACATTGTTAAAGGCTACTTTCAGACTGATGTGATGCGGTCTTACCACACAGTGGGAGCAGCGCAGTGTACCCACGGGTTTGGACCTTTTCCTTTGACATTGCTGAAGCTTGGAGCTAGGACGGGAGTCCTTGCCCCTGCCTACACTGACAGCCTAGTTGGACTTTACCGCTCTACCCGAGTGGCACCCAAATGTCTTTTTGATGGAGGTTAAATTATGCTTTCCCATAGACAGATGCAGCATGCAGGCGTTTTGGTGTGCTTTCAGAAAGTGCACCAAAACTGCAGGACTTAAGAGAACTCTATGGGAAAGCAAAGCTAACACTCAGGTACACTGTGCTGCCCCTGCGGTGTGGTCAAATCGCACCTCATCAGTCTGAAAGCAGCCTTATTGCTGTCTGTGCCATCCTGTCTAGGCGTCACATAGAAAGGAAGGGAGCGGAAAAAAGCTGCCCAATGGTGTCACAGATGGAGATAAAGCCAGCTAAATTGAGCTTTTTCAGCCATTTTAAAAAAAAGTTTTGGATAGTGTTCGGGTTTAAAATAACCAGCCACTGTTTATTTCAAAGACAGATAGTTGGCTGAATGTCTCCAGCTTCAATACTTACGGAGTCACAGACCTGAAACAAGTAGGCAGCAAGTCTACCCAATATACATATTCACTACAGGTCAGTGACTCAGGATGCAATAAAGCCATTGCAACAGAAAGGATAGCCAGGCAACTGACATTTTCTGAAAAGCTCAGCAATTGCAGCTTACCCAATTATGCTACAAAATGTATGGTTTATATAAACAATGCATTACAATTAATAAAGCAGTGAAAACCTAGAAAATCCCTTAAAAAGTGTCATTTCACACAAATCATAATAAACTTTCCTCTCAGTTAAAGTTGAACTCCAGAAAGAAGAGATGGAGATTATATTATATATATATATATATATATATATATATATATATATATATATATAAATAATCTTTTTTTAATACAGCCAATATAAATACAAGAATTCGTTTTGGCATTAATTGCCTCTTATCTCCTGCACTGGAAAGCATGGAAAGGGCAGTCAGTGTAACACTGGTAGCTTGCTGACAGAAGGAAAGAGCAAAGTAACCACCCTGGTCAGTGTGATGATGTGGCACAGTGACCAAACCGTATTGCTCAACTGCGGTGGAGAAAACTGTGCCATTTACAGCTATTCTGCCTGGCATAAGAAATGTGGTGATCACAAAACTAGTCAGATGATTTGGCAGCTATGATGGACCATTCTATATGCATTTGGCTGGAGTTCAGCTTTAACATCTTATAATTAATGCTAAACTTTGCCATACATTTTTACATTAGTATGAACTTTAGCAATTGTATGTTAAAATACATAGAAATTAAATAATTTTCCCTCAATAAGAACAAACATGTAATAAATTACTGAATGAAAAGTTCAAAACATAAAATTACTGTCATCATGAAATTTAAGGTAAAATATATGTAAGTACCTTATCATGAATACTAACAATTTTTCCTAGCACATCAACATGATGTCCACCTGGACCCAGAGGATAAACACCACCTAGGAATACTCTGTAAGTGAAATAAAACTGAAAAATAAAGCCACAGAACATGCATACATAAAATGTAAAGTGCTTATAGCAAAGTGAATACATCACCCACGCACCTACTGATAAGGGAATTAGCCAACTATTGATCATTTGAAATTTGTAGAAAATTGAAAATGTTCACAGTTTTAAATCCTAGAACAAAATACGATTGTCCGCTCTTGTTTAGCTGGATTCTGTGGAAATGATTTTACCCGAGTATCAAGTAGAGGTGGTTGGATTCAAACCTTGGCTAGTCTCCAACATCTCCATCTCTATCCCCAATAAGCCACAAAATATGGAAGCCAACAGCAAGCAAAGCAGTTCCTAAAAGGTCCCCCAAAGCAGTGAGGTATGGAATAGAAAAACTGTCTGGGTCCTTTCCTTTCCTCCAAATGTGATGCACCATCCAGTCTGCGATCCAGAGCAGAGAAAATACCTGGAAGACATAAGTCAGTAAATAAATAGAAATTCCATGACTGTGTGTTGCATTCCACAACAGTGTTTCTCAACTCCAGTCCTCAAGGCGCCCCCACGAGGACATGTTTTCAGGATTTCCCTCAGATGAAACAGCTGTGGTAATTACCAAGGCAGTGAAACTGATCAAATCACCTGTGCAAAATAATGAAAAGCCTGAAAACATGACCTGTTGGGGTGCCTTGAGGACTGGAGTTGAGAAACACCGTTCCAAAGGCTTATACTGGAAAGATTCTGGATTATGGCGAACCAACTGTGCTTTAATTTGTGTACATTAACCACTTGCTGCCCGCCCACCGTCATATGATGGCGGGATGGTGAAGCTGTTATCCTGGGCCGCCGTCATATGTCGGCGCTGCCTTTCAGGATCCCTTGGGGGCGCGCGCCCACGCGTCACTCGGGTGCCGATGCGCGTGCCCGTCGCTGCGATGTCCGCCGGGCACCCGCGATTGCCCGGTAACCGAACAGGACCGTGGATCTGTGTGTGTGTGTGTGAATCCCCTCCCCCCACAGTTAGAATCACTCCTTAGGAACACATTTAACCCTACAGCGCCCCCTCCTGGTTAACCCCTTCATTGCCAGTCACATTTATACAGTAATCAATGCATTTTTATAGCACCGATATAAATGTGAATGGTCCCAAAAATGTGCCAAAATTGTCCAATGTGTGCAATATCGTAGTCACGATAAAAATTGCAGATCGTCGCCATTACTAGTAAAAAAAAAAAAATGCTATAAATCTATCCCCTTATTTTGTAGACGCTATAACTTTTGCGCAAACCAATAAATATAGGTTTATTGTGATATTTTTTACCAAAAATATGTAGAATACATATCGGCCTAAACTGAGGAAAAAATTTGTTTAAAAAAATAAATAAATTTGGATATTTATTATAGCAAAAAGTAAAAAATATTGTGTTTTTTTCAAACTTGTCACTCTTGTTTTGTTTATAGTGCAAGAAATAAAAACCGCAGGGGTGATCAAATACCACCAAAAGAAAGCTCTATTAGTGGGGAAAAAATGATAAAAATTTCATTTGGGTACAGTATTGTAATTGTTATTCAAAGTGCGACAGCCCTGAAAGCTGAAAATTGGCTTGGGCAGGAAGGGGGTGAAAATGCCCTGTATGGAAGTGGTTAAGCAGGACACTCTGAAGAATCTATTAGGCACATGCTCAGTATGCAAACTTGCAACCCTGAGTTGCCCCTTGGCAGGCATGTTACAAACACGCACAGTGGGATTTTTTCCTAAAGTTTTTTGCTCTGGATCGGATCCACCCCAGCTCCCAGGTTGGGGATTGGAACAAACTTATCCAGAGGGACCTGAGGTGGATCCATTCCCTCAGAGCTACTATTTACCCTGGCCTCAATGAGGCAGTCAATTACAAGCCCTTTTAGGAGGGTTTTGTCTCAGGAGGAATGGAGACGTAATCAATTCTCTTCTCCTTCTCTCTCCCCTCTTGATTCATCTGTTTGTTCTCCACTATGTAATCCTACTAATTTATGACTTCTTTTAGGCCGGAGATGCTCATTGTCACACAGTCACTTTCAATGTATTTCACAATTTTTTTTCTGTTTCTTCTGTGGCAGTGGGACCCTGTGCTACCTGGAAGATTGATGGTTTAGGCCAGATTTTGGAGAGACAGGCACGCTGATTGTCTCGCTTTAAAGTTGTAAAATATAGCAAGGGTAAACCAACTCTGACCCACTGCACACAAACTGGAAATGTTTTTCTGGTAATTCTGTCTGAAGGGTACCTGCCCTTGCCTTAGATTTCTGCATGCAGTTTTTGCTTACCTCCCTAAAATCAAGATTTAAGTAAAAGAAAACCCAGAGTTTGAAGCCAACACTGCCTGCACACATTTTAAGATTCCTACTATTAACTGCCAGTTAAAGCATAAGAGTTTAGTTACAGATTTGCCCTAAGCAAAGACTGAATGCTGAAAGATTGGAAGGAAAACCGTAATGAATTACCCTCGTTTTATATACATATTTTTAATGCATAGCATCGACACCATAAACATTATAAGAATTCTGTTTCCTTATAGCTACAACATACAAGTGCATTTATCTGTGTTTCTCCTCATTAAATCTTTCCACTAAGCTGACAATGTACCTATACATAAAAATATGCACTGACTGTTGAGACTAACAGGCCCCTCTTTATTGCAATAACCTAACTCATTATGCATGCACTAGGTGTGCTGACTTCAGTCCAGAGACTATTTAAGTGTGTGTTTTGCTTGGAGAACCCTCTCTACAACACTGACTCCACTTTTCCTTCTACTGACAAATCCATTTTTGTACTCTAAATGTATACTGCCTTCTGATTGCACACTAACACTAGTATGTGCCGTGTAGAGCTGAAGAATAAAGTAAAAGGGCACAGGTAAAGTGAGGGGAAAAAAGTATTTGATCCCCCACTGACAAAGAAATGATCGGTCTATAATTTTAATGGTATTTTTTTTTGTAACACAGAGACAGAACAGAAAAAAAACAAATTTCAAAAAAGTTAAACGGATTTGTATTTTTAATGAGTGAAATAAGTATTTGACCCCTTCGCAAAACATGACTTCGTACTTGGTGGCAAAACCCTTGTTGGCAATCACAGAGGTCAGACGTTTCTTGTAGTTGGCCACCAGGTTTGCACACGTCTCAGGAGGGATTTTGTCCCACTCCTCTTTGCAGATCCTCTCCAAGTCATTAAGGTTTCGAGGTTGACATTTGGTAACTCAAATCTTCAGCTCCCTCCACATATTTTCTATGGGATTAGGGTCTGAGGCCAAGCTCAGGTTTGTGATAAAAGTGATGACATGTAAATATATTCTGTTTTTAAACAGCAGTGCTGTACTTCTCGTCAAGGTGAAAGATGCCAAGTGACTTGGGTCACAGGACTTCTAAAATCAATGCAAAGTGCTAAGATGCTAGAACAGAAAGCACACTAGGGAAGGAAAACCAGATTACATTTGTTCTACAGAACATTGTTTAAATCATCTTTAGAAAAGGAACAGCCATGGAAGCAAAAATGTATATCAATACAATCAATCACAAACACTCACCAGTCCCAATATTATGTGAAGGAGATTAAACCTACAGTTCTAAACTACCCCTTTACTGTATTGATGCGGCTACGTAAAATGTGAAATGTAATATCGATTTATTCAGCAGGTTCAATACTACTAACAATACAGCGGACCTGTTTATAGAGTGAAAACAGAAACTGTTATAAACATGCTACAGAGCTAAAGACAAAGCCATAACAAGCATTTTACACTTTTTAAAATATATTACTTGTAAAAAATTTTTTGGGGGGAAATTAATGTCCATCCCTTTATAACTCGCAATATCAGTGTTCATATTTTGCACAGCTGCTATTGAGATCCTGCACAGCAGCCATCGCTGCAAAGGGGAAATAGCTTCCAAGAGCAACAATCCTTATTTTTCTGTACACGTCTTTAATAATAAAACTGGCAAAATGTGTAATACAAATCTCGGGTAGACCTATAGTTCTTCAAATGCTTGATGTTTTACACTGGAGGTCATTTATAAAAAAAAAAAAAAAAAACAGTCAACTATAACAACATGTCAATGTTCCAGTGCAAGTTACAAAATGTAACTTGTATTAAGAAAATACAGAGGTTGCAATTGCCTATTGCACTTGTCTACTAGTCAGTAGTATAATGTTCTGACTGTTGTGAGGCACTGGTGGGGAAAATTGTGGATGATGTTTATGTGTCACTTAGGTCACTTGCATACACATGGTAAGGGGCTCTGGGTTACGGCTGGATCATAATAATAAGTTCTTGGTCCTGGAGCCCAGAGGTTTCATAGAGCTTTGGGTGGGATAAAGCCTTTTTCTAGGTTCACATCTTAAGGTAGGTACAGAGGGATCGAATTTTGGCAAGTTCCGCAAGGAGGATTCCTCCATCCACTTTACTTGTGTTGGATGGGAGGAGGAATTTTTTTTTTCTTCATTCAGCCTAACGGCTGAACAAAGAGAGTAACCTAGGTGTGTATACTCAGCTTTAACCAATTATCTAGACCTCATTAGTCTCAGCTGTGTACTGCCCTTTATAGATTTGAGCTAGCTGATGTAGACTCTCTTTCTTGCTCTCTCTGCTGCTCACTGAAAAGACGTAGGCCAGGTTCACACTTATAAACAAAATAGGTAATTCCACGCTACTCTGGTGATTCAGCAGCTAACACACCAAATTGAGTAAATGGCAACAAGGAATATATAAAGTGTAGCGCTATATATGAATGGGTGTAAACCCCCCCAAAAAAAAACCCAACAATAAAGATGACACAAATAATAAATTATAACTTGATGATACACAAACACAGTGAGTAAATAAAAGTGGTATCCATGTATAGAAAATACAATGAAATAATTAGTAATGGGACCACAAATAAAAGTAACATTACAACGAGGTGAACACAATGTCCATATACAGCTGATGCGTATAAAATCACAAAAATGCAGTTTGACGTGGTCCAAATATGTGAAGATGAAATAGTGAATTATAACACCACAAAGTTCCGATCAAAACACGTGTAGATCCATTGAAAAATAAGTGACTGTGATTAGACCACCACCGTAAACAGAGGGGGGCTTACCAGAACGTTTGAACACGCCAGGGCATACGCTCTGCGTGTCAAACAAGCTTGTATGTGATGAATGAATGAAGAGAATACTGGTTTCTGTGGGTTGGAGATATCCCGCTCACACTAGAATACGGATACGTATGGAATGGTCTCTCAGAACTCTGTCTCCACGTGTTCATCTCCAAAGCTGGGTTCACACTTATGCGAATTGGATGTGGTGAAATCCGCATCCAATTTCCATTACAGGAGAGTGTGATCAGCTCTCAATGGGGCTGGATTAAACACCTCAGGGGCGGCCGTGGTCCGCATTTGGAAAGGGTCTTGTCCGTCTTTGGTACCAAATCAGGCGTGAATTCAGGCAGAAATTTGGATCCGATTCACACCTGAATTGGTGAACAGACCCCTGCTGTGAGCCGCGGCGGCCTGAGCATTGACAGAACACTAAAAAAAATTTCAAGTGTTGCCAGTTTGCTTTGGGGAACCCACAAGGGAGGACCCCGTTAGCCAGGAGCTGACCTGAGTTTAGTTAGTTGTTCAGACTAGCACATCTTGTTTGCTTTATTCTACAGACTTGCTGTACAAAGCCCTCCTGCATTGATATGGTTTGTTTGCTACCATGCTGAACAAAAGTGCAGAACAAACCTGTTCGGACTGTCCCGGTCTCATGCATGGTTTACCCCTACATGCTGAATGCATTTAACTGCACTGCTGGAAGAAGTCCTGCAAAACCGATAGTCCAGGTGCTACTTTGACAGCCATTTCTGTATATTGTGCAAAGCAAAACTACATATAATGGATATTCTTCTTCAGGAAAAAGAAGCCTGCCTCTATAGTTCAAAATTTAGAAATATATCTGAAATGCCAAATGGACTCATGATTAGCCGTGTGATATCATTTAAGTACAACTATAAGCTTTTTTTTTTTTTTTGGATAGAATAAGGGAGGGGCTATAACCCCTGTTGGTTCATTTTTTTCCATCTGTGCCCCATTGAGGAGATATACCTTCACCTCCTGTCCCATAGCCAAAACAGGAAGTGAAAGGCACTAAAAGTTAGGGGAATCCCTTGGGGAGCCCAAGGTCATCACAACTATCATCCCCATTGGAAGACTTTCCCTCTGTTACTTTTCTTGGGACAACCTAAAATTTGGGGTTTTCTTTTATTTTCACTTTCAATGGTAATGGTAAACAGGATAAATAGAGAGGGTGAATCTCCCTAATGGGGGCACAGACAGCAATAGAATGACAGGGGTTCTAATCCCTTTCTGCTCTATCAAAAACTAAAGAAAACATTTTGCCTTTAGTTTTACGTTAACCACTTCCCGCTCGCCATATAGTAATATGACGTCAGCAAAGTGGTTCAGTTATCCTGACCGGGTGTCATATGACGTGATCAGGATAACAAGCCGGAGCGCGCCCGTGGGAGCGCGCAGCAAGGCGATCAGTGACTCACCGCAACACCGATCTTGGTAAAGAGTCTCTGATGGAGACTCCTTACCACGTGATCAGCTGTGTCCAATCACAGCTGATCACTTTGTAAACAGGAAGAGCTGTGTATCGGTTTTTCCTCACTCGCATCTGACAGACGCAAGTAGAGGAGAGCCGATTGGCTGCTCTTCCTGTTTACAAAGTGATCAGCTGTGATTGGACACAGCTGATCACGTGGTGATGGGGGAGGGGGTCTGTACTGATCGATTAGTACAGCCCCCCCCCCTCCCCCGAGGATGCCCACCAGGACCACCAGGGATGGCCACCACTGATGACCACCAGGTATGCCACCCATGGCCACCAGGGATGACAATCTGTGGCCACATCTGTGCCATCTATCAGTGTCCATCAGTGCCCATCCATGCCCATCAGTGCCCCCTGTAATTACCCATCAGTGCCCTCTATAAGTGCTCTTCAGTGCCGCCTCATCAGTGAAGGAGAAAATGTACTTATTTACAAATATTTATAACAGAAACTAAGAAAAACATTTTTTTCTTAAAAATTTTCGCTTTTTTTTATATGTTTAGCAAAAAAATAAAACCCCCAGAGGTGATCAAATACCACCAAAAGAAAGCTCTATTTGTGCGATGATAAAATAATAAACATGTTGTTTGGGTACAGTGTAGCATGACCGTGCAATTGTCATTTAAACAGCGACAACACTGAAAGCTGAAAATTGGCTTGGGCAGGAAGGGTGGAAAGTGTCTGGTATTGAAGTGGTTAAAGGCCCATTTATGAATAGGCCTTATGCCTAGTACACACGGCCAAATGTCGGGAGACATCGGCCGGTTCAATAAAAAATGGTCGACATTCAGCCCTTGTGTAGGTCAGCTGGTCCAACAGAAGCTGGCCGTTTGGCTGCCTTCTGTCGTACAAGCATGCTAGAAAACCAGCAGTCGACGGCCTCCCAATCAAAGATCTCAGCCAATGGCTGAGAGCACTGACCAGAGTGTTCTGGCAGGGGGGCTGTCCCTCTGTCAGAGTACAAAAGCTCAGCGGAGGATATCGTTGGATTGTTAGTACAGTGGCTTTGACTGGAGCGGTCAGTTTTTTTTTTTGTTCAACCACATGGGTTGAACGAAAAAAACAAACTATTCGTATGTACCAGGCTTTAGAGAATAATCCTTTTAAGGTGGACCGTGACACAATCCTGATAATCTCAAAATAAAACTTTAAACATTTTGGTGTAATTTCATGTTTACATTTTTGCCCTTCCCCAAGCAGATTATCAGACTACTGGGACTTGCTGCAAATCTCACCTTATGGTGCCAGTGGCACGTGTTTTTAGTCTATTTATGAATTATTATAGATGAAAAAACAAATGTTTGGGCCCTGTTTGCATGGAGATTTTTCAACAAGCTGAAAAATCTCTCTTCAATAATAAGCTTCTATAACCACCTGAAACACTTATCACCTCCTAGGACAGTCATGCTGCAGCACTCTGCAGTGTAGATGAGCATCATGGGAAATGTAGTTCCAAAACATCTGGGGTGCCAAGGTTCCTAGGAGATCAAAAAGAACCTCATCATATTAAAATTTGGACTACCACTGGCTATTATCAGGCAAATCAGTTCTGTGCTGCCAAGATCAACAAATCAGACTCTCCATTGTATCCCATTACCGCTACAGGCTAGTGAAAGAAAAAAAATCTGATTGGCTGCTATGGTCAACACCAACTGGTAAAATTTCCTTTTAGATGCCCTTTTAGGTGCTCAGAGAATCTCATGCCTTAGCATTTGAAAATCAGAGGATTGCGACATTTTAAAGCTGACATTTGCTTTACAGGTGATATTTGACTGCAGCAATGTTATTTCAGAACTTTTAAGAGACTGTAGTTTTATTAGGATTTATATTCAATCTTCTATCCCTGGATTTCCTTGTGTGCCATTTGTACCATTCATACAAATCATTAGGTTTATTTACACATCTCTGGCTCTCTTGTCACTCCTTTTACATCCATTATACAATACGTGTTTCTCCTCTTGTATTTGCAAGCCTTAATCAATTGAAATGTAAAAAAAAGAAACTGCCGTTCCAGAGCTAGATAAGTGAGAGAGCTACAGCGCATGCATATTGAGTAGACAGCTAAACAAGTGCTGTCAAATTTATACACTGCCAGGTTGCTTTCCCGAAAGAGAAATAAAATATTGAATGATAAACAAGATAAAAGGACTCAGGAACCCTGGTGTAGCTTATGAATAATAAAGAATACAAATCTCTGAAGGCCAGTATGGGGAATACAGCACTTAGTGTAAAATGTCTCTTTGCTGTAGATTATTACCGGTATTCCTCCTCATTGAAGGCTTTTTCTTTTAAGCTGGAAAACACTGGATAAATTAATGTATTTTGCTGCTGACATGAATGGGTTAACTGACTAACATCTGCACAATACTTTCCTCACCAAGGGTTAAACAAAATTTCATAAGAAATATGTTTAGACCTAGGCTAAGAATCACATAAGTTTCTGCAATTCTGAAGATGACTCTAGGGAGGCTATCAAGGGTACTTCACAGACAGTACCCATTAATCTGTCTGAAAACCAGCCTAGAGTGGAGATCAGGCGAATACCAAACGGGCCGCTGTATCTAATACCATTTTGGGCCAGTTACAGTTAAGGTGAGATGTTCAACTTAAAACTGCTAAAAATCCTATTTAATAATTATATATATATATATATATATATATATATATATATATATATATATATATATATATATATATATATATATATATATATATATATATATATAGTGAGAGAGAAAATGAAATTGACTCTCAAAACAACGATTCAGCAATGAATAACCACTTAAGGACCGGAGCATTATGCTGCTTAAGGACCAGAGGACTTTTTCCAATTTGGCACTGCGTCGCTTTAACTGCCAATTGCGTGGTCATGCAATGCTGTACCCAAAGGAAATTTGCGTCCTTTTCTTCCCACAAATAGAGCTTTCTTTTGATGGTATTTGATCACCTCTGCCGTTTTTATTTTTTGCGCTATACATGGAAAGAGACCGAAAATTTTGAAAAAAAATGATATTTTCTACTTTTTGTTCTAAAAAAAAATCCAATAAACTCAATTTTAGTCATACATTTAGGCCAAAATGTATTCGGCCACTTGTCTTTGGTAAACAAAATTTCAATAAGTGTATATTTATTGGTTTGCGCAAAAGTTATAGCGCCTACAAACTAGGGTACATTTTCTGGAATTTACACAGTCTTTAATTTATGACTGCCTATGTCGTTTCTTGAGGTGCTAAAATGGCAGGGCAGTACAAACCCCCCACAAATGACCCCATTTTGGAAAGTAGACACCCCAAGGAAATTGCTGAGAGGCATGTTGAGCCCATTGAATATTCATTTTTTTGTCCCAAGTGATTGAATAATGACAAAAAAAAAAAATTACAAAAAGTTGTCACTAAATGATATATTGCTCACACAGGCCATGGGCATATGTGGAATTGCACCCCAAAATACATTTAGCTGCTTCTCCTGAGTATGGGGATACCACATGTGTGGGACTTTTTGGGAGCCTAGCCGTGTACGGGGCACCGAAAACCAATCACCGCCTTCAGGATTTCTAAGGGCGTAAATTTTTGATTTTACTCCACACTACCTATCACAGTTTTGAAGGCCATAAAATGCCCAGATGGCATAAACCCCCCCCCCCCCCAAATTACCCCATTTTGGAAAGTAGACACCCCAAGCTATTTGCTTTGAGGCATGTTGAGTCCATGGAATATTTTATATTTTGACACAAGTTGCGGGAAAGTGACACATTTTTTATTTAAGCTATTTGCTGAGAGGCATGGTGAGTATTTTGCAGCTCTCATTTGTTTTTGAAAATGAAGAAAGACAAGAAAAAAATTTTTTTTTTTCTTTTTTCAATTTTCAAAACTTTGACAAAAAGTGAGGTCTGCAAAATACTCACTATACCTCTCAGCAAATAGCTTGGGGTGTCTACTTTCCAAAATGGGGTCATTTGGGGTTTTTTTTGCCACCTGGGCATTCCATGGCCTCCGAAACTGTGATAGGCAGTGAAGAGTGAAATCAAAAATTTACGCCCTTAGAAAGCCTGAAGGCGGTACTTGGTTTTCGGGGTCCCGTACGCGGCTAGGCTTCCAAAAAGTCTCACACATGTGGTATCCTCGTACTCAGGAGAAGCAGCAGAATGTATTTTGGGGTGTAATTTCACATATTCCCATGGCATGTTTGAGCAATATATCATTTAGTGACAACTTTGTGCAAAAAAAAAAAATTTGTCTCTTTCCCGCAACTTGTGTCACAATATAAAATATTCCATGGACTCGACATGCCTCTCAGCAAATAGCTTGGGGTGTCTACTTTCCAAAATGGGGTCATTTGGGGGGGTTTTGACCTGTCCTGGCATTTTATGCACAACATTTAGAAGCTTATGTCACACATCACCCACTCTTCTAACCACTTGAAGACAAAGCCCTTTCTGACACTTTTTGATTACATGAAAAAAAAATTTCTTCTTGCAAGAAAATTACTTTGAACCCCCAAACATTATATATATTTTTTAAAGCAAATGCCCTACAGATTAAAATAGTGGGTGTTTCATTTTTTTTTTCCACACAGTATTTGCGCAGCGATTTTTCAAACGCATTTTTTGGGGAAAAAAAAAACACTTTTTTGCCCAAATGTTTGATGAAATAAAAAAGATGATCTTAGGCCGAGTACATGGATACCAAACATGACATGCTTTAAAATTGCGCACAAACGTGCAGTGGCAACAAAATTAATACATTTTTAAAAGCCTTTAAAAGCCTTTACAGGTTACCACTTTAGATTTACAGAGGAGGTCTACTGCTAAAATTACTGCCCTCGATCTCACCTTCGCGGTGATACCTCACATGCATGGTGCAATTGCTGTTTACATTTGACGCCAGACCGGCGCTTGCGTTCGCCTTAGCGCGAGAGCAGGGGGGACAGGGGTGCTTTTTTTTTTTTTTTTTTTCTTTATTATTTTTTTGCTTTTTTATCTTATTTTTAAACTGTTCCTTTCATATTTTTTTTTTAAATCCTTTTTATTGTTATCTCAGGGAATGTAAATATCCCCTATGATAGCAATAGGTAGTGACAGGTACTCTTTTTTTGAAAAAAATGGGGTCTATTAGACCCTAGATTTCTTCTCTGCCCTCAAAGCATCTGACCACACCAAGATCGGTGTGATAAAATGCTTCCCCAATTTCCCAATGGCGCTGTTTACATCCGGCGAAATCTAAGTCATAAAATGCTCGTAGCTTCCGGTTTCTTAGGCCATAGAGATGTTTGGAGCCACTCTGGTCTCTGATCAGCTCTATGGTCAGCTGGCTGAATCACCGGCTGCATTCTCAGGTTCCCTGTTGAGACAGGAGAGCCAGAGAAAAACACGGAAGACGTGGGGGGGGGGGGCATTCCCTCCCACTGCTTGTAAAAGCAGTCTAGAGGCTAATTAGCCGCTAGGATTGCTTTTACATGAAAGCTGACCGCTGGCTGAAAAGAATGATACCAAGATGATACCTAAATCTGCAGGCATCAACCACTCAAAGTCGTGAATGGCGTACCTGAAGACAAAAAAATCGTTAACAATAAAGCACAGTAAACGGTAAAGTATAAAAAATTGCATACCTGAAAAGCAAACATGATAAAACATTGCAGAATAGAATACAGTGCAGAGCAGAGCAGAACAATAGAGAGAGAATAGAGAGAGAGAGAGAATAAAATGACAACTATTTTTTTTATTTTATATTTTTGTTTGTGGTTTTTTTTTTTTTTACACTTTTTTTGTAACTGTAACTTTTATAACGGTAACCGGTTCCAGGTTCGGGTCTCTCAAAATGCGATGGCATCTTGGGAGACCCTGTGAAAGTGCGCCTAGTCTGGTGAATGCTGTACCCTACGCTTATACTCAACTAGTGTATGGTAGCATTCACAACATTCACCAATGCAAAGACCAGGATTATCAGGACAGGAGAGACAATAATAGCGGGTGTCACGCCTATATCCGCGCTTGCTGCAGACACATCTTTTTTGGGGGGGTTCGTTGGGTAGGGGTACTCGGGAGGACATACAGAAAATGCCTCTCATGCAGCCGACTGCATTTGGTTGGGGATGTGAATGGGGGAAGTACGGGCGCTGCAGAAGCGAGGGGTTCCCAATTAGGATTGGCGAATGCAGCAGGAAGGGCATTATGGGCACGACGGGCCTGTGTTTGTCTTTTTGGTGGCAGCGGGACACTACTTGTGCTTGCCACCTCACCAGCCCGAACTGCACTTATGGGACTCGCCACGTCACCAAGTATTACTGCAGTGCTGGTTTGACTACGACCGGGGTGTACTAGGCCGCTGGTGCTTGCCAGTTCACCAAAACAAAAAAAACTGTTAGCGATCGCAGGGATCAGGCCTGACTCTGTAAACGCTGCAGTTATGTGTTTAGTGTTTTGTAAGTGTCAGTGATCGATCGATACTGCACTTAGGTGGGCTGGGCTGGGCGGAGGGGCAAAACGCAGGTGCTAGCAGGTATCTGGGCTGATCCCGATAACACTGCGTTTTTGGGAACCCTAAACTGCTGGGGACGCCAGTATAGATCTGATCGGATCAGATATTGATCCGTTCAGATACTATACCACTAAGGGAGGTGTACGGTGCGTGCGTGGGTGTTAGCGCTACTGGCACTAACCTGACGCTGCCTGGGGCTGGTGCTTGCCAGTTCACCAAAACGCTACCAAAAAAACTGTTAGCAATCGCAGGGATCAGGCCTGACTCTGCGAACGCTGCAGTTATGCATTTAGTGTTTTGTAAGTGTCAGTGATCGATCGATACTGCACTTGGATGGGCTGGGCTGGGCAGGGCGGAGGGGCAAAACGCAGGTGCTAGCAGGTATCTGGGCTGATCCCGCTAACACTGCGTTTTTAGAAACCCTAAACTGCTGGGGACGCTAGTATAGATCTGATCGGATCAGATATTGATCCGTTCAGATACTATATCACTAAGGGAGGCGTATGCTGCGTGCGTGGGTGTTAGCGGTACTGGCGCTAATCTGACGCTGCCTGGGGCGACGCATATCACCACCGGGCTAAACCTTTATTCGGTAATAAACGGCGGGTGCCCTGACACTATAAAAAATAAATGAACTAACCAGCATCACCCGTAACGGTTATACGGTGATCAGTGGGGAAAGGGTTAACTAGGGGGCAATCAAGGGGTTAAAACATTTATTAGGTAGTATATGGGGGTCCCTGTCGCTATAAAACGCTGACGGCGAACCTAAATATTTACATCCCTAACTAGCGTCACCTGTGACACGAATACAGCGATCAGAAAAATGATCGCTTAGCGACTCTGGTGATGGGGGGTGATCAAGGGGTTATAACTTTATTAGGGGGGGTTAGGGGGGTACCCTAGACCTAAAGGGGGCTAACCCTAACTGCCCTAACACAGTAACTGTCACAAACTGACACCATGCAGTAATCAGAAAAAAAACAAAAAAAAAAACTGCTTGGTGTCAGTGTGACGGGGGGGGGGGTGACGGGTTGGGGGACGGGGGGTTGGGGTGATCGGGGGGCGATCGGGGGTGTTATGTGTGCCTGGCATGTTCTGTGTGTGTTTTACACTCACTCAGATGTCTTCTCTCCTCGGCGCCGGAACGGAAACTCCCGAGCCGAGATGACATCACATCCTCTGCCTGTGTGTACTACACACAGGCAGGGGAGGATTCTCATTGGCTAGGAGCGATCGCGAGGGGGGGGGCCACGATCGGATGGCCTCCCCCTCATCACTGAACACTCCCAGACCAACGGCAACCGCCTCAGGCACCGGGGGGGGGGGGTCCAGGTACGTGATTTTGCCTGCCCGTGCCATTCTGCTGACGTATATCAGCGTGAGGCGGTCGTCAAGTGGATAACCAAGGCATCTAAGCCAATCATCTCCTGCATTTGCTGCACCCACATGCTGAAAAACACCAGGGCCACTAGACACGTGCGCTCATGCACATCCCACTCCCACCTTGCCTTCCTCGCCCTCCTCCTTCTAGTCTCAGGTGACATTTCTCCTAATCCTGGTCCGCCATTTTCCAAATGCAAGCCACATATCCAATACCCCTCCCCCTCTGGTAACCACCGCAATCCACTCAGTTTAATTTCTATCCCCCTGCTTCCTCAAAGCACCTAACCAATCTCATGCGCCCTTTGGAATGCCCGCTCCATCTGTAACAAGCCAACATCTGTACATGACCTCTTCATCTCTCATGGCTTGAACATACTCGCCATAACAGAAACCTGGCTTCAAAATTTTGACTTCTCCTGCTGCCCTCTCCCATGGTGGTCTCCATTGGACTCACTCCCCCAGACCCAACAGACAGAAAGGAGGTGGAGTTGGCTTCCTTCTATCCCCACAAAGCACCTTCCAAGTCCTTCCTGTCCCTCCCTCTCTATCCCTCTCTTCTTTCGAGATGCACTGTATTTGCCTGTTTTCTCCCATTTCTCTGAGGATTGCAGCAAGTTATAGGCCTCCAGGACCGGTATCGCGCTTTCTTGATGACTTTGCTGCCTGGCTACCCTACTTTCTCTCCTCTGAAATACCCATCATTATTCTTGGTGACTTTAACATTCCTGTCAATGTTAATAGAGCCCAACTACAGCTAAACTTCTCGACTTAACCTCATCTTTTGACCTAACCCAATGGACACATACTTCCATTCACTCCAATGGTAATACCCTTGACCTTGTATTCTTCCATCTCTGCAACCCTGGCAACCTCACCAACACCCCCTTTCCTCTCTCTGATCACAACCTCATTACTTTCACTGTATCCTTGCCTCCAATCACCCATCCCTCCAAGCAGCAAACAATTACTTGTAGAAATCTTCGCCACTTTAACCCTTCTCTTCTCTATTCTGCTACTGACCACCCATATGACATAATCTCTCCCCTGTCCTGTCCAGACCTGGCCACCTCTGTCTACAACAGTTCACTCTCATCATCACTAGATGCACTTGCTCCTCTAACCACACGCAGAATCAGGCCCCGACCCTTACAACCCTGGCAAATTGACAACACTAGAAATCTCAAGAGACATTGCCGTGCTCTTGAACGACTGTGGCGTAAAACCAAATGCCTGCAAGACTTCACCCTATATAAATCTGCCCTTCTAAAATACAATTCATGCCTCCATGCTGCCAAACAAGCCTACTTTGTCTCTCTTATTAATTCCTTGTCATCCAGTCCCCGTCGGCTCTTCTCAACCTTTAACTCTCTGCTTCGTCCACCACCCCCTCTACCCACTAACTTACTCACTGCCCAAGAGATTGCCAATCACTTCAAAGACAAGATCGATGCAATTCGTGAGGACATCTCCACTGTGCGTACGTCTTCCCCACCCAACATACCTTGCCTAGTAGCACATTCAACACTCTCCTCTTTTGAATTGGCTACTACTGAAGAGGTTACAAAAACTTTCTCGGATGCCCACCTAACCAATTGTCCCTTGGATCCTGTTCCCTCACAACTACTACGGTCTCCTTCTTCTATCCTATGCTCCCTCACCCACATCTTCAATCTCTCCCTCTCTAGTGGCATCTTCCCCTCCCCTCTAAAACATGCGCAGATCACTCCCATTCTTAAAAAGCCCTCACTGGACCCTACCGACCTGAACAACTTAAGACCCATCTCATTGCTCCCATTCACCTCTAAACTTCTAGAACGCTTAGTCTACAACCGTCTTAGCTCCTACCTCAATAAAAATAACCTTCTTGACCCCTTACAGTCTGGCTTTCGTTAGCAGCACTCCACGGAAACTGCCTTACTAAAACTCACTAACGATTTACTAACTGCTAAAATCAACAGCCAGTACTCCATACTCCTACTACTTGACCTCTCTGTGGCCTTTGATACTGTTGACCACCCGCTCCTTCTCAATAAACTACATTCCCTTGGCCTCCGAGATTCTGCTCTATCCTGGTTCTCTGCCTATTTATCACAGCGCTGCTTCAGTGTCACCTAAAACTCTGTCTCCTCCTCTCCATTGCCCCTTTCTGTGGGGGTCCCCCAAGGCTTGGTTCTTGGACCCCTTCTCTTTTCTATCTACACCTCCTCCCTTGGTCACTTAATAACTGCCCACGGCTTCCAATACCACTTATACGCTGATGACACCCAAATCTGTCTACTCCTCACCTCACTCCTTCAGTCTCTCCTCTCGCATTACTAACTGACATATCAGCATGGATGTCGCACCACTTTCTTAAACTAAATCTATCTAAAACTGAGCTATTAATATTCCCCCCCGCCCATGCCCCCCTCCATGACTTTTCCATCAAAATCAACAATGCAACAATCAGTCCCTCCCCTCACGCCAGGGTACTAGGTGTAATCCTAGACTCTGACTTGTCATTTCAGCCTCAAATCCAATCGTTGTCAAAAGTTTGTAGAATTCACCTCCGTAACATCTCTAAAATTCGCCCCTTTTTAACAAATTAAACCACCAAGCTCCTCATTCACTCCCTTGTTATCTCTTGCCTTGACTATTGCAACTCCATTCTCATTGGCTTACCTCTCCATAGGCTATCTCCTCTTCAGTCTATCATGAATGCTGCTGCTAGACTTATCCACCTTACCAACCGCTCAGTGTCTGCCAACACTCTACTCCTATCCCTACACTGGCTCCCAATCACCCAGCGAATTAAATTTAAAATACTAACCACAACATACAAAGCCATTCACAACTCTGCCCCGAGCTACATCACTAATCTTGTCACCCAAATCGACCTCTCCGCTCTTCTCAAGACCTCCTGCTTTCAAGCTCTCTCGTCTCCTCCTCCCATGCTCGTCTCCAGGATTTCTCCAGAGCATCTCCCATCCTCGGGAACTCGCTACCTCCATCTATCCAGCTATCCCCTACTCTTGCTACTTTCAGGCGATCCCTGAAAACTTATCTTTTCAGGAAAGCCCATCACGTCTCCAACTAATCTCCTACCACTTCCACCAGCTCATTCCCCACAGTTACAACCTTTTGTACCACCTGCCCCACCCTATTAGATTGTAAACTCTTCTGAGCAGGGCCCTCTTAATCCTCTTGTATTTTATTGTATTATAACTGTATTGTCTCCCTTTTATATTGTAAAGCGCTGCGTAAACTGTTGGCGCTATATAAATCCTGTATAATAATAATAATTGGCAGAATTCTGACATTCGGGTTAGCATGCTTCATATTCCAGGGAAAGCGTCACAACCCTAGCACGTGGCTGCCTGCAAATGGTAACCTGTCACCTCTTCAGTGTTGGCAGGACACTACTCTTCTTAATCTTCTCCACCATGGCAGCTACTATTCCTCCACTTGAATCCGTTTCTGTATGACTTAAGACTTGACAACTGTCTCCAAGCTGAATTTAATTGGTTTGCAAAAGCAGAAAACTGTCTGTCTTTTTTCCAGGCAAAAACTACAAGCTCAGGAGCAGGCGTCAAGTGGTAAAATGATACAGAAGGTTAATCCCTGTGGTTGTATATGATCAATGTGCTTGAGGGTTTTTCTAATTTCTCAATGAAAGCAGAACATGCCTTTAACTAATCAAAGCTATTACTTTGACTATGGGCCATAAAGAGCAGGTCTTTTTTCATATTACTAATAAATTACGTTACTGACATGTTTTCCAAACATTTTCCTTTGCAACTTGGAGAAAAGAATATGCAAGTTATCAAGGCACTGAAACCTGCAGTTTAAGTTAGAACCCAAAGGAGCCCACAACACACACATATTAACATTAAAGCTCATATTTTTTGTTTTTTAAATGCACTACATAGCTTATTTATGAGAAAGCAAAAGATAAAAAATCTACAATGGTGCCAAAAAATTATGCTTTGTTGAAGATTTTAACCATGTTTTATTTAAGGGGTCAAAGGTAATACCTCCCTACCTTTAAGCCTAACCCCAGGAATTTTTATAAAAATCCACCCTTGCAGTGCTACCCTCCCCAACACTGCAAAGGTTAATGCTCATTATGTCCAAGGGTTAAAGTACACACTGTAGTACTTCCTTTACATCCCTGTTTTGGCTGGCTCTGACTCTCTTCTTTGCCCAAAGCTCCAGTCTGTGGGTGGAGCTTCAACATCATCACGTAAAATACAGGAACATTAACCCTGTGTTGTAAACTGGGGTGGCTGGAGTGCAATCAGAGCTGGTTGCAGCTTACAGTGCAAGCTGTGGGCGACCTGTCATAGCACTGGAGGGACCCTGCTGGAGTGAGGAATAAGGAAAGGTATACCTTGTTCATGCACCCCTAGAAATACTAAGTATTTCAAAGTGAAGCTTAGGATATGAAAGAAAATAAAACATTCATACTTGCCTAGATGAAGGCTGCTCGGCAGTGAGAACTGAGCGATCTTCAGTGAGCAGAGAGACGGTGACTGTCAGTCATCGGTTCTCTGCTGTGCCCTTACAGTGCTCACTGTAGCAATGGGCTGTGGAGAGGGCAGGAGCGGCTGGCTCAGCCTCTCAGCGGCTCGCAGAGAGGCTGAGCTAGCTGCCGATCCAGGCATTTAGATGGATCCTGACAATAAAGTAGGGATCTCTCCAGAGTCAGGACTGCATGAGTGACGTTGGCTGTCAGCAGACTTTAGCCCACTGTTGGCTCAATAGGGATCACAGGAGTGCAGAACAAACTGCACTCTTGTGATCTCCAGGGGGGCCTTAGTTCTCCTTTAACTCTTGCAGGGAGAAAGGGCGTTTTTGTTTTTAATTTCTGGAGTTGGGCTTAAAAAAAAAAAAAAAAAAAATCCTGCTTCGACAGGCTTTCATTCATTTCATAACAAATATTTTAAAGAACGCAAAAGCAGCTGAAGCACGTTAAATGCAGGTCAACTGCAATTGTACTGAATTTGGAATGGTCAAGGTGCTTCAAGCGATGTCAAATGGCACACTGAATTTGCACATCTAAGCACTTGGACAAAGGCGCTAAATGCAGAGCGGACTTCCAAGGGCATTCTACAAAGTAAGATAAGGTGCTAAGTTTCTAATGCAGGTTAAAAAATAAGAAAATATATATGACTGCTTACAATAGAAGCAATGTGTTCTTTCTAGTTTTAAAAATCTACTGTAGGATAAATAACAGAGGAAGAAGTAGCTTATAGTAGATAATAGCTGCAACTTGGCAGCACAAAAAATAGTCATTCCTAATCATATTTCCACTACATAAAATCTCTTTGGTAACATAGTAGTGAAATGACAAATGTAGACAAAAACAGATGTTGCTGGGTGCAATTCATTAAGCAAATGAACATGTTTGTGTTATACCTTAGACTGGCTAATGAGAAGCAGATACGCTGTGACAATGCCACTGAATACAGAAATCTGGCAGCATGAACAATTGGAGATGATAAAGAATACAGCATTCTGCAGTCAAAACATTCAAGTAAGAGTTCCTACCTGTAATAGAGCTGCCAATAAATAAACCACAATGAAGATGGGAGTCAGAGACGTGTGACCACTCTTCATTAAATAAATGGTGTATAAAAAAATTAAGTGTCCGGGGATGACAAGAGAGATGAGAACTTGAGCCGATTTCCTATTTGGACCTATGAAAGAAAACAGATTGCGTTAGGGGTCTAGGGGTCATGAAGTCATTAACGTAATGAAATCCTGCTCAATAATTTATCCCTTGTGCTCTCTTTCATTAATCATTATTCAGTGATAAAACAAAATGTTACCCTGTTTCCCCGAAAATAAGACCTAGCGTGATTGTCGGTGATGGCTGCAATATAAGCCCTACCTCCCAAATAAGCCCTACCCTGTTTCCCCAAAAATAAGCCCTACCCTGAAAACAAGACCTACAAGGACTTTAACTAGGGCTTATTTGGGGGGTATGGCTTATATTGCAGCCACCACCGACAGTCACGCTAGGTCTTATTTTTGGGGAAACAGGGTATGGTATTTTCAAACTAGTAAGTGGCAACCTTTGCTATGTTACAATTGGTCATCTTCCAGGCATATGGCAAGGTATATATATAATCTTTAAAATATATGCATTTAGAAGATAGAGTACCCAGGCCTAGTCAGCGTCTATCAGAGTATAGAAAGTTGTAGAATGGTAAGAAAGCCCTTAAAAAAAAAAACAAGGTACTGTACATTGTGCCCTCTGCAACCAGAATCTCCCTTCACTTTACACTTGAACAGTGTTTTTAAACTAGGGTGCTGCAAGCACAGGCCTAGCTTGCCCTGGATCAGTGTCACAAGTTGCCATGGTGTGCACTAGCAAGTCACTAGCATCATAACATCTATAGTTATCCTAGGGCCAGGGTGCACAGCGTCATTGGCCATGGTAGCGCATAACAAGGATGCACAGTTGGTCCACCCCCAGCATTCAAAAGAGGACCAAAGTCCACCTCCTCCCCTTTGCCACACTGATGGAGTCAAAGGGTAGGGCTCTGATATGAAGAGTGGCCTGTGTGATTTGGGGGGGTGGGGGGGGGGGACTCTAATGTGATGAGAGGACCTTGTCATGTGGGAACCCAGATGTGACTGGGGGGGGGGGGGGTGGTTTGTGGCTTCTAATGTGAAGTCAAATTTCATTAAGGCGCTTCTGTGTACCATCCCAAGCTCAGGCTTCCCATTGATAATTAAACAGATTTTCATTATTCTAATGCAGCTTAAATGTTAAGGACAACAAAAGCAACTCTTCCTGCAGATATTTTGGGCGGAATACATTATAACCCAAAAGACCAATGGCTATCGACTGTATTTTGGACATTTACTATATTTTGTGCTCTTGGCAAGGATTCCTTATGGTTATTAATAAAGGCAGACTGAACATTGTAAAGTCTTACCAATCTACATGTGTAACAAAATATAAGGAGAGAAATTGCGATAGGTGTGTGATAAATAAAAAACATATAAATTACTGAAAATGTAAACTGTGAAGGATATCCTTGTGCTAAGCACTATAACCCTGATATGGGGCACAAAGAGATAAATATAAATAAAAAAAGTGCAGCGCGGGATAATAAACCAATGGTTTACCAAGTGAACATAATATATAAATTTACACTAAAGTGAAATGTGTATCAATCAAAAATATCCAGTGAAAAAAAACAGGTGAAAAAAATTAGGTAAAACAGGTAAAAAAAGAATCCATACATAAATTTATGTGTTAACGAAATTATGTGCATTAATAAAACGCATAATGTGACAAACAAGGTTCATAAGTGAAGGTATCCCAATGGAAAAATTTCAATACAGGAACCAGGGTCTATGTTCTCTGCTTGTGCTGCCCGTCACCTTACAATAAACAATGGAGGCTTACCAGAAAGCCTGCGACCGCCCTTCTCAGGGGAGAGTCAAAACAGGCTTAGTAGAAACAGCAGGAACACTGTAAGGATTCCCAGGTGAGCAGCTGGCATCAGTCAGGAGTAACTTCCATAGCTCACTTCCAGGAAATAAGTGCTGGATATATTATATATTATGTTTACTTGGTAAACCATTGGTTTATTATCCCGCGCTGCACTTTTTATATATATTTACCAATCTACATATCAAAAAAGGCCTAGAAGTTCGGAAGAGACATTTATTAGAGGGAAATCTTTTTAACTGCTGGATAAGATGAGCAAGCAGGAGTGAGAGACAGAGACTTTAAAGTCTAATGTCATTATTTTTGCATTTGTTATAGGATTTAATAGATAGATTCCATCAGATTGTATTCTGTCTGTGGCCACTGTGATGACAATTCAAATAAAATGGACACGTGGCTGTCATTAGCACAGACAGCAGTAAAAACGAAACTGTCAGAAGTTTTAGCTCTTCCCCCATTATTATAAAAAAATATATATTTTTGTCCCTGGCTTTGTTGGAAAAATGTCCCATCACTTTCTGTCTGGACAGGATGTGAGGAAATCACCCCAGAATGAAGGCAGAAGGAAATAAAAACCTGGCACAGATTCTAACCTTTCCCCTGCTCAGTTAAAGCTTAATTCCATGCAAACAGCTAAATACACACAGATTAAACACTAAAGGAGTTGTATTTCTGTCCATTCAGTCCTGCCACAGCCCTGTCTGGCAGAGAAGGAGATCTTTATGTTTTCTCTGCAACAGTTCAGGAACCACAGTCTGTGGTTGGAAAGTGAAAGGAGAAGTAGTGGGCTGTTCTGTTGTACATGGACTACATAAGGCCGATAAAGTCAAAACCAGGTATTTACATGGCTTAAAAAAAAAAACAAAAAACACAATTACGGATTATAAATCTGTGTTAAAGAATGAAGAGCTGCATTAACTTGGGTCTTATCCCTGCCTGGAGTTCAGCTTTAAAAATATGTTTTGGCTGGGGTTAGGTTTAAAAAAACTCCTTCCGAAAATACAAATTCCCTAGCTTTCATGGTAATCCAGTGGCTTAATTAAATATCCCCCAACTTTTTAAAGTTGAGAATGAGGGACAGGGACCTGCAGTGTGCGTAGCGCGCCACAGAGAAAAGTGGGTGTGGTTAAATTATGATGGCCGGGAGGGGACAATCTGGCACCCCCTGGGAGCCCCAACTTCGATTCCCTTTAGGTGCAAAGGCAGCAAGGGGCTTAATTGAGCCCCATGCCGGATGGTCCTGCCCATTCTGGGATAGTTGGGGAAATATGCCATTACTATCAGTCATTGCCCAAAGTAGGTAAGACCCTCACCATGCCAACATCCAAAATATATATTCAAAGATTGAAGTCAAAAAATTAGCGGCATTTGTGGGCACATAATGAGAGAGAGAATCAGTAAAAAAGTATACATTTTATTACAACATAGTTAAAAAACAATATACAAACACCACCCTGTATGGACACAGTTACCCAATAATGCAGTTATAGAGGACTGGACCTACGGTACAAAGATTAATTTAATCCTGTATCAAGGTAAAAGAAAAATTTCTGATCCAGTAATGCCTCCAAAAACTTGCTTGTCGACGAGTTTCACTAAAATATCAGCTTCCTCAGGACAGATACTTGGTAGGTGCTGGTATATTTAAAAACAAGAGAGTACATGTGTAAGTATTCAAAGTAGTATATATCTATACAAGTATGCATTATGATTGTCACAACATTTCTCCAGGAGGAGTGCATATACACAGAGACTAATTACATATAAACAACACAAAAATGTTTATATGTAATTAGTCTCTGTGTATATGTACTCCTCCTGGAGAAATGTAACAATCATAATTCATACTTATATATACTACATTGAATACTTACACATGTACTCTCTTGTTTTTAAATATACCAGCACCTACCAAGTATCTGTCCTGAGGAAGCTAATATTTTAGTGAAACACGTCGATGATCAAGTTTTTGGAGGCATTACTGGATCAGAAATTTTTCTTTTACCTTGATAAAATATTAAATTAATCTTTGTACCATAGGCCCAGTCCTCTATAACTGCATTATTGGGTAACTGTGCCCATACAGGGTGTTTGTATGTTGTTTATATGTTTTTTTAACTATGTTGTAATAAAACTTATACTTTTTTACTGATTCTCTCTCTCAGTATATGCCCACAAAGTCCAATATTTTTTTAAGTTGGTCAATCCTTAAATATCAGTCAGTCATTGTCCCAAAAAAGTAAGCAGATTATGATATCAGCCTGCACTCTGGCTTTATTATTTTGGCATGTCTGCTTTAGTGATTGAGTACGAGTTCCTTTTAAGACACAAAATCAATGATCAAAAGATCCCTTGTAGCAGACTGATTAGTACAGCGGATCATTCACATTTTGAACTTAGGAAAATAATCTAATCAGTAAAGGGTATGCTATTTCTGGACATAGGAATTATGATGCTAAAAGCAATCATGTATTCAGTGGTTCACATGGGGCAGAACAGACAGGGATTAGCACTGTAGCAAATGTGAATGAATATTATTGGGAAAAGCGCATCATCATGATTTTCATTTTTAGACTACCATTAAACATACCTGCTCCACAAAAGGTCCTACAAGGATGGTAACACCCCTTGGCATCGTCTGACAGCTCTCCGGGAATGCTGTGTAAGTGAAGATAGGTAGAAATCCTGCTGGCCTGAATGGCTACTAAATTTCCACCAATACCTGCATGAATAAAACACATATTTCATGATTGAAGAAGACATTTTATGTTCATCTAATAAACTTAAACTGCTTTGGTGTTAAAGTATAGCTAAACATAAGAACCAAACTAAGTTTTTTTTCTCTGATTCATTTTCACCTGGGGATCCTGCCAGTAACACATTTCCCGTCCTAGGGTGACAAAGCTTGTTTACTGTACTGTATCTATGAAAAGCAGCAGTGTTGTTACTCTCAGATGCTTACTTCTGACTACAGAAAAGCTGCCCCTCTACATAACAAGGGGGAAGAGTTCTAAAGAAAGGGGCAAACTGGGCGAGGCTGATATCATTGCAGCATAGACACAACGTCCGCTTTTTAAAGTTTTGAATTCACTGAATTTCTGGAAGGATCAACAGGATTTTTTTTTCCCAACAGATATAACAAAAAACTTTTAAAAAGGTACATTTAACAGACCAACATGAAGCAAATGGGGGAAGGTAATTGTTAGGGTTTATATACACTTTAACAGTGTATTTCATACTGCCACAATATTTAAGATGCACATTACTGATTACAGAAGAAATATATGTCTTTTCTAGCAAATATCCTTGGTCATAGAGTTACAAACATGGCAGCTGGCTGAAATGCGAAAGAACTTTTCAATATTGTATTGAGTCAAGCATCTCCTAATGGACAAAACAAGAAAGCAGAATTCCAGAAAATAAATTAAAAATGTATTGCATTTGTCTTTTACTATTATATTTTGCAGCACAGTGCAGTTTCAATTTAAATCAGATGTGCATATGAGACCTAGAATCATCCAAACCACTTCCTGTGAACCCAGACAGTCATGGATAAGAAATGTCATCAGCACGCCTATAAGCTTGTCGTGAAGTGTGAACTTTTTTTATTGTACGATCACATAAATGTACAACGTTTGGACCATGCAGAGACATAAGACATGTCATCATGCTGATCTGGCCCTACAACACTACTTAAAAGAATGGTACCCACCTATACCTCATTTTGTGAGCATTGCTTTGCCCAGAAGTAAGGGCCGCCCGCCACCAACATCAGAGGAGAATAGGAAGGACTAGTAATGTCAGGACTGTCTGGAAAGACTGCAGGAATTCAGTTATAAATAAAGTGATTTTGAAACATTAACTTAAAATATGAATTTTACCAGGTATCATGAGAGTGCCAGAATAACACAAGGGGCCTACTCTGAGTATTTTAGTGATCTGGGAATCACTGTCTGCTATACAGGAGAGACGTTCCCAAATACACCCACTGCAGGTGCCACGTTATCTCTCACATTCAGAAAGCCTGATATAAATGTCAACAATAAGACAATCAAAACTGCCTTAATCTGGCCATAGATGGATCGAAATCTGTCCAGTTCAGCAGTGACCAGCTGTATTTCAATTCATGTGTGGCCGTTCCCGCTTGACAGGAGTAGATTTAACCACTGACTTCTGTCAAACGGACTTGTTGCAAAGGTTCTCTCAATCAGCGGCTGCAGCCACTGATCAGAGTATGCCAAAAGCAGAGATTCTACTCTGTAAAAATATAGTGGCACAGCAGGGAGCATTCCTCCATCTTGCTTGTGTGGATGGTGGAATCATTTTTTTGGGGGGGTTTGGCTGATCAATTAAAAAAAACTTATCTGTAGCCAGCATTACAAGTGTGTGAGGGAAGGGGCTGTGTGAAATCTGGATGCTACATATTACTAGAACTTACCTTAAGGTAAAGCATGTGGACAGGTTTTAATTGGCCAGCATAGATAAACCAAGTGGCTAACAACTTAACCCCTTATGACTTTACAACTGAGGACTTTAAAGAACATGGTATATCTAAAGAGTGGAGGCACACATCATTAAAGCCCAACTCCAGCCAAAAACATATTTCATTCTGGACAGGTTTTAAATGCGGTCCCCATTAGGGAGGTTTCCCTTTGAATCCTGCTAAGAAAGGAAGCAGTGAAAAATATTTCCAGCAAAACACTGCTGGGACACTGGCAAAACACATTTTAGCAGAATGAAGAAGGGTAAAAACAGGAGTGTCAAACTCAATTTCACTGTGGGTCACATCAGTATAATTGTTGCCCTCAAAGGGCCTGTTGTTTTTGGAAGAATGTACAAATGTATCTGTGGCTTTTTTCTCAGAGCACAGATGCAGAAACTCAACCACAACCAAACCACATCAAACAGTGTGTGGCCAAATTGCATGGTGGGAGGATATTAAAGGGGCAATAAATACCAGGAGTGCGTTATGTGCGCCGTTCAGTGATGCGCTATGTGTACAGAGTTAAGAGGTACCCTATGCACAGAGTACATTTCCAGGGGTGCCCTATGCACAGAGTGCAGAGTTCAGGAGCAGGCTACATAGCAAGTGCTGGGTTCAGGGATGCGCTATGTACAAGGTTCAGGATGTACAGAGTGCAGTTTCAAAAGTTCAAAAGGCGAAAAAATGCCCTGGGTGCGAGGGCCACATGAAATGGCCTGGCAGGCTGGATTAGGCCCGTGGGCTTTGGGTTTGACACATGTGGGTTAGAATATTTGTATTGGTGGTGTCTGTGCTTTGTTTGTCCTGGAGGAATCAAAAATGGAAACAAAAGAATAAACTCTTCTTTAATTCAATACTAAAATAAAAATTATGGTTGAAGTAGGGCTTTAAGGCTTGTGTTATTATTCAACCAGAAACACGTTTTTAATGTTCCAACTGACTGGGAACCGTGGCTGCAGTTGAGCATAGTTCAAAATGAATAGAACACTGAACACATTTTGAGGAATCCTCTTAGTTTATGCCTGGATCACTTTCAGTATGGCTCCTTAAAAAAAAAAAACACGTCATGACTGAAAGATAGGGGCGTCCATTGCTGGAATGCTTCAGAAAACACTAGTTGACTGGCTGTTTCATACAGTACCTAGAACAGAAATGCACCAAAAAGGACAATTGGAGAAAAGTCTGAGACCCTGACCTGAAACAACTATGGAAATGCAGTGTTTACGACAACGCATCGGCATAACAGATAGGAATTTTGGAGAAAGCAATGGAAGCCCCCATTATTCCCTCATGACAATTGTATTTTAACGCCTGCACTGAAAAACACTAAATCTAAAAAACAAGCTACACAATGTAATGTTTTTAATCTGATAAAAAGACCACAACACTCTTTTCATATCAAGATGGCTGCCTTCAAAGTGACCTAGGTGTGTTCACACATGCCTTTACATATATACCCAGTGGCCTAACAAAAAATGGTTCTGGTTAGATTAATGCAGTATTGGGCATCATAAAATATGCTGGACTTTTTACTGATCTGTATCAGACTATTTTTTCTTTTTATGAAATTGAAGAAGATGTCACATATCTACTGTCTGCATGCACTACCAGCTGGTGGCACTGTTCTTGTGTGACCAGCAGCCTGTGGTTCCACTATCCTCTCACAATTGTCTACCTGCAACTTTGTACCTCTGCTAATATACTTCACCTGCACCTGGCCAGAGGGCATTCTTTTACTTTGCTTCATCATAAAGACTATAAATATAGATGAAGAGGGAGCTCTAATTGGAAGATCTCATGGCTGAAGCTCCTGGATGATAAGCTACTGTGTACCATCTGCATCTATCCAATACTGTACATATGCGTTTTACATGGACTATGGCTAACCTGGCGAAAGCAAGCGATGCTCCAGATTTGAGGATTTCCAATTCCCTATGTGGCAGTACTGTGTATCTGAGACAGTTTGCACAACAGGGTGGAGAATCTCTCTGCCAGAGTACCTCATCCTTTCCTAAACTACAGAGAAGAGAAAACATCTAAAATCTATGTGTGTGCCACCATCAGAGTTATGCAAGTATTGCAGAGAGTTCTGATGCTCTAATATCTGAAGGTCTAAAAGGAAATGATGATGTAGTCACTTGAAGTATCCCAATTATGAGAAGACACAAAATTGCACTGCTAGATTCAGTATTTCTTTACTCAATGACTGCTGTATTTTGGCTTTGAAGGTTTGCTAGCATACTGTGCTTTTCTAGTGTGGTCAATATGAATAAATCAGCTGCAGTTTCTTTGCTCATTATTGCCTATATGGTGTATTCTTTATTAGAAATGCCATGGGTATGTTATGAAAGAACCCAGTGGGCTTCAAAAGCTATTTGAAAACAGCTTTCCTTTAATCCTCAGTGCAAGGCATCCTGTTATGGATGTACAGATGATAGCATGTGCCCTCCTTTTGATGCTAAAAGCATCCTTTTTCTCAGTTGTTGCTTCTAAGCTTTTTATCCTTTTCCATATAGGTCATCTACCAGTGCTAGGTCTAAAGCATGAGTAGCCTAAATAAATAGGCTGGCAGCCTGTCACAGATCATGGTGAAACTGATGAACAGTTAGCAAAGTACAGCAATCCCTTAAAAACCAATAAGCCTAAAACAAAACTGTATTTTAGACAAAGTATTCAGTAGAATAAAGCTATTTCATAGCCATTTTAGATCTCCGTCAGGCCAGGGAAGCACTTTAAAGTTCCATGCTTCAATTTTCACACCTCTACAAAAGAAACAATTAGATAATGTACTTTCACCACCTTCCCACCTCTGCATTCAAGTAAACAGAAGAATATTCATCATTGTTCGTGTTCCCAGCCACCTGAACAATCCTATGTTGAGCAAAGTGTGACTCTTGCTATATCTAATGATGGTGTCTGCCTAGATCACATCACATAGAAGTCAGGGACTTGGCCAATTGGCCATTACACTTTAGGCTAGACTCACCTCCAGCTTGATGTACAGAATTGTACAGATGATGGGGAAAATTCTATATTTCCTTATTATTATGGGCTCACCAATATCTAAGAATGAATCCCAAGCGTGATTACCTTAGCTCAGCCTTAAGGATGCTTTTAGAGGTGCCTTGGCAAAATGCCAAAAATTGCCCAAAAGTCAATTGCCCAGCAGGTGGATCAAGCCTGCATTTTAGTTACACAAAGCCACAGGTTTTTATTCCAGGTTTCAACCTTCCAAACACCAGAATCCTAAGAACCAGTGATGTCATCAGTGCTGATAAGAAGGGTGTAGAATGCCTGCATAGCATCCTTGTTTGACCCTCCCCTGCCCCACTCCAACACTAGGGACACATTAGCTGAGTGATGGAGAGAAACTGAGGGAGAGGAGAAACACAGGAATACTAGTCGGTACTAGTGTGCAAAAGTGTATTTGCTTTGTGTGTCGATGCTGCCACATTATGTAAAACTATTAGAATCGTTTTTTACATTTTAGAATTGGGTGCCTTGAGACTGTCCATTATTTTAAAGGGTGCCTTCAGATTGACTGAAAAAAGCTTGAGAAACACTGCCTTAGCTGACTTCATACTATAGGAATGCCATTATGAACTGACCAAATGGCCAAGCAGTTTAAGGAACGTGAGCAATCTTCCTTAAGGGTAAAACCACTGTTCCAAGAGTTATAAATTGGTTGTTACTTACCCACTAGTCCTATATATACCACAGCCAAAATTAGAATAAACTAGTCCTATACCAGGGCAAGCAAAGACCTGCTTTGATCATTTTGCCAAACTGTAAACGGGGGACTCCTTGGCCAAAGTCATCCATAGCCAAGTAACTTGTTAGTTTCTAATATTATTAAATTTCTTATCTTTAATATCTTAACCACTTGCCGACCAGCTGCCGTACTTACTGTGGCAGGTTAGCTCTCCTGCGCAAACCCATGTACCCGTATGTCGGTCTGTGCATGCGAGATTGTGTGTGCGCGCCCGCGTGTCTGGCAGACTCGATGTCCGCCAGCCGCCTCCGATCGCTGTATACAGAGGCAGAACAGGGATTTGCCATTGTAAACAAGGCAGATCCCCGTTCTGACAAGGGACATCTCAGAGATCTGCTGTTCCCAGTGATCGGGAACAGCTATCTCTCATGTCCCAGGCAGCCCATCCCCCCCTACAGTTAGAACACATTCAACCCCTTGATCGCCCTCTAGTGTTTACCCCTTCCCTGCCAGTTTAATTTATACATTGATCAGTGCATTTTTATAGCACTGATCAATCTAATAATATCACTGGTCCCCAAAAATTGGCATTATGGGTTAGATTTGTCCACAGAAATGTCGCAGTCCCGCTAAAAATCGCCGCTATTACCAGTAAAAAATAAAAGTCCCTAAATCTATCCCATAGTTTGTAAACGCTATAACTTTTGCGCAAACCAATCAATGTACGCCTATCGCGATTTTTTTTTAACCAAAAATATGTAGAAGACTACACATTGGCCTAAACTAATGTATACATTTATTTATATAATATATATATATATATATATATATATTTATTTTTTTTTTTTTTTTATTTTGGATATGTATTATAGCAAAAAGTAAAAAAAAAAAAAAATAGTTTTTTTCAAAATTGTCAGTCTATTTTTGTTTATAGCGCAAAAAACACAAAAATCACAGAGGTGATCAAATAACACCATAGGAAAGCTCTATTTGTGGGAAAAAATGAAATTTTGTTTGGGTGCAACGTTGCATGACCGTGCAATTGTCAGTTAAAGCGATGCAGTGCTGTATTGCAAAAAAATGGCCTGGTCGTTAAGGGGCAAATCCTTCTGGGGCTGAAGTGGTTAATTAAATGTTAGGTACAGTTAGATTTTATCTAAAAGTGTTTGTGTGATCTTGTGTACATCTATTAAAAGAAAAAAAAAAATTGTAAGCCATCACGTTACCGTAATAAAAACAACAGAGGGCAAAGAGTGCTGGAAATGATAAAAACTAGACTGGACCTGAGCAGATTGGAGATTGAAAGGATTTATTTTCCCAGCAAACAGATAGCTATTTGTTTTAATTTTTGGGTGTAGGGAGGTCACAGTGGGGAGTCACCCTGGTAAAAGGGTGTGTATGCTGCATGGGCTATGTGGGATCAGATTGTCAACCAATGGTGTATGAATAGCTAGAGGATGCAGTAGGAGGCAATACTTTTTACAATCACTTTATAATAAAAATTTACCTTTTTAGGAAATGGTAAATTACATATAAAATAGAGATCAGTATGTTTTGTAAAACCATAAATTGTCATATGGAAAACATTTGACCTTTCTTCCATGTTTTGTTACATCTCAGTGCAGTTGTTAAAGCGGAGGTTCACACAAAAATTGAACCTCCGCTTTTTGGAACCCTCCCCTCCTCCGGTGTTACATTTGGCACCTTTCAGGGTAGAGGGGGGTGCAGATACCTGTCTAAGACAGGTATTTGCACCCACTTCCGGCATAGACTGCCATGGGAGCCTATGCCTCTTCCCGTCCCCACCGCGCTGTCTGCTGGGACACACACAGGTCCCAGAGACAGCGGGGACCAGTTAGGAAGCGCAGCGCGACTCGTGCATGCGCAGTAGGGAACCGGGAAGTGAGGCCGCAGCGCTTCACTTCCTGATTCCCTTACAGAGAATGGCGGTGGCAGCACCCGAGGACCGAGGGACGATTCGGTCTCAGGTGCCGACATCGCTGGACCCTGGGATAGGTGAGTGTCCTTATTTTAAAAGTCAGCAGCTGCAGTAATTGTAGCTGCTGACTTTAAATTTTTTTTTTTTTTTTTTGGGACACCCTCGTTAAACATTTGGTCTTTTTTGCAGCCACTTTCTGTCTACATGCATTCACTCCAGCAGTGCCTGCAGCTCACTGCTCATGGGTTTCCTGACAATTAGACCTCATGCACACAGGGCGTTTATTTATCTCACCTAGAAGCCAGCAGCATTTTTGCAGAAAAAATGCCTGAGGCTTGTAAGGCTCCATGTACACTAGGAGCAGAAAAAAAAAAATCAGCGTTTTAGCTGGAAAAACGAGGCATAAAAAAAACGCGAATTGAGAGCATATTGTGCACAGTTTAGGAGAGTTTATGAGCGTTTGAGTTTACAGGTGTTTTTTGCACCTAACACTCCCTTTTGCAAAAGTTAACTCCCAAATGAAATAAAAAAAACGTTGAAACTTGACGTTCACAAGAGATAATAGGAGTTTAGGAGCGACTGACGTTTTTACAGCTCCAGAAAATGCGGTCGAGAAGGGTTTTTTTCCCTGCCTCTGAACGTCCCTGTCAGAAAATGCCTGTAGTCGTCATAATGTGCAAAGACCCATAGAATATAATAGAAGTGCTTCTACAGGCAGGTGAAAAAAAACCTCAAACGCCTGTAGAATCAACTTTTTTTTTTTATGCCAGTGTGCATGGAACCTTAGAGTGTCTAAAGCTTTTACAAGCTTTTAGGAGCTTTTACAGGCGTCAAGCTCTTGGATATTAATTCATTTCATTGGCCAGAATAAATCATTTATTCTGGACATTGAAGTGAATTAATGCTTAAGCACTAAACGCGCTTAGCAGTGTCAGGTGGTTTTAGCTGCTCTGGACGCACTGGCAGTGGGGCGTTTCTGCGTTTAAAAGCCCCTGCCACTGAACGCTGGTAAAAGCCTATGTTTGCATGGACACACAGCCTAACATGCATGGGAGTTTAGAGGCAGGAAAAAAAAAAAAATACCCACACGCCCTTCGGAGAGGCAGTAAAGACTTCCAGTGTGCATGAGGCCTAACACCACAAGCCACTGGAAAGTCATTTTACAGGGAGATAAAATATTATCACCTCATAACAGGAAGTACCAAACAAGAATATTTATACCAGGATTACCATGTACTGTTCTAACAAAAGCTGGAGGTTACATTATAACATTATAATAATCACATTTTGGTGATTAGGTTTGGATCTATTTTAATATATTCAACACTATTCTGTTTTCTCAGACATTTGATACAGAAGCCCAGTGTTTTAACACACAAGCAAAATAGATTAAAAAAAACACGTCAGGTTGCCAGGATCTCACAAACCAATGTCTTCCCAAAGAGGAATTGGATATCTGGACATAAACGTCACAAGATATCATCAGGAGCTTCATATGGAGCTGCACAAGGAACCTGTGAAGAGGTTGAAAGTGAAACATTGCTCTGTGGCACAAGATATAAGAGACCTGAACAGATGCAAATCTCCTTTGATGTTTTTGAAGACTGACATTTGCTTCACATGTCACAGATTTACTTTCAAATATTTAAGCGAAGATCAAATGTGTAGATGACCTCCACACTAGTCCAGACAAATACAGCATATTGTACAATGCACCTTAGCAAAGGGTCTATTTTTATTCTAAGAAAACAGAACGTTCTGTATGCCTGCCGAATGTAATGGGTCAGTTATGGCTGGGTGTATTCTATAATATTTGTTAAGGATTTCTGGGGACAAGTCATTAACGTTGGCACGGAAGCTTACAAAAGAAAGACAACTGCATTAAGTAGAAACTAAACAAAATTTAGAAATTTTCATAATGCAGATTTGTCATCAATAAAAGCAATGCTTAATTGGTAACTGTACTACTCAACATCTGACCTCTCTAGAATGACTAATGCTACGTGGGATTTAGGTATGAAAAGAGGTATAGTCCTACCAACTGTGTAACTTCCCTGTCCTATTTACCAGAAACGCATGCAAATGTTGTCCCATAACCGCCTACCAAATTCAAAGCACAGTGCGGAGCATTTACTGTCACATTTCAGCAAATAGAAACATGTAGGCATATTACCTAATAAAAATCATAATGAGATACTAATGTTCCTTTTCCTCCAGAATGGTTCTATATCTAATAAATGTAGCTATAGGACCGAATACTGACTGAGAAAACAAGGAACATAAATAGCTGAAGGGTAGTCTAGATTGCAGTTTAGGGACAGCTGGCTGAAATAGCACAGAGCTCTAGGCCATCTCTCTTGCTGGATGATAATTATAGCTAGATTAGTGGCATGGCCACGCTGTGTTATACAAAAGGGAAGTAGAGCCATAAATCTGGGGAAGTATGGACCAAAAATGCTGGTGTTTTTCTGCCTCAATGCACCTATTAAATATCCAAATAATATGTTGCTAATATGACAGTATTTCTACTAATAATGTTCTTGAGATTACATTCTGCATCATGGGCCAGAGGAGTGTAGCTCTTACCCCCAACTTCAGGTGACTTCGTTTTAGGGAGCGCAAGGCTGCCCCCGTCATTATCGTAACATATTTTAGGACTATGTGAGCAGGAAAACATGCATACTATACATGTGTACTACACATTTGTGTGGCCATAAAGATTTGAGTTCATTGTAGTCTGGAAAGACACCATAAAATTGGCCTAAGGGATTGCGTTCCTGAATTCAGGTCCTAGTTTTGATTACCTGAATACTCTAGGCAAATATTTTCAGAAAGATCAAGAAATGGCATATTTGACTCAGCATAGGGTTCCTTACCTATATTAGCGGAAAATAAAATTTTACCCTGACAAGAGTACTTGTACTGATCAAGGTAAAGGAGAAGTATGGGAATGTAAAAAACAAAAAAAACAAAGTACTCAACTCTAAGCTGTAGCATCAGTTTGATGCTGTATTTGTCCCCGGCCAGCTTTAAGCCTGAGAACTGAGCGATCGCATGACCGCTGATTACTCAGTTCTTGGTCCACTTCGAGTAGAGTGCAGCGACTGTCAGTCTCCACTCCCTGCTCTGCCTCTCTAGTGCTCACTTGAGTGCTTTAGCACGCTGTTGGCGGATTCTGGGTCACAGAAGAGTATTATGGACAAAAAGGTTTGCCCATTCTGCTCTTAAATAAATAACTTAAGTTTATTTATGTTTATCAATTTTTTGCATGCAAGTGAAGCTGACAAGTAAAAGTGACAACCACAGGAGCAGTAGAAAACCAGAATATTGCTAGGGCTCAAAATTGTTTTAAGTAAATTTAAACCATTAAACTAGTCCGTTTACACAGACTACCAAAAAAAAAATCAACAAGACAGTGCTGTGGCTTTTATAGCAAAGCACAGCAAGCTTGGCAAACTGAGCACCATGGAAGAACAATCAAAATAATATTTAAATAGGAAGTAAAGCTTTTATGCAACCAAATTAAAAATGAATATTCTTTTGAAAAACTCAAAAGTTATGAACGCTTCCCTTTTAAATCTTAGCGGGTGACATAAAAACAACAGTTGAATGATAAAGCTTTGAAATAATTTCTTATTATTTGTGATAACATAATCATTTACAGTGAATGCACTTTATGTCAGTCTAAAAAAGGAAACAGAGATAAAGAAAATCATCTACTATTGTAGAGGGCAACTTATGACAAGGGGAGAGTAATTAGAAGATAAATCAAACAGACTTTATATGTCATTTCACCATTTTTCTGTAATAAATTCCTTTACATGAATAATATGCACTGTATGCCAGCATAAAGGAGGAATTTGTGATAAAACAAACACACACACACATACCTTAAAAACAGCTGTTCAAATTAAAGTGGTTAACCCACTGTGACAACTTCATATAATCCTGTTTGTTTCCTAATGACAGATGCTCCTGTCTGTGTTTTCCAAGAAAAATGCTGACTATACCCGATTTTAGAGCGCCTCTCGGCACTCACGTGACTAGGCGGCTCTCTCCTCTTCCTGTCTGACAGCTGCAGCGGGCAGGGCCGAGATTCCCCCGCTGACATCAGTCGGGACGAGAGGAGGAGAGAGCCGGCCGGTCACGTGAGTGCCGAGCGGCACTCTGAAATCAGGTATAGCCGGCATTTTTTTTTAAAAACACAGAGACAGGAGCACCTGTCATTAGTTAAGAACCAGGATTATTTAGGATATTTAGTCTAGGTTCACATTGCTGCGGGTTAGAAATCGTGCGAGTTCAGCTGAACTCGCACAATTTTAGCCCAGAAATGCAGTCCGACTTCGGGGGCGATTTGACAGAAAACTGTGCGGGTTCCACGCACGTTTATTGAAATTGCACCCGAAGTCGCCAAAAGTAGTGCAGGAACTACTTTTGGGAATCGGTGCCGCAAAGTTGGCATCGCAGCGATTCGGACGGTGCTATTGCTGCCAATAGCTGCCAATTTGGCATGCGATTTGACATGTCAAATCACACCAATATGGACCTAGGCTAAGGCTGGGTTCACACTAGAGCACAGAGCGGCTCACAGCAGGGGGTCCAGTGTGTCTCCATTCACTAGTTCAGGTCCAATTTCAGCCCAAATTTTTGGCTGAATTCGGACCTGAAACGGACCAAAAGACGCACAGGACTTTTGTGCAATTCGCACCGGAGCCACTCCGGAGATGTGTGAACCGGCTCCATAGAGAGCCGGTCACAATCTCCTGCTATGCGACTTGGATGAAGGGAAACCCGCATCCAAGTCGCAATAGTGTAAACCCAGCCTTCAAGTAATTTTAGCAGCAGGAGGGGACGGGCACTGACACAGGAGCAAACAGGCAGAGAGAGGACAGAGGACGACAGGAGAGCTGCGGATGATGGAGGCATGTAAACTGAGCAGTGTCAGGGCAGCCTTGATAAAACCATGGTCAGTTTACAGGGGGAGAGCAGAAACAGCAGGATCAGCCAGGTATTTCAAGTGATACAGGGGGCCAAATTACACAGCACTGTGCTGTATAACATGCTTTAAAGGAACAGGATTTTTTTTTTTTTTTTTAGCGTAACAAACACTTTAACTTGCTTGCTGACCAGCAGCTGTCGTTCTATGGTGGCAGGTTGGCTCCCCTACATGAAATACCACCCAAGTGTGAACAAAGCATAACTGTCAGTCCACTTGAAATTGATATTTCGTTTTTTGGTAGATGCTGGACAGGCCCATAACCATGTGTAATAGAGCTCATAGCAAAACCATTAAGGGACACCCTGTCAATGTAATTTACAGGCAAATGTAATACCTCAAGTTATTCAGGATAATTATTTCAGAGCAACCGCAAGCAAGTTCGAACTACAGACTGAACGATCACTTTTGGGTGGACTGACTCTTAACAGCTTTTGCAATTAGTGTTATTGATCTAAATATTACCTACAACAAAATGCATAGTACAAGGGTAACAATTGACATAAAACGATGATCAGAAGTAAAATAAGAGCTTAAAGCTGGGTTCACATTGGTGCGATGCCAGACATTGCATGTGATTTGTACCGCATGCCTGTGCATATCACATGCGATGTCTGCGCGGTGCGAATTCAGCCAGTTTGTATCACTGAAAACGCATCGCATTCGCACCGAGATGTTGCAGGACCCCCCTTTTTTTTTTTTTTTACTGCACTAGAATCGGATCGCATGGGTGTTCGGACCCATACAATCCGATTCCATCTATTTCCACAGTTGGCACTGTGTTCTGCAAACCGATTTGGGGGTGTCATTAACTTTATATGGACACCCGCAGCGGTTCGCAGAAAGCAGTGTGAATTGCCTGCGAGTCTAATGCAGGAACCCGTAAAGGAATCGCTGTGGTTCCTGCATCGCATCAGTGTGAACCCAGCCTAAAACACAGTAACTTGTACACTTTCGTTGTGTCCTATGTGGATGTTACTGAAACAAATAAAAGGAGGCAATCATCCATTTGCTCCTATCATAGAACTACAGTGATGAGGCAAAATTGTCTGCTGCCAATTACTCCCAAGCAAATTTTATTATGTCCACTGAGACAGAGGACAATTATCATAAAATCGGTCATCATTTAGAAGAGTTTCCTGAGACATAATTCACAATATATTCTGAACATGCATTGCTAACAAAATTGTGTAGTGAGTGGCATGTGTATTGAGTCTCTGCACTGTACTGACAAAAGGTTGGATTATTATTAGGACCGAAACAACTAATCAATTAATCAAATAAACGATTATGAAAATAGTTAACCATTTTCATAATCGATTAATCTTAAAGTTGGTCTGCATGCAGAATGCCTTATTGGTTTACATATCAGGAAATACAGTGCAGCACACATACAGCTCAGTATACCGTCCATTCATGTCAGTAAGTGCAGGTGTTTCATTAGATTTGGCGACCTGTCAGAATGTGTAACGAAAGTGACATTCTGTCGTCTCCATCTTGCTAAACCCTGCACTCCTCCATAGTAAGGATACACTGAGAAGGGGGAAAGCAGCCATCTTGTTACACCCACTGGAGTTTTGCATTTTACACTTATTTTTAACAGTAAAGTGAGTTTATATAGTGAAATACAGTACTTAGAACTCCGTCTGACTGGTTAGATGTTGAATTTTAAAAACAGCCTGCAAGCCTGCTCATCTCATAGATTTGCTAATCTGACCCGGAGTCCGTGATCGACAGAATGCATCCCAGCATTGGACCCGCGTTCTGTCTATCACAGGCTCCGGGTCAGGAGAAGGTGGGTCTGTGTGTGACGGCGAGCAGAGCAAAGGCAATTGTAATGTAAGCTGTAACAGCGTGCTATCTGCGCTCTGTGATCCCACGGCTCTCCTCTTCATCCATGCTCTCTTCCCCAGGGGCGATCACTGGGAGAACGGCTCCCTATCAACCCCGCCACACACATACACACACACATATACATATATATATATATATATATATATATATATATATATATACACACACACACACACACACACAGTTGTGCTCATAAGACACATACCCTGGCAGAATTTATGATTTCTTGGCCATTTTTCAGAGAATATGAATGATAAAACAAAAACATTTTTCACTCATGGTTAGTGTTTGGCTGAAGCCATTTATTATCAATCAACTGTGTTTACTCTTTTTAAATCATAATCACAACAGAAACTACCCAAATGACCCTGATCAAAAGTTTACATACCTGGTGATTTTGGCCTGATAACATGCACACAAGTTGACACAAAGGGGTTTGAATGGCTATTAAAGGTAACCATCCTCGCCTGTGATCTGTTTGCTTGTAATTAGTGTGTGTATAAAAAGGTAAAAAAAAAAAACACATACAGGCGGTCCCTGGGTTACAAACAAGATAGTCCAAATGACAAATGGATTTTGAAAACAAGCCTTGGTGATAAAAGCATCAGTGAAGGTACCTTTTTCCCCATAATAACTCTTACAGGAGTGAATTTCCCTTCCTAGGTGTAGATTTCCTCTCACTGTTGTCTCCCTCCATTTGTAAGTCGGATGTTTGTAACTAGAGGACCACCTGTACACTGTCTGAAATATCCTTTAACCAAGAAGTTTTCTTTTCTGCTCTTTCGAATTTTCCCATCACTGTGGTCAAAAACTAACGTCGATTTGACCCCACTAACGATTAGAAAATCGAATGAAGGCTCTTCAAATGAAATTTTTTTTTTTTTGAAGGAAGACATTGTTTTTGTATGGCCAGCATAAGTGACAGCAGGTGCAGGGAGCTACTTTTATCAAACCACCTGCCTATGACAAGGGAGTCTGTCATACATATAATAAATCGGCAAAACAGTCTCATATTTTTTTCCTTTAAATCAAAAATTAGATTTTGGAGTCTGATGATATTTACCAGATTCCACCTCTAATAGTATATACAGTATATTTCTTCTGTCTGTTATTCTCACAATGGATTAGGGATTTTGCTCCCTAACCATATAGTTGGTTATTTATATTTACCACTGCATAGAGACATTTAGGAATAAATTGCCCTTTATTTTAAACTTTACACCACATTTTTGTGAAGGTTATTATCCTCAATTAGGAAAATAATCGTTAGTTGCAGCCTCAATTATTATACCACAATACCTGGGACCTGTGCGCTGATAAGCACAGAAGATTAATTCTTGTTAGCTATCAATTCAGATACAATTCTTTACAGTTTTATTGAGCCACTTTTATCCACAAGACGATGCCAATTCCTGGAATTTTGCCTGCATGGAAAACCCAATTAACTGGGCCTGAGAATAGATTGTACATGAAGAAAAGTAACTCACTGTACAATCTAATATTTGCTGCATGCCTTTAAGGAGCTGATGTTTATGAAAATTCTCTCTCCAGCTGTGACATAAATGTCATCTTTATATATGTGTGGGTGAGAAGTGTATGAATTATCTGTTGCTTGAAATTCACATATGAAGTTTGTGAATTTATGGTCACAGCATATGCGTTCATTTCATAATATCAGCATTGTAATTGCAATACAATAATTATAACTGACAATCTAATATAAGGCCATTGAAAAATCCCTTTTCATATTGTGAGTGCTGTGTGTCTGCTGCCATATCTTCTATTTCCTGAATTCCCTGCATGCTTTGCAGCTTCTCCTCTGCAGTTTACTTTACATTTTTGAGGACTACATATCCCATGGTACCTTGCTGCCTGCAAGCTGTGATTTCTTTATGGACTCTGCCACTCCTGAGACTCCTCCTCTCAGCACCTCTGTAGTTTAGAAGGCAGGCCCTGTGAAATGTGTGACACAGTAGTGCCCATTCACACTGTGTAAATGTTTGGGATCTTCACAAAGTACGTTTACAAACATCAAGATGATTATTATTAGGAGTAGGCTAGAAATAACTGAAATATATGTGGAAATAAATGTATATGTTATGTATGAAATAATAATAATATGATTTTAAATTTTGACCATAGATAAGACTTTAAAAATGTACAAATGGTAAGCAGACTTTTCTTCATGCATTTCTATATCATTAACCCATACAATTATTATTTTACTAATTATGAGGACAATGACTTTGGTAAACCAAAAAGAGAAAAAAAAAAAAAACACAAAATGAGCTTCCTACCATTTATTACTGGTGTGTAGACAACAATCCCAACCAAGTTTGGGTCGGAAACAGTTGTGTCTAGTATAAGGCCGCCAACACTGAAAAAAAAAAAAAAAAAAAAGGAGAAGAAAATTCTTGTTAATAAGGCAGAACATGCTAGGTACTTAATGACTTATTTAACGTCTTGATTCTGTTTTAAGATGCTATGAGTTCAAGTAACTGTATCTCTTCTGGGACCCACTGAGGCTTTGTCACAAGCTATGCAGCAAAGATGTGAGACTTCCTTTGTAGTCAGTCTCCAGGATGTGCAAGTGGCTGCAGGCTTTAATTAATAGATGAACGCAGCCCAGACACACTGCAAAAGGAACACACAAGATAAAACTGGGAAGTAGAAAAGTTTCAAAACATGTCTTGCAGCAACTATTAAGCCATTTTGTTTCCTAGGCTTGGTCTATAGGAAAGAAAAAGCAAAAATGGGATTATAGATGAGATGGCAAATTAAGTGTGATAAATATTTTATTGATGAAAAAGATTTTATTGGAAAACGTTTTATATAAACCAATTTTTTAAAATTAAAGGGGTTGTAAAGGTAAAAGTTTTTTCACCTTAATGCATTCTATGCCCCCCTGCAGCCCCCCCGTTTTACTTACCTGACCCCTCGAAAGTCCTGCGCTCGCCCCCGACATCCTCTTCTCCGCTCTCCGCTTAGCCTGGCCGTTGATTGGCTAGAATGGATGGATTGAAAGCAGCGCAGCCATTGGCTGCTGTCAATCACATCCAATGACGGGGCGTGGCCGAGTGATACAGTGAGCGGCTATGGCCGTCGGCTGTATCACGGGAGTGCGCCCACAAGCACTCAACACCATGCGAGGGAGCTCGCATGAAGGCGTTGATACCTTGCGGGGGGGGAGCCAAGACAGCCGCCGAGGGACCACAGAGGACCAGGTTCGGGGCCACTCTGTGCAAAACTAGCTGCACAGTGGAGGTAAGTATAACATGTTTGTTATCTTAAAAAAAAATAGCTTTAGTGATCCTTTAACGCAGGTTAAGATTAAAATTGGGTCATATAAAAAAGGTAAAGAACCCACAATAATTTACAGTGGTATGGGTACTTTGTTTTTTTTTTTTTACTAAAGATGGAGAGTGCAAATTAGTCTTACCTCTGCAGAGAAACCAATACTAAACTCGGTTTGTTCAATTAAGCTTTGGCAATAAAAGCCGATTGGTTTCTATGCAGAAGTGAGCTAATTTTGCACTTTCCAGCTTCAGGCCGGGTTCACACTGGTACGACAATCGTTCCGACATTGGGAGCTCATGTCGCGTGTATCCCTATGGGAGCCATTTTAACTGGTCCGACACAAGTCAGTCCGACTTTGAAAATGTTCCTTGCACTACTTTGGTCCGACTTTGAACCTACTTCAGCCCATTGAATATCACTGAAGTCAAATCAAAGTCAGATTGCCGTCTTAACTGACCCGACTTTGGCATGCGACTTGTGCTCTAAGGATCTTGAAGGGGAACTCCACACCAAATTTTATTTAAAAAAAAAAATGGCATGGGTTCCCCCACCAAGAGCATACCAGGTCCTTTGGTCTATGGATTTTAAGGGAAACCCCCACGCCGAAAAAACGAAGTGGGGGTTTCCCCAAAATCCATACCAGACCCTTATCTGAGCACGCAGGCCGGCAGGTCAGGAAAGGGGGTGGGGACGAGCAAGCGCCCCCCCTCCTGAACCATACCAGGCCGCATGCCCTCAAATTGAGGGATGGGTGCTTTGGGGGCAGGGGGGCCATGTGCTCCCCCACCCCAAAGCACCTTGTCCCCATGTTGATGGGGACAAGGGCCTCTTCCCGACAACCCTGGCCGTTGTCGGGGTCTGCGGGCGGGGATTATCAGAATCTGGAAGCCCCCTTTAACAAGGGGGCCTCCAGATCCCGGCCCCCCACCCTATGTGAATAAGTATGGGGTACATTGTACCCCTACCCATTCACCTAAAAAAAAAGTGTCAAAAATAAAACACATTACACATGTTTTTAAAGTAATTTATTAAGGCAGCTCCATCGTCTCTTCCGATCCCCTCTCCGGCTCTTCTGTCTCCTCCGCTGAGGTCTTCTGCCTCTGTTGGTTATTCTCTGCTCTCTCCAGTTCTTCTGCCTCTGCTGGGTCTTCTCCGCCATCTTCTCGCTCTTTTGCTTGTTTTTCTCCGCTGTCTTCTCCCTCTGTTCTTCCGATGTTGACTCAACGCTCTCCCGCTCCAATGTTGGGTGCGCGGTGTGCCACTACTTATCTTGGCATGAGGCAGGGTCACCGCCCTACATGACATCACCGTCCGGGGCATGATGGGCAGTGAAGTCATAAGGGGCGGCCCCGCCCCATGCCAATATAAGTAGTGGTATACCATGCACCCGGCATTAGAGTGGGAGAGAGCGTCAAGTCAACATCGGGAAAAGAACAGAGAGAGAAGACAGGGGAGAAGACCCAGCAAAAGAGCGAGAAGATAGCGGACAGAGGGAGAGGAACTGAGAGAGAGCGGAGAAGACACGGCAGAGGCAGAAGACATCAGCGGAGGTGGCAGAAGAGATTGAACGAAATGACAGAGCTGCCTTAATAAATTACTTTAAAAACATGTGTAATGTGTTTTATTTTTGTCACTTTTTTTTTTAGGTGAATGGGTAGGGGTACAATGTATCTCATACTTATTCACATAGAGTGGGGGGCCGAGATCTGGGGACCCCCCTTGTTAAAGGGGGCTCCCAGATTCCGATACGTTCCCCACCCACAGGGTTGTCGGGAAGAGGCCCTTGTCTCATCAACATGGGGAGAAGGTGCTGTGGGATGGGGGGCGTAGGGCCCCCTGCCCCAAATCACCCACCCCTTTCCTGACCTGCTGGGCTGTGTGCTCGGATAGGGGTCTGGTATGGGTTTTGGGGGGACGACCATGCCGTTTTTTTTCGATGTGAGTGGGAACCCATGCCTTTTTTTTTTTTTACATTTTGCGTGGAGTTCGCCCTAAAGATTCTTACCAGACACAGTGCCTGGTATTGTCTGGGATCAAAGTCGGATCCCTGTTCATTGAATTCGGACGCATGTAGGAATTCAAGTCGCAGGGCAAAGTCGGATCCAAAGTGGTACGACTGTCGTGTCGTACCAGTGTGAAACCGGCCTCAGTAAATAAACCTCTATGTTTGTTCAATAGAAATGCTCCTTTGACTGTAAGAAAAATTAAATAAAATCTTTTGTCCATAACAACCTCCCCTCTTCATCCTCTAATCTGCCTATAAACAAGAGATGGCGAAGCCAATTAATAATTAAATGATCAATACATTGTTTTTCCATATACATTGAGGGAAAAAAGTATTTAATCCCCTGTTGATTTTGTACGTTTGCCCACTGACAAAGAAACTATCAGTCTATAATTTTAATGGTAGGTTTATTTTTAACAGCGAGAGAGACAGAATAACAAAAATATTCAGAAAAACGCATTTCAAAAATTAGTTATAAATTGATTTGCATTTTAATGAGTGAAATAATTATTATTTGACCCCTTTACAAAACATGACTTCGTACTTGGTGGCAAAACCCTTGTTGGCAATCGCAAAGGTCAGATGATTTTTGTAGTTGGCCACCGAGTTTGCACACATCTCAGGAGGGATTTTGTCCCTCTCCTCTTTGCAGATACTCTCCAAGTCATTAAGGTTTCGAGGCTGAGGTTTGGTAACTCGAACCTTCAGCTCCCTCCACATATTTTCTATGGGATTAAGGTTTGGAGACTGGCTAGGTCACTCCAGGACCTTAATGTGCCTCTTCTTGAGCCATTCCTTTGTTGCTTTGGCCGTGTGTTTTGGGTCATTGTCATGCTGGAAGACCCATCCAAAACCCATTTTCAATGCCCTAGCTGAGGGAAGGAGGTTCTCACCCAAGAGTTTATGGTACATGGCCCCGTCCATCGCCCCTTTTGATGCGATGAAGTTGTCCTGTCATCTTAGCAGAAAAACACCCCTAAAGCATAATGTTTCCATCTCAATGTTTGACAGTGGGGATGGTGTTCTTGGGGTCATAGGCAGCATTCCTCCTCCTCCAAACACGGTGAGTTGAGTTGATGCCAAAAAGCTTGATTTTGATTTCATCTGACCACAACATTTTCACTGAGTTCTCCTCTGAATTATTCAGATGTTCATTAGCACACTTCAGACAGGCCTGAGTAGTTGGATAACCTGTGCTTTCCACCAAGGTATACAGAAAATGTAAACAAAATTCCAGGCAGATATAAAGAAAAACACCAATTTATTTATCTATACCAGGGTCCGGCAAACTTTCTAAACAAAGGGTTAGTTTACGGTCCTTCAGACTCTCTGGGGGCCGGAATGTGGCTAGCGTGAGTAGAAAATGCTTTGGCGTCAATGGGCGGGGACAATGCTTCATTATTGGTATTAGTGGGAGGAATAGTGCCAACTGTTGGTATCAAGGGAAGGAACAGTGTCTTATCATTGGTGTCAGTGTGAGGAATGATGTGCCATTGTTGGTGTCCGTGTGAGGAATAGTCTCTTGTATTAGGCGGAGGAATAGTGCTAATCGTGGATATCAGGGGAAGGAATAGTGCCCCATCATTGGTGCCAGTGGAAGGAATGGTGCCCTATTGTTGGTGTGTAAGAGCTGGATAAAGGCAAGCAAAATTTAACATCTGGCTCTAGGCCGCAGTCTGGAGACCACCAATCTATACATTCAATGAGAGTCACTAAAGGAAACCTAAGCTGGACAAACAGAACTCAAGGCCCAAAGTGCCTGAAGTTACCTGTGTACTTTCAAATGACTGCCCTGTACGCTTTCAAATCTAGGCATAGGCCATGAATAGGGCAACTAAGTCAATATTATGATCCTCTCCTCTTTTCAGGCATTCCAGACAAACTGTACATGCCTGATGAAGGGGTTCTGCGCATTCCCAAACTATTGCACTTTAGACGTGTGTGCTGACGACATTTTCTCTATGTTTTGTATGGATAACAGTCAGTTACTAAAGAACCCTCAAAATCCCTTGGGGGTTGATCTACTAAAACAGGAGAATGCAAATTCTGGTGCAGCTCTGCATAGAAACCAATCAGCTTTCAGGTTTTGTCCACTGTCAAAGCTTACTTGAACAAGCTGAAGATAGAAGCTGGCCGACTACCATATACAGATGCACCAGATTTTGCACTCTCCAGTTAAACCAACCCATTGTGTCTAACTCAGTAAGGTGTGTGATGGTAATATTTTGATTATTTCTTTTGGCCTTTTGAGCCCCATCATTAACCTGTGAAATGCAAGAGCCTGGATGGAGGACAGTACTAGGAGCCAGTAAGGCACTACATAATTGCACAGTGCTACCATCTACCTGCTGATAAAGAGAGAAAGCAAACTGGGAAAAATAATAGCATTCCCTCATTAAGCAATAAAAAGGCTGGGTGTGTGTACTGGACCAAGCAGTTCTGCTTGTCCATGACCTAACTGTGCTCTCTGGCAGGGTTGATTGGTTAAATGAAGTTACAAGACTTTTGGCAGGAAAGAAAGTTCAACAAATATGTATTTCAAATGTTTCTTTAGTGGACTGCCTAGAATTACATTTTAGGACATGTAGGGCATTCTTTCAATGTTACCACTGCCATTGTACTTGTCTATATTAGCACAGCCCTGCCACAGCCAAAGGGACAGTGCTATGCAGGTAACCAGGCAGAATTCAGCTTCCCTTCACTTGTTCACAGAAAACTCCAAAAAGACAATTTCTGATTGCCTCATATGGCTGATATCTGCCTTTTTTCTATATTTATATGTAAAAAAAAAAAGTGTTATGGGTATTTGAAAAGCACTGGCCATGCCGGCAAATGTGGCCCGATATTAGATTAATATATTTGTATGCGCGAACTATAATGCCCCAATGACATTTACACATGCAGGGGGCTATGCTGCAAATTTCTCTTTTCACATGTTGGCCATATTTTGTTAAAAATTAGTTTATGGCATCTTGCATTTATGATAACAGATATGGAAAGGGGAAATTCAACACAGAGAGTTTAACTAAAAATAGAAATATTATATTAAGTACGTTACCAATTTAATTAATTATAACTGGGGTTCCTGAAGCCTTAATAGAATGCATACAGAGAAAATTAAAACCAGAGAGGTTTAATAAGGGGCTTCAAATGGAACACACACTGCGGAATAGGTACAAGGTTTTATTGATACAAAAATCAAAAATATAAACATATCATATGGCAAAACAGCCAGGACAATTAATCAGAACCTTCAACAATAGAATGATTAAAAAGTAACGATAACGTTGTCATGATTAATAAACTACTTTAAACTATCCAGTGTAAGGTTACCTGAAAACCTGGGGATTCGAATGGTTGTTACACCTTACCGTTATGAACGGATCACGAAGACAAGCAGCATAGTGGGTGAGATCTTGATGAGGGACGCTGAAGTCCTGCCCACTCCTCAAAAAAATCAGACCTCTGCTTCCACTCATACGCTGACGATACCCAAATCTACTTTCGCATCACCGGACAAAAAGACCACCATCATCAACTAGAGCAATGTCTCATTTTGATAGATGACTGGATGACCATCAGTTCCCTCAAACTCAACGGGTCAAAAACAGAACTTCTCCACCTAAACGCTAACCAAAATCCCAAAACCAAGTCTCCATGGATACCTCCCACCATCTTTCGACAGACCATCTCCCCAAGAGTCTCGGGTGTTATCTTTGACTCAGAAATGATAATGGATGCACAAATAGGATCAGTAGTCAAGGGATCTCACCATCTCCTCCGCCTGCTACGCAGACTCATTCCCCTTATCCCAGAAAAGGACAAAGCAGCAGTAGTTGGAACAATCATCAATTCCCATCTTATCTACGCAAACTCACTCTACATAGGCTTACCCCAATATCAGCTTGCGCGCCTACAGGCCATTCAAAACGCGGCGGCAAGACTGCTAACAGGAAAAAAACCCTGGGAGTCCATCTCCCCATCACTGAGGAGCTTACATTGGCTAACGATTAAGAATCGGATCACATTCAAGACCCTCTGCCTCACCCACAAATGCATACAAGGAAATACCCCTCAATACCTCCGAGAGAAAATAAAACACTACACACCCAATCGCAATCTGCGATCATCCAACCAAAACCTCCTCCTCGTTCCCAAATACCGCTACAAAGCAAGGGGAGAACGCAGATTCGCAGTCCAGGGACCTCGGCTATGGAATACTCTTCCGACTCACATCCGCATGGAAGAAAATCATCTGGCCTTTAGGAAAAAACTAAAAACCTTCCTCTTCTAACAAGCTGCGCAGACACAAAACGCATTAGCGCCTTGAGGCGATTCAGTTCGCATTTTGCAGCGCTTTACAAATAATTCATTCATTCATTCATTCTTCAGTCATTCATTCATTCATACTAGTGTTTAATTTCTGCATCACATTTATAAGTACTTACAGTAAATCAACTGTTGCAACTTTATCTACAAGAGACACCTCCAGCTCGCCCCATATACCTCCCCATGGTAAATTTGTTTCTAACATCTAGACTTTATATCCACCCGCAATCGCACATGCGATTACCTCTGGATAGCATACAGTATATACGCTCTTCCAATGTAGCTAAATATCTTAGTGGCCGTTTCCTTGGATCAATATATCCTGGCTTCCAATGTTTGACACCACTGCGTGTCATAAAAGTCAAGGGATCCTTGAAGGAAATGTTTCTTGCGCTTTTGTGCTACTGGATGCCTTATCTCAGGCTTTGAACTATCAGCCATCCCCGTGTATGTGGAGTGACTGTGATGATGAACCGGGCTGTTTTTTTAGCCATGACATCATTGTCATTAAGTTTTAATCATTCTATTGGTGAAGGTTCTGATTAATTGTCCTGGCTATTTTGCAATATATGTTTTTGATTTTTTTATCAATAAAACTTTGTACCTATTCCGCAGTGTGTGTTCAATTTGAAGCCCCTTATTAAACCTCACTGGTTTAATTTTCTCTGTATGCATCTTACATTTATGCAATTGTTGCAGAAAAAAAGGGTTAAATATGTAAGCATTCACAAAACTGCACATGTTCCCAACCCGTAAGGAAAATGCGCTGCTCTTTACCAGACGTGTGGGGTGCCATTAATTCCCCACGTAGCTCATAATCGCGTGCACCATGCGACGGTGTGGCGCATTAAAAAAAAAAAAAAAAAAAAAAAGAAGAATCAAGGGCTTCTTTCCCTGTGTTTCTGCAAGTGGGGCAGCCCACTGAAGTGAATGGGATACCTACATACCCAATGCAGGTTGCACAAGCTACCAAGGCACCTTTGAAGAAAGGTTTACCAGAAGAAAGGGGCATACAGTCACTTCGTTATTTACATTATATATGTACTACCATTGCTGGCAGTGCAGATGACAAGTTCATACATTTTATCATTATGGTTTGTAAAAGATCGGAATACAGATTTGTTTCCTACTGAGAGATAATCCATATTGTGAAAAAAGTTTAAATTCAGCTCTATATCTTCATGCATATTTGTAATACTGATGTAATTGCATCTATGAGATGGAGGAACCCTGCTGGGGAAAGCACCATGTGTCATAATCATAACTTATCTTATTGTGATGACTGTTATGCAAAATTTGTACTATGCATTATCTGGTGTCAAATAAAAAAGGTGTTTGTTTTTCAGAGTGGAACTTTCCCCGTAGTCTTCCTCTGCCATCCGTGCTTTAATGACAACAGCAAACTTTGTAGATATAGAAATCTCATAAGTACTTTTATTATAAAAATGTAGAGCTTTTTATGAATGCTTATAAACCTTCTTTTACTTTAGTGCTATCTTACTGCCTTCCCCTCTACCTCGCCAGGCTGTATCCCCTTTGTATTGCGTCAGTATATATAAGTGTGTATAATCTTGATTTTCAGACACAAGGTTTAGTTTTCTGATGGAAATATTTTTTTACCATGCTATTGTGAGGTCAAGCAAGTATTTGCACATAACCAATTGTATTGTCCTTCAAAGTGTGTGTGTGTGTGTACTGTAAACTATTTGTAGAGAAAGTACACATCTACCATTGTTCTTACTGTTTTAGAGGGAGCTCTTGGTCAAAATACTGGACTCAAGCTTCAGAGCAATTGTGTCAATAAGAATCAACAATATTTCTCTCGAACATCACGGGACACAGAGCCTCAGTAATTACTGATGGGTTATATAGGTATCACTAAGTGATTGGACACTGGCACACCCTATCAGAAAGTTCAACCATCTATATAATCCCTCCCCTTGCAGGGATACCTCAGTTTTTTAGTGTCTTAGGTGATGGACGTGTAAAGATGTCCTGAGCAGAGCTCCAAAGGGATTATCCTATATCCTATACTGGGGCAAGCCAGGCGAACCGGATCCATTTCAAAGTGTCTTTCTAGGCCGAATTGGATGGTACCCGGGCCTCGTGTCCGAAGAAACGAGGTTTTACCTGTAACGCTGCACTTTTTAGAGAGCTGGACCCCGCATATAAAAAAAATGTTTTCTATCCTTATTTCTGGCCGGGTGCTTTACGGGGCCAGAACTGTGGATCCCCCTATTCGTAGGGGGCCCCAGTCTCTGAAGGTTTTTTCAAACGGAGCCCACCGTGAGAGGTGAAGATTGGGTCTGTATAACAGAACCCTGCGGCTGGATAAGGTAAGAGGAGATTTCACAGAATTTTTTAATTCTAGTAGGTTTTCTAATTTAAGGTAAATGCATGCTATACCTATTGTGACCACCGGGGGCTGCCAAGAGCACATACCTTCACATGCTGATGTCGGTCTCAGTGTTTCCACGCTGCACAAGCTCCTCCGGCCGGCTCCAGGTAGGATGGGATGGGAGGGGATTTCTCCTCAGGAAAGTTCCCCCAAGGCTAGGGGGAGGCCGCAGGTGTCTGAGGCGGTTGTACACCGCTCTATCACCGCCGCCGCCATTGTACGTGCAGGCCCATCACTACCGACCTCTCTCCTTCCTCCCCCTCCCCCAGCCTTTCCTCCATATTGTTTCCGGAGGGTCGGCCAGCGCGGGAAGCGCTCATTTTTTCTAAATACGAGGGCGGTAGAGGGGGGGGGGGCGGGGCATCAGCACAGCGTCCAGCGTGCTCAGACGCCTACACAGGCCAGCTGCAGGCTATTAAAAGCACTCTGTACAGGTGCACAAAGCCTTCGGAGGGACACAGAGCTGACGGTCGCATGTAAGGTGGGACACAGGCATTCTCCTAGGCAGCATTTACTAAGGTAACACCAGACTGGGCATTTGGTAGCAAGGCTTTTAGCCGGACTAAATCGCTCAGCAGTCAGTGTTCATTTTGTGATACCTCCACCTTGTTGCTTTGCACTATGGGTAGAAGAGGTTCAAACACCCCAAGAACCAGAGACTCTAGAGGATCTCGTTCAGGTTCTGAGGACCCCCTTTCTGCAGCATCCTCCCCCCCTGAGGGGCCAGGGACAGCTAGCCAGAGGGAGCCATTGGGGTCAGGGGCTACACCTGCCTCCGGCACTTCAGCCCCTGTATACATTACACAGGAGGTTTTTTCCTCAGCTATTAATGGTTTAGAGGAAAGATTAATGGCCGTGATTACATCTTCACTCAGTGGATGAAAATGCACTAGGCCTTCCTCTGTTTCCCAAGACCCTCAGGCAGAGGAGCTCTGGGATAAAGGAGATGAATCCCTTTCAGAAGATCAGGATGGGATGGATAATTCCTCTTTGGAGGAATCAGGTGGAGAGTGGATATTAAAATGTGGGGAATACCGGCCATTGATGCGGCCATTTCCTCTGTTAATAATAGTCTGACTTGTCCTGTAGACAATGCTCAGATCCCTATTGAAGGATGTTTTCTCCTTGGCAGGTTCAGTGGCTCAACCTGCAGTTGCAGCGATTGGAGTCTGTCAATACTCCATGTTAAGCAGGTCATCAAAATTTTACCTGAACAGCAGGCCCAGGGGTTGACTAACCTTCCTGCGGCCCTTTGTTATGTTGTTGACGCCATCAGAGATTCTATCGTGCAAACCTCTAGTCTTTCACTGGGGTTGGTGCATATACGTAGAATCCTATGGTTGAAAAATTGGTCAGCCGAAGCACCATGTAAGAAACTGCTGGCTGGGTTTCCATTTCGTGGTGCAAGGTTGTTTGGAGAAGACTTGGATGACTATATCAAGAGAATCTCTTGTGGGAAAAGCACTCTCTTACCTGGTAAGAAAAAGAGTAAGTGTCCCTCTTTCAAACGGACTCTTTCCGCAGCGCCAGGGGCTTCAGCCTCCAGGCAGTCTCGACTGCCTCCTACGTCTACTAGGCAAAACACTAAGACCTCTTCATGAAGGGGCGCCCCCGCTCGCTCGAGTGGGGGGAAGACTGCGACAGTTCTTAGAGCTCTGGCAGGAGGACTTCCAGGACAGATGGGTAATCTCCACAGTAACCTTAGGGTACAAGCTGGAGTTTCAAGAATTTCCCTCTCCTCGTTTCCTCAGATCAAGTGTCCCCAGAGATCCAGAGAAGAAGCAGTCGCTCCTTCTAGCGTTAGAGCGACTTTTGTCGCAGGAGGTCATTATGGTGGTTCCCGCAAAGGACCAAGGATTGGGCCTCTATTCCAACCTTTTTACGGTCCAAAAACCAAATGGGGATGTCAGACCCATTCTAGATTTAAGGGATCTGAACCGATTCCTAAGGATTCAGTCCTTCCGCATGGAATCAATTCGGATAGTAGTTTCCACCCTGCAGGGAGGAGAATTTCTGGCATTGATAGACATCAGAGATGCATATCTGCATGTGCCCATTGTTTCTGCTCATCAGAAGTTTCTGCGCTTCGAGATAGGAGGGCGCCATTTCCAGTTTGTGGCTCTGTCTTTTGGGATAGCCACTGCACCTCGAGTGTTCACAAAGGTCTTGGCCCCTCCTCTGGCCAGAATAAGGGCTCAGGGTATAGCTGTCATAGCATACCTAGACGACCTGCTCCTGATAGACCGGTCAGTAGCCTCCTTGAACGGGAACTTGAGGACCACAGTCAAGTATCTGGAACACCTAGGTTGGATCCTCAACCTAGAAAAATCTTTCCTAAAACCAGTTAGAAGACAGGAGTATTTGGGTCTGACCATAGATACAAGCCAGGAGAAAATATTTCTACCTCAGGCAAAGATCACTGCTTTAAGGGAGCTGATTCTGACAGTCAGGATCAAGAAGGGTCCTTCTGTCCGCCTTTGTATGAGGCTGCTAGGAAAGATGATGTCTTGATTCGAAGCAGTTCCTTATGCTCAGTTTCATTCAAGACTGCTGCAACACAGTATTCTGTCGGCCTGGAACAAGAAAGTTCAGGCATTAGACTTTCCGATGCACCTGTCTCATGCGGTGCGTCAGAGCCTCAATTGGTAGCTCATACCCGAAAACCTGCAGAAGGGGAAATCCTTTCTACCGGTTAACTTGACCGTGGTAACAACAGATGCCAGTCTGTCAGGTTGGGGAGCAGTTCTGGAACAGTCTGCGGTTCAGGGGGTGTGGTCCAAAACCGAGAGGACCTTACCCATCAACATTCTGGAGATCCGTGCTGTATATCTAGCCCTAAAGGCCTGGACTATCAGGCTACAGGGTTGCCCGGTCAGGATCCAGTCTGACAATGCCACAGCGGTGGCTTATGTCAATCATCAGGGAGGCACCAGGAGCCGAGGTGCTCAAAAAGAGGTAAACTAGATCTTAGTCTGGGCAGAGAAGCATGTGCCATGCATATCGGCAGTTTTCATTCCAGGGATAGAGAACTGGCAGGCGGACTATTTAAGTCGCCAGGAGTTACTTCCAGGGGAATGGTCTCTGCATCCCGACGTCTTTTGGGCCATATGCCAAAGATAAGGGGGGTTCCAGATGTAGATCTCTTTGCATCCAAACAGACAAAAGATCCTCTTGCATGCGGGAAGGATGCGTTGGTGATTCCGTGGCATCGATTCTCACTGATTTATGCATCCCCGCCTATTCTGCTACTGCCACGACTCCTTCGCAGGATCAGGCAGGAAAGGAAGTCAGTACTTCTGGTGGCCCCCGCTTGGCCCAGAAGGACGTGGTATGCGGAAATAGTAAGGATGACGGTGGGTTCCCCATGGACACTACCGGTACGCCCAGACCTGTTATCTCAAGGTCCAGTGTTCCATCCTGCCTTACAAACGCTAAATTTGACGGTTTGGCTATTGAAACCCATGTTCTGAAAAGTCGTGGGCTTTCAGGTCCTGTGATATCGACCTTGATCAATGCAAGGAAGCCAGCTTCCAGAATGATTTATCATAGAGTCTGGAAAGCTTATGTATCCTGGAGTGAATCCAGGGGTTGGCATCCCAGGAAATATGTGATAGGTAGAATTCTTGATTTTCTACAATTGGGTTTAGAGATGAGGCTGGCCTTGAGAACCATCAAGGGCCAAGTCTCGGCCTTATCAGTATTATTTCAACGGCCACTTGCTTTGCATTCTTTGGTCCGAAACTTTATGCAGGGGGTGACGCGTCTTAATCCTCCGTTTAAGGCGCCCCTAAACCCCTGGGACTTGAACTTGGTTCTGTCTGTGTTACAGAAACAGCCTTTTGAACCAATACGTCAGATTCCTTTGGTCTTGTTGACAAGGAAGTTAATTTTTCTGGTAGCCATTTCTTCTGCTAGAAGAGTATCAGAATTAGCAGCCCTTTCCTGTAAAGAGCCTTATTTGATTGTACACAAGGATAGAGTGGTACTGCGCCCTCATCCTAGTTTTTTACCAAAGGTGGTTTCAGATTTTCATTTAAACCAAGACATTGTTCTGCCTTCCTTTTTTCCAGATCCCTGTTCTCCGGAAGAAAGATCACTACATTCTTTGGATGTAGTAAGAGCAGTCAAGACCTATCTGGAGGCAACTGCTCAGATTCACAAAACTGATGTTTTGTTTGTGCTGCCAGAGGGTCCCAATAGAGGACAGGCAGTGTCAAAAGCTACAATTTCTAAATGGATTCAATAGTTGATTATTCAGGCTTACGGTTTGAAACAGAAGATTCCTCCGTTTCAGATCAGGGCACATTCCACAAGGGCTATTGGTGCTTCTTGGGCAGTGCATCCCCGGGCCTCTATGGCTCAAATCTGCAAGGCTGCAACCTGGTCTTCAGTCCATACATTCACCAGATTCTATCAGGTGGATGTGAGAAGGCATGAGGATATCGCCTTTGGGCGCAGTTTTTAACCACCAACATGGCTGTCCTAGGGGCAATTTTGGCACAGTGCTGCCATCTAGAGTTTGCAGGCAGAAATGGGGGGTGAGAACACTGAAGCTCCACAAGAAAGAGACTGCCGAGATCAAGGAACCTATTTTCCTACAATTATTGTCCTGTTCGCTAGGAAATCATGTGTCAGCTATAATGGAAGCCAAGTCACTTTTAGTGCATCAATAATTGCATGCAGACTACTGACAATGTTCACTCACCAGGGAGAGTTAGACTGTGTGTGCATGTATGTATGCATATTTACACTTTGCATGTCTTGTACGGTTTTCCTGTAACTGTAAGTAGTTTGTATACACAGCATTCTTGTTAAGTAAAAACACATTAAAATAATACTGGGTGGATTCCTTGCTTTACTGCAAATAGACAAACAGCTGCTAAGAAAAAGCAAAATGCCCCTTTTACCTTCCCATCTCTAGGCCACCTCCTCCTCTTCTTCTTTAGCCACCGCACCCTCCCCATCCCAATATCAAGGCCACCCCCCACCTTATCTCACCTTTTCGAGGCCACCTCCATCTTCCCATCCCTAGGGTGCTTTCACCATCCATCCTTAGTATGCCTCCCTCTCCACCTTCTCATCTGCAGGTGTCAGTCATTAGAGAAGTGGATGGTGTCAGTAGAGCAGAGGTTGGTGTCAGTAGGGCAGTGGCTGGCGTCAGCAGTGTAGAAGATGGTGTCAGTAGAGAATGGTGTCAGACAGTAGAGCAGTGGATGGTTTAATATGTTTTTTATTTTTATTATTACTATTTATTTATTAACAATTTTTTTTAGGAGCCCTATTGGCGGCTTTTGTCAATTATCAGGGGTCTAAACCAGGGTTCTCCAAACTACGGCCCTCCAGCTGTTGCGGAAATACATGTCCCATGAGGTATTGTAAAACTCTGACATTCACAGACATGACTAGGCATGATGGGAATGGTAGCTCCTTAACAACTAGAGGGCCATAGTTTGGAGACCCCTGGTATAAACAGATCCCCGATGTCTCACTTTTGAAACTTCTGCAGCCTCAGCTGAATGAATGGGAAGTGCTCTGTGCCAAGTAGCTTACTGTTTATTCACAAACTGAAGCATAGTAAACACTTTACTATGCTTCAGTTATGAATGGACACAGGAGCAAAATCGGTGCTTATCACTCACTGTGTTAATTTAGAATAGGAAGACAGAATAGAATGACATTTACCGGCCCCTTCACTTGCTCTCCATCATAAAACGATCCCCTGCAGCAGACAGCGGGATGTGGCAAAAGAGAGGAGGCAGAGCTGTGGAGGGGGACGGGCAGCATAATGAAGTGGAACCTGGACAGGAGGAGAAGCAGGGGCAGCATTTACTAGAACCAATCGGCTGCACTTTTTGTGCCTACAGCAGCTGAATGCCGGTGGGAGAGAGAGTGGAAAAAGCTGGTTTTCAGCTGCTGCAGGAGGAAAATACAGGCAATTTGTTCTAGTTAATTCCACCCCAGGCTGCCCCGCTTCTCTAGGTGTAACAGAGAGGCTGCATTGGCCCCCTGGAGCATGGGGATGGCGGTACCCCTCTCAATCTGGCACATGCCCTCCACCCAAGTTTTGGCCCTGGATGAATATATGTGTGTGTGTGTGTGTGTGTGTGTGTGTGTGTGTGTGTGTGTGTGTGTGTGTGTGTAAAAGTTTTATGTTAAAGGTAAGTGACTTTAGTTTTTCATTCCTGAAAAGGTTTTAAAAATTTTTTAAAATTCTTCTTGGAGCTCTACCCTAATGATCCAATCATCCAAAGACTGAAATAAATCTAACAATGACACCTTTTGCCTATAGTAATACAAAAATCATAGGTAAGATACCCACCTGCTAATAAGCATTGCGGTAATGACTGGCTCCCAACCAGAATGCAGGACAATTCTTGTCGCTGGGTGTTTGGATGCTACTACAATCCATATTGGAGTCAGAGCCAAGAAGAAAGAACCAACCAGTGGTGACGCAAATGAATATGAATCTAGGACACAGTAAAATAGCAGCATTTAAATTTTATAGCAAATAAAATTAAATCAATAAACAAGTATTGTATTTTTGTCAGAATAAGAAGCGATGGAAAATCTCGCATTTGGGGACATGGACAAAATAACTCAGTCAGGAAGGGTTAGAACTTTTGAAAAGGTCTCCCTGTGCAGGTAACATCTACACCCTTTTTTTTGTATTGGGCCTCAGAGGAACAGGCATTCAGAAAAAAAAATATCCCCAATGAGGCCATAACGACCATAACACATTTTTATTGCTTCCCCACCCTACCCAAAAGTCAAAGATAAGGTTTTGTGTAACATTAGACAGTGTACAGAAGTTTTAAAGCCTCTGCCAAATCATAAATTAGTTCCTGGTGTTACCATGGGAAACATTTCTCTTCAGATCCTGCCATGTCAGAGTGACAGGATGTGAGGGAAATGTCTCCAAGGACCAAAAGGGAAGAAAAGACCCCTTTACAAAAAAAAAAAAAAAAAGGTTTTGAGTGGAACTTCACACTAACTAGCTCTTCCTCTCCCATTTCTACAACTACATTATAGAAGAAGATTTGTCAATTTATAGGTTTCATTAGCATTTTTCAATCAAGTTGAGGTTCGGTGGATTCATGAGAAATACATAAAAGGACAATCTGTCAACTGTAAACAATTTTATAATAGCAGTAATACTGGTCATTTGGCCTTTTGCTGACATTCATATATTCCAAACCTCATTTTTAAAGTGAAAAAATACGTATTTTCCTATTGGAAACAGTTAAACTTAAAACTTAAACATTTAAACCAAAAGTAACCCTGTTCCTACAGTGAAAAAATCTGAAATCAGGAGTAGCCTATATATATATATATATATATATATATATAAAAAATGTTTAATACTTACAGGACACAGTTGTAAAGTGGAAGATGGGGGAAGGAAATACAGTACCCAGCAGGGGATCGGGTATTTGACACCCCAGAAGTGTTGTGTATCAATAGTTATTTAAAAGACTGCAAAGATTTGACCCCCCTCCCACAAGAAAGCCTAATATTAAACATATTTTTTTTACAGCCTGCTTTAAAATTTTGCTACTATAGCAACAAAGTCATTTTAAAGATTTCAATTTCCACTACGGGCTTTAATTTGATTGGTTGTTGGTTTTTTCAAAACAGAAGCTAATTTTATTGTTTTAAAAGGAAAAAAAAATAAAAAAATAAGAAATAAACCAGACGATGCCTGTACATTTCACTTCCATCACAAACCCAAAAAATAAAGGTTTATTCCTCATTTAAGTGGGCAGAGCCATTAAAAGATTTCCTTTTTTTCCCCCCTGGGCCCGTGCAGTGTATTCAGAAGATCTGGCTTACAGCCTAATATTATAGAGCCTATGGAAGTTCAGTGAAACACTAACAATACCTAGTCTACTTTGACAGCCATTCTAAGGCAGGCCATACATTATGCAATTTTCCTTCCTTCAACCAAGGGTTAAAAGAAGGAAAATTGCTTGATTCCCCCATCAACACAGTTAGTGTTGATGGGGGAATCCCCCCTAAAGCGCTATTTTATTCTGCTGGCAGGGAGACTTCCCATGAGCAAAATACAATGATCACTGCTGCTATAACCACCGGCAGTGATTGGATGAAAAAAAGATGACAGGCTGGTTGTACAGAAGTTGACTGATGGATTGACTTCAGTACAACCAGCCTGCCCATAGACTGATCAAAATTCGACTGGTTCAGCAAAAATGTCGATCCTTCAATGGCCAGCTTAGGCCTATTCTATGTACCCTGTGTTAAAGGAAAGATCTGTATATACCTATTCTGAGGGTGCTCTGATACCTGATACGGTCACATGATCGGGCCCCAGCACTGAATTCAGTGTAGAAGAGGAATAGCTGACAACGGATGCCCCATAGTTTCTCCTCTTCGCTGAAGCTGATGCTGGGACCCAATCATGTGAATAGACCAGAGCGCCCTCAGCATAGTAAGTATACAGATCTTTCCTTTACAGGGTAGAGAGAATAGGCTTAGAATGAGGGTGGGAGTAGACTTAAGTATAGTTAGTGTTGGACAGAACTTCCACTTTAAGCAGTTTCAGGTTTGTTGGTCATCATTAGTACATGGGAACCTCAGGTAATAGGAGTTAGGTCTCCCATTACACAAGGGGCAATTAGGATTAACAAAATGCAATAACAGTCCCTTGCATTTTTTTTGTACTTCAGCCATATCACTAGCAGTAAAACTATTGTACCATATTACCACAGATAGTACTAGGAAAGAAAAAACAATACATGATACGCTTCATGTGGATAACTATAAATTGTTTAAGGTGTAATGCAAGGGTGTCTCCATAGAAGGGCAAGAGAAAGGAGCCACCGTGAAACTGGAAACCCGGGGCAGTAGTCATGGCACCAACTAAAAAGAGGCCAGAATTAAAAGATAAAGAAGCTCTATACTCAGTAAGTGATTAAATCAACTGCTGAAAGGGCTTAAACAACTGAGGGTTTAACATTACATTGAATTACTAGACAATGTGCTCGTACTCAAGTCAAAGGGTGACAGCAAATATCCAGTGATAATTATAGGATTGTTACAGTGGCTTAGTGGTTTTTACTTGCGCCTTGCAGCACTGGGGTCCACGGTTTCTCTGTTCCTAGCCAAAACACTATCTGCATGGAGTTTGCATGTTTTCCTTGAGCTTCCTTCGGGTACTTTTTTTTTCCCCCCACACTCCAAAAACATGCTGGTAAGTTAACTGACTCCTTTCTAAACTGATCCTAGTATGAGCATGTATGCATGTGAAGCCCTAGACTAAGTTTCTTGAGTGCAGGAAGTTATGTTAGTGCACACTATGTTAAACTCTGTGTAAATTGTTGACGCTATAAAAACGCCTGTAATAAATAAAAAAAAGTGGCCAATGTGAGTAATGTCTTGCAAGTCTATAAGACAGATCCCTACACGTGCTACAGTTTATTCAAAAGAGCCAATCATCAGGTTCCTGTCCATATGCAGTATTCAGTAGATACAATTTTTAAACTCCATGTAGCAGAGTGAACATATTCATATTTCTAGGTTACAATTTTAATGAAATACTAAAATATATAAGGTGATGTATTTTTGAAGGAGTTACTTCTTTGAGCTTTTTTTTGATTGATTAAAAAAGAATTTGCATACAGTATATACATATCTATACTTTAAATATATTTAAAAAATATTAAAAAATTAAAAAAAATTAAACAAAATGATTCCAGAGCACTGAAAATTTTTCCATTAAAAAAATAAATAATTCTCTGTAACAAAATGTTTTTTTTTTCCCAGAAGAAACAAAAGACATCTAGGAGGAAAAACTGTGTCAGAGAACAGAGCCATATTTATATCATTAGAGCTAGTGGTACATAGGTAAATCAATATATGAACAGCTGGTGAAGCTGCATTATGCATCCCCTGTGTGGGTGGTTCTTACAGATGATTATGAAGTATTGTTTCAGAAATTCTAAAGTCTAATCAATAGGAAGGCCAAAACTAATGTATTCTCGTGAGAAACTTCACTCTCTCATCCACAAATGTATGCAGATAAAAAGGTAGCTTTAACCGTTGGCATTTGTCAGAGGGATTCCTCCCTATTAGTCTGACCCCAAATCTGCAATCTTAAATAAGATTTTTACTTATCAAAGTGCAAAAGATCAGGTATGTGCAGTAATCACAGCAATCGTAATTAAGAATTCCAAGTTTGGTGTAGACCACACATGTCAAACACAAAACCCGTGGGGCGAATACGGCCCATCAGGCCGTTTCAGGTGTCACTGGCACCCAGAGCTTTTTTCAGCCACCACCTCTGGCTCTCACACTCCACTCCCCACTGGCCATTGTAAACATAGAAGCCTTCTGTGTTTACAAGGACAGGTTTCCTCTCAGCGGGTCTCACAGATTCCTGTCTGCCCTGCACTCATGGCAGGGACAAGAAAGACGTAGGTGATGTGGTAATAGGTGGGATGGGGTATCACGTGGTAATATGCACTGTGATTCCCATCTTTGCCCATGTGCACAGCCTGTGAAAGAGCTGAACCCTGGCACTCTGCACATAGCGCAGCCCTGGACCATGCACGTAGCACAACCCTTGGACCCTGCACATTGCACAACCCCTGGACCCTGCACGTAGCGCACCCCTGGCATTTATTGCCACTTTAAGATCCTCCCACTGTTAGTGTAATTTGGCCACACCCACTGTTTAATGCAGTTCGGCAAGGGGGCATGATTGAATTCCTTCACATTTGATCTAACATAACAAGCATGTGTATTCTTAGGCCCCGTACATAGAGGTTGGGGGGGGCGCAACGTTAAATAGAAACGGGCAGCTGAGCTGCGGTTTTACCACCCCTTTGTTTGCCGAGTCACAAGTTTACATAGCCAGCGCCCAATTTAATACACACTGTGCAGAAAAATGTATACCACAGGTCACGTTGAACAGATAGTACTGTTGTTAAAGACAACCTACTGAAGTGAATGGGGCAGCGTGTAAAGCATGCAGTTGCAGCACAGTGCTGCCAGCTTTCAATAAGTACACACACCTGTCAATGCCTCTGAAAAGCGATCCACTGTGGAATGCTTTTCAAAGGGGCAGCAAACATGGCCGCACATGTAAGAGAGCCCTTACTTGAATCTTGGTGTACTTTGTGTATTTCTTTCAGATCTTTGCAGTAATCTAGCATGAAACTTTGTCTCTGTGCAGGAGTTTCCTGTAATGACCAGACAATGCTGCTCTTTCTCCTTGTGCAGGGTGACTGGTCTTCTATCTGCACCACTAACCTTGAGGTTGTTGAGTGTGCCACCTCTACGGAGTTGAGGCAAAGAGGGAGACTTAACAATGGGTGCAGAGAAACTGAGGGTCAAATAATTGATCGGATCTGGTGATCCTTTTTTGAAGGAAATTGATAGTTTTTTTTCCCCTCCAGGAGACCTGGAGAGAGATGGATGATGCTGGAGTTGGAAAGCAACTAGGGAATGCTGATCAGCTTGAGACCTAGTGAGAATATTTTAAGGGCGGAGAAAAGAGATAAGAGCAGGGCAAACTGAGGGAAGAGTGGTACCCATTTGCCACTGCTGTTATGGGGTACCATAAGAAAGCATTGGTGGATTTGTAAGGACATCGCTCTGAAGTGAGCCCTCTTCCTTTATCTTGTGTAGTGGCTGCCATCTAAACCCTGAGCACCATGCTGTTGTTATAACCCTGTTGTGTTTAAAGCAGGCACCTTAGAGCATTCTGCACCAAAATTTAGGTTCCTAGCGCCCTCTAGAGGAAAACTAAAACTGCATCATAATCTGTATCAAAACAGTAAAATATTAGCGTGCGTTATACTTTGATTTTCTAAAAATTAATGATGACCTTTCCAACTTTCTTAGGTCACTGTCATTTTAGGAACACTGATGTCAAACCCTATTTTTACCAGCAAGACTTAACAATAAATAAAATAAAAAGTCCATCCAAAATTAATTTTTCATGTGGCAGATGTTGCATTGTTAAAATGATCTGACAACTTCAATCTCTCAGGAACTCCATGCTGAATATTGGTATCTGCACACCTGGCATGGCCATAATAAGAGGTTCAAAGCTTAATATTGGATTTTTACATTAAGCTTATATTATAGATAGAGCAATAGAAAGTAATGGAACACACAGATGTGGCCAGAAATACTAAAAATAAAGAAAAAAAAAATGAAAAAAAAAAAAACACTTCAAGATGGACAGGAGTATAGCACAGCGAGAGGATCTTGCTGTTTAAGCATCCAAGATGTGTAAAAAGCCGGGGGCAGACTCAGCCCACCCAGCTTCACCTATGACTAACATTTGGATGGACCTACATTTTAGAGTTGAAAGGCTGAATCCCGTTTATTGAAAAATCGCATCTCTGGAGACCCAGAACTATATTACACATTGACACCGAGCAGCGCAAATGAAGAGTAGTGCATGTTAAAAAACAAATCTACAGTAATACAGAAGTAAAACACTTGTTAAGTCTAGAGCGCCCTCTAGTGGTAGAAACAAAAGACGATAAAACAAGTACTGCTGCACTAAACTTGGTTTAAAAAACAAATCTAAATCAAGATATGTATTCTAGAGTACTCTAAAAGTTTTCATTAGCTACAGTTCTAAATTGACATATTTCTGTAAAAATGATAATACTAAAGAGGTTGTCATCACATTATACCATTGCAGGTTGATAAATCATGCTTTTTAAGCTGGCCATATATGCTGCAATAGCTGCAGGGGTATCTGTTATTTTAACAAAATCATATCAATGGCATTACAAAGACCACCATGTAAGTATTCTAATAAAATCACTGCAAAAAAGTAGAATACATGGTGAGAAAATGCCTATAAAAGGTAACTCCACCTTCGTGGGAAAAAAGTAGCAAATAAAGAAGAGAAAAAAAATAAAATAAAATTATATATATATATATATATATATATATATATATATATATATATATATATATATATATATATATATATATATATATATATATATATATATATATATATATAATCAATTACAGCTCATATAAGTCATACTGTAATTGAATGTTATTAAAAATGACCTTTCCTTTTCAATCTGCAGCTTCTGTAATTTTCTGTAAAATTGAAAGCAATATGGCTACCTGGAGGTGTTCTGTACACAGAATGTGTACAGAATGTCCCCCCAGAAACTATTTCCTGCTTGTGTGATTGGCTCACCGATTTTCCCAGAAGTCTACACTAAGATACAAGTCAGATTTCAGGCATCTCCTGAAACAAAAATGTAATTTTTGGTGAGATACTCCCAAGGAACATGTGTAAAGGGATGCAGGCCCAGCAGATTTCCTCATTAGTGCTCTGCAGGTGCACAGCTGATTTATAATTATGAAACCACTCCCATTAGATCCACTTTTCCACATGGGCACAGGAAAAAAAAAAAAAGACAGAGGGCTTTCTGCATTCACACCTGTGCGTTTCATTTTCAGGCAGAAAGTTGCGCGATTTCGCACAGGTCAAAAGGTCACCAAGGTAAAAAGCAGAAAAATTCCTGTAATATGCCCAAAAAGAAGCTCATGTACTTTGAGCTTCAGGCTACAAAACGCTCAGACGTGAACAGGGGCCATTTAAATGAATGGGGTGTTGCTTATTGGGCGTTTTAAGAGCTGAAAACGCTCAGGTGTGAATGCAGCCTCAGAATAACAAAAAAGTAGGAATCTGCAACAAAGGTTGTTCTAATCCTTGTAATGTACATAAATCACCCAGAGGGGAATGTTTTTTTTTTTTTTTCAACAAAAGTGGAGTTACGCTTTAAGAAAGAACAAGGCAATCTTACTGATCTGGCAAGGAGGCATTCTTGTCAAACCTAGCCACACATGCAGGTGGCCAAAACAGACATGAATCCTGACAGCTGACACTTATATGAGTGACACAGGCTCACGCATAGCCAGAGTTTGAATGGGGAACAGATCTATCAGTAGAGGATTCCAGACATCTGCTACGAGCCCCAGGCAGTAACTCACAGTGTGATGATGTCAATGTGCACATCGGGATGAAAATTCCTATATCCTGCCAGCGCTAAGTTAGCAACAAGCCAGCCCAGGGCCAGGGTGAGGTCAGCCCATAGCCCAGACAAACTCCAGAACATTGTATGTAAATAATTCCTCCTTTATCTAGCGGTCAGGGGAACTCAGAAGGATTTATCATTTTGTCTGACAAGTTATGGCATATTGGTAACAGAATCACATTAAAATAAGTAACCTAACCAGGAAAGAGTACTACTACAGAGCAATAACTCTAAATAAATGAAGAGTCAATTGAACATTTTATATTGTGAGATCACCATAAAAGAGACGATTCTGCGGGATCACCATAAAAGAGACGATTCTGCGGGATCACCATAAAAAAGAGACGATTCTGCGGGATCACCATAAAAAAGAGACGATTCTGCGGGATCACCATAAAAAAGAGACGATTCTGCGGGATCACCATAAAAAAGACGATTCTGCGGGATCACCATAAAAGACGATTCTGCGGGATCACCATAAAAGACGATTCTGCGGGATCACCATAAAAGACGATTCTGCGGGATCACCATAAAAGACGATTCTGCGGGATCACCATAAAAGACGATTCTGCGGGATCACCATAAAAGACGATTCTGCGGGATCACCATAAAAGACGATTCTGCGGGATCACCATAAAAGACGATTCTGCGGGATCACCATAAAAGACGATTCTGCGGGATCACCATAAAAGACGATTCTGCGGGATCACCATAAAAGACGATTCTGCGGGATCACCATAAAAGACGATTCTGCGGGATCACCATAAAAGACGATTCTGCGGGTTCACCATAAAAGACGATTCTGCGGGTTCACCATAAAAGACGATTCTGCGGGATCACCATAAAAGACGATTCTGCGGGATCACCATAAAAGACGATTCTGCGGGATCACCATAAAAGACGATTCTGCGGGATCACCATAAAAGACGATTCTGCGGGATCACCATAAAAGACGATTCTGCGGGATCACCATAAAAGACGATTCTGCGGGATCACCATAAAAGACGATTCTGCGGGATCACCATAAAAGACGATTCTGCGGGATCACCATAAAAGACGATTCTGCGGGATCACCATAAAAGACGATTCTGCGGGATCACCATAAAAGACGATTCTGCGGGATCACCATAAAAGACGATTCTGCGGGATCACCATAAAAGACGATTCTGCGGGATCACCATAAAAGACGATTCTGCGGGATCACCATAAAAGACGATTCTTCGGGATCACCATAAAAGACGATTCTGCGAGATCACCATAAAAGACGATTCTGCGAGATCACCATAAAAGACGATTCTGTGGGATCACCATAAAAAGAGAGACTAGTCTGTGAGATCCCCATAAAAGAGACAATTCTGGAGGATCATCATAAGTGATGCAATCAAAAGCCAATTCCCTATCCTTGATATTTATGAGTACCTCGAAACAATAAAAAGAATCTGTAAACCGCGATGTAATGTATGGTTATACCAAACCTAACAGACTACATAAAAATAAGTAAATGGCTTTGTATAACAAATCTGCTTTATTTATTACAATTGAAAGAAAGTAAATAAAGAGAGAATTCTCTCAATGAAGGTTTAAGGACCCGTTCATACCTCTCCAGTGCAACGCATTACCTGCAATGTAAGTTGCATTGCCATTAATTTTCAATGGTACTGCAATGCACTAACCCAAAGCACCTCTGATACACATGCATTGCAACGCACCACAAGGCCCAGCAACACATTGGGTGTTCTGGTGCATGTTCGATTTTTAAAACAATGCATCAAGGTGATCAGTCTGATTGGGCTCTAAGCTCCCTTCCATCTAGCCAAGTCTCATGCTAGTTTAACCCCTTGTATACATGGGATTAAAAGCTTGGTATTAATTTTTACAGCCAGAAATGGAGCTTCAGATAAAAAGTGATTCTGGTGGCTTTAGTACCACCCGATCACTTTTATGGGGCTCTAAAAGAGCTCCCAACATTGGTTCCCGGGCTCTCCCATTCCTCCAGTGACCCCGGGATTGTGGTAAATGGCTCCTACAGTGAGAGTAGGAGGTGATTGAGGGAACTGATTCATTTCTGATCTCCCTGCAATTAATGAACCTTGATACCCCATGCATTTTCTCACTTCCAAGTTCACAGCTGTCACTCCTCGATCACTGTAGCCAAGAATGCAGCTAATCAGGCATGAGCTATGCTTGATTAGCTGCAATTGAGTGCAGGGGAGACATTGGGGGTGTAATAGGCTCAAGATGTTTCAACAGAGGACCTGACACATAAGGGGCTCATTAGCCTGCTTGTGATAACAATAAAGTGAAATAATAAAAAATTAAAAATTAAAGCACCCCTCTACATACCCCAAATTCAAATGTGCAGCAGGGGGCGAGCATGTGAGGTATACATCGCAAACATCAAGAGTGAGAGCAACAATTCTAGTCCCATAATTCATTGTTAATTTTAAACTGATAACCTGCATTGCTACACACCACCACTTACTACCTAAATGATGAATGTTATTTTTTTTTTTTTATTCATTCTGGTGCAATAGCAGCCTATTCAAATAAATGGGCTGCTTTAACACAATGAACATTATAGAGCAACATAAAACAAAATTGTGAGTGTGTGTTAATGCAACGCATCAGTATGGAAAAGTTTCAGTGGGCCCTAGGGAAGAATCCACCACTACAATGGCACATTTTTTAAGCTGTTACAATAAAGAGTGTAAATACACTTACCAATGCAGGTGTAAAGACCTTGACTTATCCATGCCAATATAGCAAGGGTGATAAGATCCCCAAAACTAGCAGCAATCGGAGTGGCAACATTGTCTGGGTTTATCCCGGTTTTCTTTGATCCAACAATTACTCCTACCATGATTATACCTGGAGCGTCAAGGGGAAAAAAAATATTTGTACACCAAGCCTGCTAAATTATGATGTTTTAATGATACAGTATCTCACAAAAGTGAGTACACCCCTGACATTTTTGTAAATATATTATGTATTTTCATGTGACAACACTGAAGAAATGACACTTTGCTACAATGTAAAGTAGTGAGTGTACAGCTTGTATAACAGTGTAAATTTGCTGTCCCCTCAAAATAACTCAACACACAGCCAATTAATGTCTAAACCGCTGGCAACAAAAGTGAAAATGTCCAAATTGGGCCCAAAGTGACAATATTTTGTGTGGCCACCATTATTTTCCAGCACTGCCTTAACCCTGTAGAAGAAAGAAAGTGGCCGCACACTGGAACGAAAAGTTTGCTTGACAGAAATCTTTATTGGTCGTATGCCAGACAGATGATGCAGGACCAAGGTTAATGCTTCACACAGATATACCGTGCTTGTTCACTCCGTGCTTTAACTTCTCGTTCCAGTGTGCGGCCACTTTCTTTCTTCTATATACTTCAGTAACAGTGGTGAGACAGGGCAAGCACCTGGAGAGACATTGCACCTCGATGGCCTGAGCGGTGAATACTTTGTGTTACTGCCTTAACCCTCTTGGGCATGGAGTTCACAAGAGCTTCACAGGTTGCCACTGGTCTTCTTCCACTCCTCCATGATGACATCACAGGGCTGGTGGACAATAGAGACCTTGCGCTCCTCCACCTTCCATTTGAGGATGCCCTACAGATGCTCAATAGGGTTTAAGTCTGGAGACATGCTTGGCCAGTCCATTGCCTTTACCCTCAGCTTCTATAGCAAGGCAGTGGTCATCTTGGAGGCGTGTTTGGGGTCCCCGAAGGGAGGGGATCATGCGCTGCTTCATTATGTCACAGTATATGTTAGCATTCATGGTTCCCTCAATGAACTGTAGCTCCCCAGTGCCAGCAGCACTCATGCCCCAGACCTAAAGATGCAAAATTTCCGGACATGTTGAAGCTTGGAAAAAGACCCGATTTATTTCTTTTTTTGGGGGGGGGGGGGGGGGGAATCGAAATTTTCGGAAAAATTGAAAAAAATTCTACATTACCACTTTTTTGTCTTTTTAAGATTGAAAGTCATTCTGTTACTTTAGGAACATAAAATATGACTATGGACAATTTGACTTGGCATAGAATTATCACTAGCATATTAAAAATATAGTGTAGCCAAACAATTATCACAAACATAATTTACTTTTTTATAATATTTATTTGTAACAAAGGGAGCAACAATCTCCTGAACTGCTTACTAGTTTATGTGGAACAGCCAAAAAGCCTCCACAACAATTTTCAAAACCAAAAGTATTAATTTTTCATATTTCCTCTCCACAGTATTAAATAAAAATAAAAACCTCATTCTCATAAAAAGAATTGAAGATGGGAGAATTGTTAAGAAGAGAGTGGGACTAAGTTTCCATGGACATTTAATCAGAATCATTTTCTGAGCTAAAATTGTCAGTATCCGTCTCTGCTTCTGCAGCTACTCTTTTTTGTCCGTCATCACAATAAGGAACTTCTAAAAACTTAAGGTTTGACCAGACCGGCTCTTGTTACAATAGCAGCACAGCACCTCCTAAAGGAAGAAATGCATACTGTTCTTGCATTGGAGGGATCAGTTTGTTACCTAGGACTTGCTTGTCCTCACTCATTGCACAGAAATTAGAATAATCTGACATCATACATTTTTTTTTAGAAATTATTTGGAAAATATTTGAACACCCTGTCTTAAAATATTTTATATTTATTTTATATTTTATTTTTTTTTCAATTTTTCCAATTTTATGGAAAAAAACAAAAGCCTTCAAGAAAAAAAAAAAAACGGAAAAAAAAAGTTTATCCAAATTTTTCTGGGCTTTCACATCTCTAACCAGACCTTGACACTCCCAACACCATGCTTGACTGTAGGCAAGTCAACCTTGTCTTTGTACTAATCACCCGACCTGTCACCACACACGCTTGACACAATCTGAACCAAATAAGTTTATCGTGGTCTCATCAGACCACAAGACATGATTCCAGTAATCCATGCTTGTCTTCAGCAAACTGTTTGCAGGCTTTCTTGTGCATCATCTTTAGAAGAGGCTTCCTTCTGGGATGGCAGCCACGCAAACCAATTTGATGCAGTGTGCGGCCTATGGTCTGAGCATTAACAGGCTGATGCTCCACCCCTTCAACCTCTGCAGCAATGCTGGCAGCACTCATATGTCTATTTCCCAAAGACAACCTCTGGATATGGCGCTGAGCATGTGCACTCAACTTCTTTGGCCGACCATGGCGAAGCCTGTTCTGAGTGGAACCTGTCCTGTTAAACCGCTGTATGGTCTTGGCCACTACGCTGCAGCTCTGTTTCAGCCTCTTGGCAATCTTCTTATAGCTTATGCCGCGTACACACGAGCGGACATTACGGCGGACTTTTCGACGTACTTTCCGACGGACTTTGTGAATGAACGGACTTGCCTACACACAATCCACCAAAGTCCGTCGAATTCGTACGTGATGACGTACGACCGGACTAAAACAAGGAAGTTCATAGCCAGTAGCCAATAGCTGCCCTAGCGTGGCTTTTTGTCCGTCGAACTAGCATACAGACGGCGGACTTTTCGACCGGACTCGATTTCAACGGATAAATTTAAAACAAGTTTCAAATCTAATTCCGTCGAACTTTTGAGAAAACAAAGTCCGCTGGAGCCCACACACATCGAATTGTCCGACGAAATCCAGTCCGCCGGGCAAAGTCCGCCGTAATGTCCGCTCGTGTGTACGCGGCATTAGGCCATCTTTATGTAGAGCAACAATTCTTTTTTTTCAGATCCTCAGGGAGTTCTTTGCCATGAGGTGCCATATTAACCGTCTAGTAACCAAAATGAGAGCGTGAGAGCGATAAAACAAAATTTAAGATACCTGCTCCCCATTGACACCTGAGACCTTGTAACGAGTCACATGACACCGGGGAGGGAAAATGGCTAATTGGGCCCAATTTGGACATTTTCACTTAGGGGTCTACTCGCTTTTGTTGCCAGCGCTTTAGACATGGCTGTATGTTGAGTTATTTTGAGGGGACAGCAAATTTACACTGTTCTACAAGCTGTACACTCACTACTTTACATTGTAGCAATGTGTAATTTCTTCAGTGTTGTCACATGAAAAGATATAATAAAATATTTACAAAAATGTGAGGAGTGTACTCACTTTTGTGAGATACTGTATAATACATTGTAATACACAATACATATGCCAACCTGACAAGAGAGAGATATACAGGGGTCAGCTTTTCTGACTACCTTCTAAAAATAACGCAAGGTATACCTACTGATCCACACTCCTTAGCCTCCCTGCTCCATCAAAGCCCTAAAGCTGGCCTAACATACAATTTTATTATTCAATTTCCTTTGGATTTACCTTTAACTATGTACAGCAAGGGCCTGCCTGATTGTGTACAAATTGAGAGCGTTTAGGTCTGACCTCCTATTATATGGTTTTGGTAAATCTAAAGGAAAATTGTACAAGAAAAATTATATAATGCATGGCCAGCTTAAGGCCGGGTTCACACTGGTTTTGTCTGACTTTAGATTTATATTTGTCCCAATCATGTTTGAATCCACGATTCAAAATAGAACATGGTGTGGGAAACGCGTGATATGTGCGGTTTTCCAGCACTGTGTTCAAATCACACTGCCCTTGCGGGTGACGGTGCAATGTCAAGGACACCCCAAATTGCAAACACAGTGCGTTTGCTTGCACCAGATCACAGGGTACAAAACGCCATACAATGCAGTTGCAATGCATTTCTAAAATTGGTGCATGCACTACTTTGGTGCAATGTGGTACAATTTGAGCCCATTCAGCAAAATTAATGGGCTCAAATCGCAGTGCACTGAATTGCATGTGAATTGCACAGGAATGTGCTGCAATTCCTGTGCGATTCATAGTGTGAACCAGGGCTTATTTGTTGACTGACTCACTACCTCTGCTGAAGGTCTTTTCCAACCATCAACTACCCTTTTAGTGAAAGAACACTTTCTAAGATTAGTTTTGAACTTTCCTCCTGCTACTTTGAGGTCATGTCCCCATGTTCTTCATCTTGGCTTCATATTTAAAATACTGCACTCCTGAACCTTATCATTAGGTGCGTTTTACACGAATTTATTAGCTGCAGTTCCATTGACTACTATTAGGTCACATGTTTTTGCTGCATTTTCTTTAAGAATATCAAAAGTTTGCATGCCACATCTTTGGTGTGCTTTCGTGGCAAAAACACATGACCTAATAGTTGCATAGTTAGTCAGGTTGAAAAAAGACACAAGTCCATCTAGTACTCCTTCACCCTTAGTTGATCCAGAGGAAGGTTAAAAACCCAGCAAAGACTAATAGTAGTCAACTGGACCACGGCTAAAAATGCACGTAAAACACACCTAAACCACACATACACTGGTGCAGAGGTCAAAGCACAGCATACCAGTGTGAACTCAGCCCAACTCCAATGCGGAATTAGAGTGGTGCTTCCGATATGGGGAACAGTGCCCTGTCTCAGTCGTCAGGCTAAAACACTCACGCACAGAGGCAGTGCTGTAATCCACTGGGGGTAAACACTAACACTATAGCTTACCTATGGTCAATTGCTGCAGCACAAAGGAGACGGAACATAGATCAACTAATATACACGGCTGGGGGTAGCAAAGAGGGGGCACTTTTCATCTCACTCACTTTTTATACATTTATTAAATACATCTATTTTACTAATTGAGACACTTACCCTAGGTTCACACTGATGCCATGCGGGAATGACCCGATTACAGCGCTGGTTCCCACATCCCTCCTCTCCCGCAGGCAGTTCACACTGTCTTCTACGAACCGCTGTGGGTGTCATTACATTGTTAATGACACCCCCAGATTGGGTCCCAGATCGCAGTGCGAACTGTGAACTGTCACAAGAATCGGATCGCATAGGTAAGAACACCCATGCGACCCGATTCTAGTGCGGGGAAAAATAGTCCCTGCACTTTGTGTGAATCTAATGCGAATTCAGCCATACAACTGTATGGCTGAACTCGCATCTCACAGACATTGCATGTGATCGGCACCGCAGGTACGAATCACATGGAATGTCTGATCGCACTGGTGTGAACCTAAAATGAAATTGTAATCTGATGAAAAAAAAAATTATCTTAAAAGAATAAAAACTGGAATGGATAGCTTTATTCTCTTCTATAGTGGCAGTAAGCTTACCTTGAAGAAGTGATGCGATGAAAGCAGTCGCTACACTACTAGAACAGAGGAGTACTGCATGGTCCAGACGGTATTTGCCCTCTGGAATCCAGCCTAAAATAACTGCTGCAACGGCAGCCAAAAACCCAACCACCGTTGCTTGTACCTGCAGAGAGAGACAAAGTATTATTGAACTGAGAGAACATTATGAAACAGAAAAATGAATTCACATCAGTTATAAGAAAAATACATTATCTACTTCTTTGTGATTTTATTTTTCCAAATAAGATCAAGAAGACTTTTGATTTCATTTTTCCTGTAATTTATCTAATCCCCAGGTTTATGTAGTATATTGTCACAGCAAAATTAGCACATTTAGGATTTACTTATTGGAATTTCTGACTATGCCCCTACCACAGCCCTTGCAAAACTAACTTAGGGAGTTTTACTCGGTCTGCTGCATTCCACAAAAAATTATATATATATATATATATATATATATATATATATATATATATATATAAAAATATGAATGGAGAATCCATTAAACGTTGAGCCTATCATTCAACTACTCTTGCATTCAAACTTTGCCAGAGCTCTTTTAGGACTGGCCACACGGTACAATGTGATTGTAAACACTCATTTCTCTTTAGAAACAAATTAGAAGTGTGAAACAATCTTTTCAGTTAACATCCAATCACGCAGGACCTCCCACCACATAGTTGTGGTAAATATACAGGATCGAATTAAAACATGTATGGACTACCAGTTTAAAAGATAAAAGCTACTGATAAACCAGTCAATATCAATCTAAAAATTAAAGTAAAAAACCTACGGATATCAGAGAATATATATGTATGTATGTATGTATGTATGTATGTATGTATGTATGTATGTATGTATGTATGTATATATATATATACACACACATATACATACACACATATATATACATACATACATACACACACACACACACACACACACACACACACACACATACATACATACACACACACACAGTATCTCACAAAAGTGAGTACACCCCTCACATTTTTTTTTTTGTAAATATTTTATTATATCTTTTCATGTGACAACACTGAAGAAATGACACTTTGCTACAATGTAAAGTAGTTAGCGTACAGCTTGTATATCAGTGTAAATTTGCTGTCCCCTGAAAATACCGCAACACACAGCCATTAACATCTAAACCCCTGGCAACAAAAGTGAGTACACCCCCAAGTGAAAAATGTCCAAATTGGGCCCAATTAGCCACTTTCCCTCCCCGGTGTCATGTGACTTGTTAGTGTTACAAGGTCAGGTGTGAATAGGGGGCAGGTGTGTTAAATTTAGTGCAATTGTTCTCACTCTCTTATACTGATCACTGGAAGTTCAACACGGCACCTCAAGGCAAAGAACTCTGAAGAAAAAAGAATCGTTCTACATAAAGATGGCCTAGGCTATAAGAAGATTGCCAAGACCCTGAAACTGAGCTGCAGCACGGTGGCCAAGACCATGCAGCGGTTTAACAGGAAAGGTTCCACTCAGAACAGGCCTCGCCATGGGCAACCAAAGAAGTTGAGTGCACATGCTCAGCGTCATATCCAGGAGGTTGTCTTTGGGAAATAGACATATGAGTGCTGCCAGCATTGCTGCAGAGGTTGAAGGGGTGGGGGGTCAGTTTGTCAGTGCTCAGACCATATGCCGCACACTGCATCAAATTGGTCTGCATGGCTGTTGTCCCAGAAGGAAGCCTCTTCTAAAGATGATGCACAAGAAAGCCCACAAACAGTTGGGTGAAGACAAGCAGATGAATGCCCTGTACACACGAGCAGACTTTTCAACCGGAATCCGGCGCACAATCAGACTATGTGTAGGCTTCATCGGACCTTCAGCGGACTGTTTGTCGAAAATCTGACGGACTTTAGATTTGGAACATGTTTCAAATGTTTACGTCGGAACTCCACCGGACCCAGTTCCCATCGAGAAATCCGCTCGTCTGTATGCTAGTCTGATGGACGAAAACCAACGCTAGGGCAGCTATTGGCTACTGGCTATGAACCTACTTATTTTAGTCCGGTCGTACGTCCTCACGTACGAATCCGTCAAACTTTGTTGTGATCGTGTGTAGGCAAGTCCGTTTGTTCGAATGTCCGTTAGAAGTCCATCGGAAGTCTGTCGGAAGTCCATCAAAAGTCAGTCAGAAAGACTGTCGGATTTTTGTTGCCGAAAAGTCCGCCCGTGTGTACAAGGCATAAGGACATGGATTATTGAAACCATGTCTTGTGGTCTGATGAGACCAAGATAAACGTATTTGGTTCAGATTGTGTCAAGGGTGTGTGGCGGCAACCAAGTGAGGAGTACAAAGACAAGTATGTATTGCCTACAGTGGGAGTGTCATGGTCTGGGGCTGCATGAGTGCTGCCGGCACTGGGAAGCTACAGTTCATTGCGGGAACCATGAATGCCAACATGTACTGTGACATACTGAAGCAGACCATGATCCCCTCCCTTCGGAGACTGGGCCGCAGGGCAGTATTCCAACATAACGACCCCAAACATACCTCCAAGACGACCACTGCCTTGCTAAAGCAGCTGGGGGTAAAGGTGATAGACTGGCCAAGCATGTCTCCCGACCTAAACCCTATTGAGCATCTGTGGGGCATCCTCAAATGGAAGGCGGAGGCGTGCAAGGTCTCCAACATCCACCAGCTCCGTGATGTCATGGAGGAGTGGAAGAGGACTCCACTGGCAACCTGTGCAGCTCTGGTGAACTCCATGCCTAAGAGGGTTAAGGCAGTGCTGAAAAAAATAATAGTGGCCACACAAAATATTGACACTTTGGGCCCAAATTGGAAATTTTCACTTAGGGGTGTACTCACTTTTGCTGCCAGCGGTTTAGACATTAACCAGTTCTGGACCAGCTGCCGCAGGTTGGCTCAGCTAGGCGAAGCGTTGTAGCTGTACGTCGGGCGTGGGCCACGACGATTGGATTGGCTTCAGAACTGATCAGTCTCCAGGCCCAAGCCAAAGATTTCTGGCCTGGACCTGGTGATCGGTTCTGGCGAATCAAATCCTTCCCCTGCCTGTGAAAATGATGTCATCTCCCCTCGTGGAACTCTTTTCCGTTCCAGAGGAGAGGAGAGAAGACATCTCTCCTTCACTGACAGTACACATACCCCCCAGTTAACCCCTTCACTCCCTGTCAGTGTCACCCAGTGCAGTGTTCATATTTTTTTTTTTTGATCACTGTACTGGTGTTATTTGGGACAATCAGTGTTGGGGTATTTATTGGTAGGCCCAGATAGGTCTAGGGACCACCCTAAACAAGGTTTACCCCTTGATCACCCCGTCACCAGTGACCACTGTATTAGTGTCACGGGTGATGCTGGTTAGCTACTTTTTTTATTAAAGCATCAGGGCACCCGTCGTATATTACCTAAATAAAGGTTTAACCCCCTGATGACCAGGCGGGTGATGTCAGTTAGGTTTTAGCGTCAGTCAGGGTCTGCGTCGCCCCAGGCAGCATCAGATTAGTGCCAGTAGCGCTAACACCCATGCACGCACCATACACCTCCCTTAGTAGTATAGTGTCTGAATGGATCGATATCTTTGATCTGATCAGAAAAAAAAATATTATAATATAAATATATATATCGTATTTATCGGCGTATAACACGCACTTTTTTCCCATGAAAATCAGGGGGAAATCGTGGGTGCGTGTTATATGCCGATCCCCTGCCGATTGCAAGCTTTTTGGCCGCTCTCAGCGGCTTTTAGCTTTTCTCAGCGGGTTTGAAAATGGCGCCGCCGTTCTCGGCGGCTCTCGCCCGCCTTCAGCCATTCTCGGCGGCTCTCGGCAGCTTACGGCCATTCTCGGCGCCTCTCGTAGTCCCGCGGGAGCCACCGAAAGCAGCCGAGAATGGCGGCGCCATTTTCAAAGTTGCACAGACTAGATGGACAAGGCTGCAATGGGGGACAAGGCTGCAATGGGGGACAACACTACAGATGGACACTGACAAAGCTGCATTGATGGGCATTTAAATGTAAGTTTTTTTCCTTAAAATTCCCTCCTAAACTTGGGGTGCATGTTATACGCCGATAAATACGGATAGATAGATATATATATATATATATATATATATATATATATATATATATATATATATATATATATATATATATATATATATATCCCCCCAATAGTTTAAGGTTTACCAAAGAAGCAGCGGGATCAGCCAAGATACCTACTAGCACCTGCGTTTAGCCCCTCCGCCCAGCCCAGCCCACCCAAGTGCAGTATCAATCACTGTCACTTACAAAAGACATAACTGCAGCACTCAGGCCTGATCCCTGTGAACGCTAAGTTTTTTTTGGTAGCATTTGAAGCAGTTGCTGGCAGTCAGGTGCTCTTTTTTTCCTGCGAGTCTCACTAGTGTACCAGTAAATTTAGAGTCCAAAATGTCCAAATGAAGGTACACTAGTGAAGAGGCCTACACGTTTCTGAGCATGACAGATGAGAGTGAAAAGGAAGTCACCCATCTGTCTGATTATGGCTCAGAATATGAACCAGTAGAAAGCAGCGGCACCTTGACAGACAACTCTGACGACGGAGTAGTGGTCCCTGCTAAGGTCAGGTGTATTCGACCCCGTTCTTCTGCTGTTGCTGAGGTGCAAGAACCGCAGGGCTCTCGAATGGAGCAGAGAGCCAGTACTAGTGGCACTCATCCTTCATGTGAACTGGCAAGCACCAGCGGGTCTAGTACATTCTGGTCTTACATCCAGCACTGCAGTAACACTTGGTGACGTGGCGAGTCCCATAAGTGCAGTTCAAGCTAGTGAGGTAGCTAGCACAACTAGTGTTCCACAGCCACCAAGAAGATGAACACAGGCCCATCGAGCCCATAATGCCCTTCCTGCTGCATTTGCCATTTCGAATTGGGAGCCCACCACTTCTGCAGCACTTGTACTTCCCCCATTCACTGGCCAACCCGGAATTCAGGTGGAAACAGTTGATTTTACGTCACTTGATTTTTATTGGCCATTTTGCACAGAAGATCTCTATAGATCTGTTGTGGACCAAAGCAATTTGTATGCTGGTCAATTTATAACCGCTAATCCCCAGTTGACCCTTGCCAGAGATTGGAAACCCATTACGGTTTCCAAATTTAAGACCTTCCTGGGCCTATCCCTCCTCATGGGCATAGTTTAAAAAAGTGAGTTGCAGTCATATTGGTCCACTGACCCAATTCACAATATGCCGGTGTTCTCTGCCTCTATGACCAGGACATGATATGAGCAGATCTTGCGGTTCATGCATTTCAATGACAATGAACTCTGCCATCCTCGGGGTGACCATGGATACGATCGGCTCCACAAAATTCGGCCCCTCGTAAACCACCTAAACCAGCAGTTTGCAGCCTTGTTTACTCCCGATCAAGTTGTCTGTGTTGATGAGTCTCTGATTAAGTTTTCTGGCCGCTTGTCCATCAAACAGTATCTTCCCAGCAAGCGTGCCAGATATGGGGTCAAGATGTATAAGCTCTGTGACAGGACAACAGGCTATACATATAGTTTTTTAGTTTACGAGGGAAGAGATAGTCATGTAGAGCTGTAGAACTGCCCAGACTACATAGGGAGCGCTGGTAAGATTGTGTGGGACTTGGTCTCACCCTTATTCGGAAAGGGGTACCACTTGTATGTGGACAATTATTATAGCTTGTGACACTTTTTAGTCACCTTTATTTATTGTAGAATTGGCGCATGTGAGACCATGCGTTCTAATCGCGGGTGCTTCCCCCAAGAGCTTGTAGAGTCCTGACTTAAATTGGGGGGGGGGGCCTGCTTGAAATGTAATAATTTGTTAGCAGTGAAGTGGAGGAATTCACGGAATGTTTTCATTCTGTCCTCCCTTCACGCAAATAGGACAGTGCAAATTCCTACGGCAATTGGTGTTGTGGGGAAACCCCTCTCTGTTCACGAATACAACCTTAACAAGGTGGGTGGACCTCAACGACCAGTTGTTGGCACCGTACCCAATTGCCCGTAAGGCCAGACGCTGGTATAAAAAAAAGTGTCTGTATAATTATTCCAATTGGCTCTGCTGAATGCTTTTGTGCTATACAAAGCTTCAGGATGAACAGAATCCTTCCTAAAATTCCAGCAAGAGATCATCACAGCCCTTCTGTTTCCAGACGGTGCTTTGACCCACCTTCCCAACGCAAATGCAGTAAGCCGGCTGCATGAGAGGCAATTTCCGTATATCCTCCCTGGTACCCCTTCCCAAAGAACACCCCAAAGATGATGTCATGTCTGCAGAAAATGCGGATTTAGGCGTGACACCTGCTTTTATTGTCCCCACTGTCCTGACCAACCTGGGCTCTGCATCGGTGACTGTTTCAAACGCTACCACACACTAGTGGAGTATTAGCGTAGGGTACAGCACTACACAGTCCTAGGGCACACTTACACAGGGTCTCAAAAGATGAGATAGCCATCACATTTTGAGAGACCCTAATCTGGAACGTTTACAGTTTATTTAAAAGTGCAAAATAAAATAAATAAATTTAAAAAAAGCCAAAAATGGTTGTGGTTTTATTTTTCTTCTCTCTCTATTGTTCTCTCTCTTATGTTCGCTCTCTATTGTTACTGTATTTTAGAACTTTTATGTTTTATTTTTACTATGTTTTATTGTATTTGCTTTGCAGGTATGGTATGTCTTACTGTTATACTGTAATGTTACTTTGTTTTATTGTTAACCATCATTTGCTTAGCAGGTACGCCATTCAGCTGCAGCACGGGTTTATTTATTCTGACAGCAACAGCCTTTGCTCCCACGATACGTAAAGACGCGACTCCGCTGTGGGATGCAATTTCACCACCACAGTTAAAAAAAAGAGCATATATGCTGAAGCATGGGGGCAGCGGTGGTGGAGGAGCGATTTGCTCCTAACATTAGGGGTGGAGTGCCCCCATGATTCAGCATATATTTTTTAGGCACAGACTGCGTTAAAAAAAATATTTTTTTTTTACTATGTTTCATTGTATTTGCTTTGTAGGTATGGTATGTCTTACTGTTATACTGTAATGTTACTTTGTTTTATTGTTAACCATCATTTGCTTAGCAGGTACGCCATTCAGCTGCAGCACGGGTTTATTTATTCTGACAGCAACAGCCTTTGCTCCCACGATACGTAAAGACGCGACTCCGCTGTGGGATGCAATTTCACCACCACAGTTAAAAAAAAGAGCATATATGCTGAAGCATGGGGGGCAGCGGTGGTGGAGGAGCGATTTGCTCCTAACATTAGGGGTGGAGTGCCCCCATGATTCAGCATATATTTTTTAGGCACAGACTGCGTTAAAAAAATTTTTTTTTTTTACTATGTTTCATTGTATTTGCTTTGTAGGTATGGTATGTCTTACTGTTATACTGTAATGTTACTTTGTTTTATTGTTAACCATCATTTGCTTAGCAGGTACGCCATTCAGCTGCAGCACCGATTTATCTTGACAGCAACAGTGTTTGCTCTCACGATACGTAAATTAGCTACTCCAGCGCTGTAGGAGGCGATTTCACCATCGTCCACAGGCTGCATGAAAAAAAGAACATTACAATATATGCCCAACAAGGACCAGCAACGTACTGGTATGTTGCTGGATTTTGAGTGGTTATACCAGAATGATGCCTGCAGGTTTAGGAATCATCTTGGCATTATTCTTTTCAGCCAGGGGTCGGCTTTCATGTAAAAGCAATCCTAGAAGCTAATTAGACTCTAGACTGCTTTTACAAGCAGTGGGTGGGAACGACCCCCCCTCCGCTGTCTTCTATGGATTTCTCTGGCTCTCCTGTTCCACCAGGGAACCTGAGAATGCAGCTGGTGGTTCCCGCCAGCTGACCATAGAGCTGATCGGAGACCAGAACGGCTCCAATCATCTCTATGGCCTAAGAAACTGAGCGCTACAAGCATTTCATGACTTATGTTTCGGCGCATATAAACAGCGCCATTGGGAAATTGGGAAAGCATTTTATCACACCGATCTTGGTGTGGTCAGATGCTTTGAGTACCTGTCACTACCTATTGCCATCATAGGGGATATTTATATTCCCTGAGAAAACAATAAAAGCGATTAAAAAAATTAAAAATGAAAGGAAGAGTTTAAAAAAAAAAACACAGCAAAAAAAACATCCCTGTCCCCCCCATGCTCACGCGCAAGGGCGACTGCAAGCGTCGGTCTGGTGTCATATGTAAACAGCAATTGCACCATGCATGTGAGGTATCACCGCGAAGGTCAGATTGAGGGCAGTAATTGTAGCAGTAGACCTCCTCTGTAAATCTAAAGTGGTAACCTGTAAAGGATTTTAAAAATGTACAGTATATAGTTTGTCGCCACTGCACGTTTGTGCGCAATTTTAAAGCATGTCATGTTTGGCAAAAGATCATCTTTTTTATTTCATCAAACATTCAGGCAATATAGTGTGTTTTAGTGCATTAAAATAAAAAAAAAAAAGTGTTTCATTTTTTTTTAAATTGCGTGCAAATACTGTGAAAAAAAAAAATTTGCAACACCCACCATTTTAATCTGTAGGGCCTTTGCTTTAAAAAAATATTTATAATGTTTGGGGGTTCAAAGTAATTTTCTAGCAAAAAAAAATAAAAATTTTCATGTAAACAAAAAAAGTGTCTGAAAGGGCTTTGTCTTCAATTGGTTAGAAGAGTGGGTGATGTGTGACAATAGGTTCTAATGTTGTGCATAAAATGCCAGGACAGTTCAACCCCCCCCCCCAAATGACCCCTTTTTGGAAAGTAGACACCCCAAGCTATTTGCTGAGAGGTATGTCGAGTCCATGGAATATTTTATATTTTGACACAAGTTTCGGGAAAATTACAAACTTTTTTTTTTTGCACATAGTTGTCACTAAATGATATATTGTTCAAACATGCCATGGGCATCTGTGGAATTACACCCCAAAATACATTCTGCTGCTTCTCCTGAGCATAGAGATACCACATATGTGAGACTTTTTGGGAGCCTAACATTGTACAGGACCCCGAAAAACCAATCACCGCTTTCAGGCTTTCTAAGGGCGCAAAATGGTGCTTTTCACTTCCTCACTACCTATCACAGTTACAGAGACCCTGAAATGTCCAGATAGCACAAATCCCCCCCCCCCCCCCCCCAAATGACCCAATTTTGGTATTTGCTAAGAGGCATGGTGAGTATTTTGCAGCTCTCATTTGTTTTTGAAAAATTAAGAAAAGAAAAAATATTTATTTATTTTCAATTTTCAAAACTTTGTGACAAAAAGCAAAATAATCAACATGCCTCTCAGCAAATAGCTTGAAGAGGCTTCTTTCCAAAATGGGGTCATGGGGGGAGTTGTCCTATCTTGACATTTCATGGCCTTTGAAACTGATAGGTAGTGAGGAGTGAAATCAAAAATGTACGCCCTTAGAAATCTTGAAGGCGGTGCTTGGTTTTCGGTGTCCTGTACGAGGCTAGGCTCCCAAAAAGTCTCACACTTGTGGTATCCCCATACTCAGGAGAAGCAGTAGAATGTATTTTGGGGTGTAATTTCACATATGCCCATGGCATGTTTGAGCAATATATCATTTAGTGAAAACTTTGTGTAATATTTTTTAATATTCAATGGGCTCCACGTGCCTCTCAGCAATTTCATTGGGATGTCTACTTTCCAAAATGGGGTCATGGGGGGGGGGGGGGGGGTTGTACTGCCCTGCCATTTTAGCACCTCAAGAAATTTAGATGAGGCGGTCATAAACTAAAAGCTAAGTAAATTCCAGAAAATGTACCCTAGTTTGTAGACGCTATAACTTTTGCGCAAACCAATAAATATATGCTTATTGACATTTTTTTTTACCAAAGACATGTGGCTGGATACATTTTGGCCTAAATGTATGACTAAAATTGAGTTTATTGGATTTTTTTTTTTTTATAACAAGAAGTAGAAAATATCATTTTTTCCAAAATTTTCCGTCTTTATTCCGTTTATATCGCAAAAAAAAAAAAAAAAAAACGCAGAGACAATCAAATACCATCAAAAGAAAGCTCTATTTGTGGGGAAAAAAGGACACAAATTTAGTTTGGGTACAGCATTGCATGACCGCGCAATTACCAGTTAAAGCAGTGCAGAAATGTAAAAAGTGCTCTGGTCATTGAGCAGCCAAATCTTCCGGGGCTGAAGTGGTTAATGGCTGTGTGTTGAGGTATTTTGAGGGGACAGCAAATTTACACTGTTATACAAGCTGTACACTCACTACTTTACATTGTAGCAAAGTGTAATTTCTTCAGTGTTGTCACATGAAAAGAGATAATAAAATATTTACAAAAATGTGAGGGGTGTACTCACTTTTGTGATAGAGATTATATATATATATATATATATATATATATATATATATATATATATATATATATATATATATATAATAAATATATATATATATAATAAATATATATATATATAATAAATATATATATATATAATAAATATATATGTATATATATATATATATATATATATATATATATATATATATATATATATATATATATATATATATATATATATATATATATATATACACACACACACATACATACACATATATATATTATATACACACACATACATACATACACACAATGTGAAATGTTGTCATGTTACAATCAAAAACGTAAATGTATTTTATTGGGATTTTAGGTGGTAGACCATCACAAAGTGGCACATAATTGTGATGCGGAAAGAAAATAAGTGTTTTTCAATTTTTATTTTTTTTTACAAATAAATATCTGAAAAGTGTGGCGTGCATGTGTAGTCAGCTGCCTTTACTCCGATACCCCTAATTAAGATCTAGTGGAGCCTTCAGAAGTCACCTAATTAGTAAATAGAGTCCACCTGTGCTTAATTTAATCTGAGTATAAATACAGCTGCTCTGTGAAGCCCTCAGAGGTTTGTTAGAGAACCTTAGTGAACAAACAGCATCATGAAGGCCAAGGAACACACCAGATATGTCAGGGATAAAGTTGTGGAGAATTTTAAAGCAGGGTTAGGTTATAACCCTGCTTTGAACATCTCATGGAGCATTGTTTAATCCATCATCTGAAAATGGAAAGAGTATGGCACAACTGCAAACATGGCAAAACATGGCAGTCCAACTAAACCGACAGGCTGGGCTAATCAGAGAGGCAGCCAAGAGGCTCAGGTAGGAGAATTTGTCCACAGGACAACTATTAGTCGTGCACTCCACAAATCTGGCCTTTATGGAAGGATGGCAAGAAGAAAGCCATTGTTGAAAGAAAGCCATCAAAAGTCCAGTTTGCAGTTTGTCAGAAGCCATGTGGGGGACACAGCAAACGTGTGGAAGAAGGTGCCCTGGTCAGATGAGACCAAAATTTAACTTTGTGCCCTAAAAGCAAAACGCTATGCATGGAGGAAAACTGTACACCATCCCCACCATGAAACATGGTAGAGGCAGCATCAGGTGGTGAGGATGCTTTTCTTCCGCAGGAACAGGTAAGCTGGTCAGAGTTGATCTGAAGATGGATGGAGCCAAATACAGGGCAATCTTAGAAGAAAACCTGTTAGAGTCTGCAAAAGACTTGACTGGGGCAGAGGTTCACCTTCCAAGCAGGACAACGACCCTAAACATACAGCCAGAGCTACAATGGAATAGTTTAGAACAAAGGATATTCATGTGTTAGAATGGCCCAGTCAAAGCAGACCTAAATCTAATTGAGAATCTGTGGCAAGACTTGAAAATTGCTGTTCAGAGATGTTTTCCATCCAATCTGACAGAGCTTGAGCTATTTTGCAGAGAAGAATGGGCAAACATTTCACTCTAGATGTGCAAAGCTGGTAGAGACATACCCAAAAAGACTTGCAGCTGTAATTGCAGTGAAAGGTGGTTCTACAAAGTAATGACTCAGGGGGGCTGAATACAAATGGACACCACACTTTTCAGATATTTGTAAAAAAAAAAAAAAAAAAAAAAAAAAAAAAAAAATCAAAACCATTATCCTTTTCCTTCCCCTTCACAATTATGTGCCACTTTGTGTTGGTCTATCACATAAAATCCCAATAAAATACATTTACGTTTTTGGTTGTAATATGACAAAATGTGGAAAATTTCAAGGGGCATAAATACTTTTTCAAGGCACTGTATATGGACAGGTCTTCAGGATGCAGAGAGCTGGTGAGTGTCAGTTTGCTGGAGCAGCTGGCTTAGGTTCTTAGCAGCTCACTGAGAGGCTGATCCAGCTGTCGGTCCAGGCATCGGGTTTATCCCGACCTAATGATTGGGAACTTTTCAGAGCCTGGACAAGCTCTGTGACATAAGCTGACACAGCCACTTCCGGCTGAAAATGGGTCACGGGAGTGCAGAATGAACTGCACTTCTGCGAACCATAGGAGAAATATAGCCAAAAAAAGCTTTGGCTATACTTCTTCTTTAATCTTATATGCAAGCTATGTTATCTGCTATGCTGAAAATAATGTTGGTCTATAGCAGGCATATGCAATTAGCAGACCTCCAGCTGTTGCACAACTACAAGTCCCATGAGGCATAGCAAGACTCCGACAGCCACAAGTATGACACCCAGAGGCAGAGGCATGGTGGGACTTGTCGTTTTGAAACAGCTGGAGGTCCGCTAACTGCATATCCCTGGTCTATAGGTATATACAGTAAACAGCACTTACAGATGAGACTAAAAGAGTAGCAGTATATAGATTTGATAAAAGTTCACCCTGGAAGAATAGCCAAAGACAAAACGCATGTACCTTGATAAACGCACAGCACCATGTTTGATATCTGTCCACTCTCCGGTTGTCCAGAATCAGCACCAGAAACTTCTAGCCATTCACCATTGACACCATGCAACTCAAGTGTCACTCAGCCACCCTATGCTATATATATCCTGTGACATGTCATGTGTTACTGTCAATGATGTAGATAGCAGCAGAGTGGCTGAGCGACACCATGAGTTGCATGGTTTCACTGGTAAATGGCCAACAGTTTCCAATGCCGATTGCTGGACAACCAGAGTGCAGACAGAAATCAAACATAGTGCTATGCATTTATCATGGTACATACTTTAAAGCGCAATTCTGGGGTGAACTTCCACTTTAAAAAGCAATCATTTTGTCAGTACCTTGATAATAAAAAGTAGGGATGTATGCAAGATTGGAAGCATGCATCAAAAATAAATACCTGCTTTAAAGCCAGATTTCCAATAATCAGATTCCACTTCTCAATAGGGGAATCCATTTTCCCAACATTAACCTGCAATAAACACATACAAGTGACATTTTTACAGATAATTTGCTGAAGAATCTAATACAAGCAGACACATTCAGTGCTGGTTCTCAGTTATAATTTGTCCCTTAGATGGGCAAATCTTGTCAGTTTCTCCACCACCTGCATATAACTAAATAAATGGAGCTCAGCTACTACCTACTATAGTTAGCCGACATCTAAATATTAAGTGCTGCCAGAAAACAAACTCATTGAAATGTCATATTTGCCTGAACTACTAGTTATTAGTGAGCCAAAACACTTGACCTTTCAGCTGATCTAGTGTTGTCTGCAGCCTGCATTCTCTATCCACTCCTATAGGATTCTACAATAGATTTTGAGACAAATTGTTTTATTACTCTAGTCGACTTTCATAAAAATACAAATGAGACTTGCATACAAATGCAGTCATGCAAGCAGAATTTCCATCCTACTCTATAATCATTTTCGCAGACTTCCATGGTGATAGAATAGCTCACTTAATCCCACATACCGGTTAATCTTACACGGATCAAGTTTAAAAGCCAAACTTCAGGCAAGTAGACATGTAAAATACATACAGGGGAGCCGATTTATTTGCCAAAGGATTTGTATTTTATTCATGAGATTACACAGCCAAACCAGACAACAAAGCTAGGTTGGTGACCTAACTTTTTTTTTTTTTTTTTACAACAGTTAAAAAGTGTTACTATCACATCATAAAAAAGTTTTTAATAAATGGTACTCATACTAACTCAGTCACTATGAAAATTAGTTTTCTGCAAAAAAACCTGGTTGATCCTGCTGTTCTCTATCTCCACCTTCTGTTTATGTCCCCAATTCCGCTAGGAATTTTGCAGAGCAGTGTTGGCAGCTCTGCACATGCTCAGTTTTTCTTGAGTTTCTATGCTGAGCATTTTCTCCTTATCACATCTGGGCAGCCCATGTGACTATAGAGCCACACATGTGGGCGTATATACAGTGGTAAATGACAGCCCACTCCCTTGCTCCTCCTCTACGCCCACTAACCGGATAAACACAATGGGGGGGCGGGATATTATATATGTATATTGATGGAGGCTTCACCTCCTCCTTATTCTAAGACACAGGCTGGAGGGGCGTGACACAGCCCGTGTCTGCCAGAAATCCGCCGGCACCATGAGTATTGCCAAAAATAATAAAGATTTAATTTCAAATATATATTTGTGTGACAATTTAAAACTGTTTATTGATATTATTTATTTTTACTCTGTATTCCAAAGGCTGTTTTTTTATTGAACATGTGAACAGTAGTAGAGGACTAGAAATTCCTCATGTTTGTTTCCCCACAGACCGGCTGGGAAATTCCATGGGTCATGTGAAAGCAGTTTACTGAATGTGTAAAAGGTACTTAGATTTTATTTTTTTATTAAAATAATTACAGTGCCATCATCCATATACAGAAAGAGAAGGGACATTGTAAATTAAACAGTATGCGTTTAGCATCACCTTGAGCATTACAAGGTCAGCCCCTGGTCCGGATTGTAACTGGAAATTGAAAGATTCTAGACAATTCTAAGTACATCCTTTAACTCACTCCGCTCTTTCCTTCTCTCAGCATGCTTTTATGGTGTCCTTTTATGAAACTGAGATCAGCGGCGATCCCGAGTCTCACCGCTGATCTCAGGTCATTACCAGTTTATGAAACTGAGATAATCAGTGGAGAACATGTTCTCCGCTGATTATCTCAGCACAGTGAGAATCTTAACTGACTGTCACAGAAACGGCCAGTTTATGAAGGTGCGATCTCAGCACCTCACTGGCGATCTGTGACAGAATTCTCACTTTCTGATTCACCATTTCAGAAGTGGAGAATCAGAGTGAGAAGCATGAAACTGGCTGAGTAATCTGGAGAAAGTAAGAAGTCTTTTGACTTCTTTCTTTCACCAAACAGTCATAGTACATCTTCCCCACCATTACACACCCCAAAACCAGCAGGATAGGAATTTATAGTGTGTATATATCTATCTATATCTAGATAGATAGATATTTATTGATATATATAGAATATATCGATATATACAGTACCTGACCGCGAGATTGTGTTTCCAGCGCGATAGCATCGCGCTGGTTCTCGGCGACAGGGTACTGTGCATGTCGCGCTGGCTCACTCATCGGGAAAGGAAAACTTTGTTTTCCTTCCGCGATGAGTGACAGGCAGTGCTGACAGCTGTCTGGTATGAATCCTGAGGCGGGAACACCGCGCCAAATTTTAAATGAAAAAAACGGCGTGGGTTCCCCCCCAGGGGCATACCAGGCCCTTAGGTCTGGCATGGATTGTAAGGGGAACCCCCTACGCCGAAAAATTGGCGTGGGGGTCCCCCCCAATCCATACCAGACCCTTATCCGAGCACGCAGCCCAGCCGGCCAGGAAAGGGGGTGGGGACGAGCGAGCGCCCCCCCCCCCCTCCTGAGCCGTACCAGGCCGCATGTCCTCAACATGGGGGGGTGGGTGCCTTGGGGGAGGGGGGCGCCCTGCGGGGCCCCCCCACCCCAAAGCACCTTGTCCCCATGTTGATGAGGACAATGGCCTCTTCCCGACAACCCTGGCCGTTGGTTGTCGGGGTCTGCGGGCGGGGGGGCCTATCGGAATCCAGGAGCCCCCTTTAATAAGGGGGCCCCCAGATCCCGGCCCCCCACCCTGTGTGAATGAGTTTGGGGTACATGGTACCCCTACCCATTCACCTAGGGAAAAGTGTCAATATAAAAAAAAAAAACACAGTACACAGGTTTTAAGAGTAATTTATTAGTCAGCTCCGGGGTCTTCTTCCAACTTCGGGGGGTCTCCTTCCGACTTCTCCCGGTGTTCGGCCTCTTCTCCCGGGCCCCGCCGCTATCTTCTTCCAGCTCTATTGCCAGCGAGGGGCCCGGTCTGCTGCCGCTGTCTCGCCGCCGCTGTCTTGTCGCCGCTGTCTCGCCGCTTCTTCTCTTCTTCCCCGATGTTGACACGACGCTCTCTCTGGCTCAAATGCTGTGTGCGAGCTGCGGAGCCATTTATATAGGCGGTGACCCCGCCCCCTTACGACGTCATGGTCCCAGCATGCGCAGGGACTCTGGCGTCATAAGGGGGCGTGGCTCGCACACAGCATTCGAGCCGGAGAGAGCGTCGTGTCAACACCGGGGAAGAAGAGAAGAAGCGGTGAGACAGCGGCGGCGAGACAGCGGCGACGAGACAGCGGCGACGAGACAGCGGCGACGAGACAGCGGCGACGAGACAGCGGCAGCAGACCGGGCCCCTCGCTGGCAATAGAGCTGGAAGAAGATAGTGGCGGGGCCCGGGAGAAGAGGCCGAACACCGGGAGAAGTCGGAAGGAGACCCCCCGAAGTTGGAAGAAGACCCCGGAGCTGACTAATAAATTACTCTTAAAACCTGTGTACTGTGTTTTTTTTCATATTGACACTTTTCCGTAGGTGAATGGGTAGGGGTACCATGTACCCCAAACTCATTCACACAGGGTGGGGGGCCGGGATCTGGGGGCCCCCTTATTAAAGGGGGCTCCCGGATTCCGATAAGCCCCCCGCCCGCAGACCCCGACAACCAACGGCCAGGGTTGTCCGGAAGAGGCCCTTGTCCTCATCAACATGGGGACAAGGTGCTTTGGGGTGGGGGGCCCTGCAGGGCGCCCCCCTCCCCCAAGGCACCCACCCCCCATGTTGAGGGCATGCGGCCTGGTACGGCTCAGGAGGGGGGGGGGCGCTCGCTCGTCCCCACCCCCTTTCCTGGCCGGCCTGCGTGCTCAGATAAGGGTCTGGTATGGATTGACACCACTGCGGGTGTCAATGTAAAGTTAGTTAATGACACCCCCAGATCATTTCACAGATCGCAGTGCGAACTATGTAATTGTGCAGGAATCGGATCGCATGGGTGTTCACACCCATGCGATCCGATTTCAGTGCGGACCAAATAAAGGGTCCTGTACCATTTTGGTGCAAATGCAATATGATTTAGGGCCAGTTCCCACTGCTGCGGTGTCCGAGATCGGATGTGATTCGCACCGCACTGCAGTGCAAAATCACATCCGATCTCTGTGCAATGCGATTTCAGCCATACAGATAGTTCACACCCATGCGATTCGATTACTGTCCGAGTTTGCAGATCGCACTGCGATATGCGAACTGATTTGGAGGTGTTGCTAACGTTTAGGCCCAGTTCACACTTGTGCGATGTCGGACATCACACAGGCATCGCATGTAATTCGCAGCACACTGCCACTCACATTACATGCGATGTCTGTGCGGTGCGATATCAGCCGTACAGATAGTATGGCTGATATCGCACCGCATTCATGCAAACACGCAAAGGACCCTTTTTTCTGCTCTGACCAGAATCGGATCGCATATGCGATCCGATTCATGTCCGAACTGTCAGTCCGCACTGCGATATGCAAGCTGAACTGGGGGTGACGTTAACAATGTATTGACACTCCCCAGCGATTCGCATAAGGCAGTGTGAACTGACATGCGAGTCGGTGCGATGCGGTAACCCGCAGTGGATTCGCAGTGTTCTCGCATTGCACCAGTTTATCAATTTTTATGTTTATCAATTATGAAATATATTTTATTTTAATTTATTAATAAATATTTATACTTGTATACTTTATTAAAATTATTTTTTTAATGATTATAAATGTATTTTGCATTTTTATGAATGGTGTATAGCTGCATTACATTCATTTACTATACACCATTCACATTTAAATAGGCACATGTATGATCTTTAAATATTGATAAAAACAATGTTTTTTTTTTTTATAATTAGGTTAATGTATATTGTGTAGGGGGAATTTAACTTTATTATTTTATTAATATGTTGGTGAATAATGTGTGCCGATTCGAGTTACACTTTGTATTTTATGATTCCTCATACTGTAATCCCGCTACATCACACGAGATTACAGTGAGAGGAGCCATTCTCAGGAGTTCCCGGCGTTTGTAGATCGCTCCTCAACTCAACATGAGAAGCGATCTACACACTTTCATAAACAGGCACTCAGAGGAGAGCGATCTCCTCTGAGAATGCCTGAGAACTGAAAAGCGGTATTTTACCGCAGTTTCATAAAAGGACACCTATGTCAGGAAGTATACATGCAGCACATCAAATTGGGTACTGCTGTTCCCTCTCAGCCCAAGCAGATGAACCGGGGATTCCAAGAGGCTAATATCAACCAAAAAATAGTTATGTGCACCAGTTGAATTTAAAAAGAAAATCATTTTTACTTCAACCATAACAGCACAAATTAGTAGTCTATGGGCCTGAAGTTAATCTTTAAACAGATCTAATCTAAGCAACACAAGCTAAAAACACTGGTATATGGCAATTCTCTCTGTTTACAGCAGGGGTCTCAAACTGGTGGCCCTCCAGCTGTTGCAGAACTACAAGTCCCATCATGCCTTTGCCTGAGGGAGTCATGCTTATAACTGGCAGCCTTGCAATGCCTCATAGGACTCGTAGTTTGGCAACAGCTGGAGGGCTGCCAGTTTGAGACTCCTGGTTTACAGCAACATAGCTACCTGCAACACGTGCCAATCTACATGCCCTGTTCATATATTTATTCATCTTCTTTCTCTATTCTTTTCCATCAGAAAGAAATGATGGTCTGGTGGTCTAGAAAATGACCTAAAACAATCAGCTTTAAAAAACATTATTCCTGTATTGAGCGTAAATAAAGGGTATTATCTTTTTTTTGTTTTACTGGTGCTTTGCTAATGGCTCCCTTTCTTTGCCGCAGCTGTACGCAATACTATGGATTATATTATTAGGAACATGCGGCGTCCTTTGTTATGTAATTTCTACAATCAGCCACAAAATGCGGTCGGTTATTTCAGAATGTTTCTCAGAATCTACTGAGCAGACACATTTTGTTTCTGTAACGCCGGGCGCATAATCTTTACAAAGAGAAATGAGTTAGCCAGCATTTGTTACCTGAAGGTAATTATTTTAGCATTGATTTTCCTCATGATATGTTCCTGCCACAAAAAACTGCACAAATACCATTTTGTCAGGATCGTGTTACACTTTCCTAACATTGTGTTAGCACTGAGTGTTTTTCAAAGGAATGGGAGCGGTATGATTAAATGGCAGGCCCTTGAATTTCCATCCTCAATGTAGCCTTTTATAATCATGACCTTGAGCAAATTCGTTTTCTTTCCCTGAATCAGAGGCTGAAATAACACTAAAAGCTCCTTCAGATTTTATTGTGCTAACATTTTGCTGTATGTGGCTCCTGAAATCTGTAAGACTTGTCCTAAGCACATTATACTTGACCAGAATATTATTTATCAAGTAGTCTAGTGGAGAGGGTATGGTGCCTTCTCGGCATGCACATTTTACTTTTAGCTGAAAAATACAAGTTAGTGGGCTAAAAAAAATAAAAAAAAGGGTTTTACAATCCCCTACTCTATACAAAAGTCTGTGTCAGTGTTTGGCTCGCAGCCGTGGTGAGGCCCCATTGATCTCAATGGGCGAGTTAGACTTGGGGCGTCACCTGTGAGACTCTGCAGTCCGACTTATTATTGCACTAATAATGCAGCATGTGTACAGCCTATCAGGATGTAATGTCAGTGTCTGGTGGGCAGCAAAACCGCAGCTCAGCCATATTTACCCATACCCCGGCCACTAGTGTGAAAGAGCCCTTAGAGGGGCATATATTACCAAAAATCCTTCCAGGGGTTTTACCCCCATCTTCTACACCAGTCCAATGTGATACCTTAACAGAAAGAAAGAAAGAAAGAAAGAAAGAAAAAGAAAGAAAAAGAAAGAAAAAGAAAAAGAAAGAACAGAACACCCAATGGGGGGGCAGGGGGGTTAACTTTTCTGCCATGACCACCAATGTGTGTGTGGGAGGAGCAGAGCTGGTCCTACCAGTAGGCAAACTAAGCAGCTGCCTAGGGCGCAGCCACGACCGGGGCCACAGATAGTGCAGAACAGCCGGCCCTAATGTAACATTAATTATATTTTCCATGGGTCACTTCACTTCACCAGAGGGGCCCAGGAGGCAAGGGGCAGAGGGGGACTCTTCTTTAAATTTTGGGTACAGGTGGCTAAAGCAGCGCTGGATTTTGCAATGCTGATCAGTGGCTGCCCGCCATAGCTGCTCCCACAGCCTTTCACTGGCGGAGTGATCCTCCACAAGGAGGGCGGAAGGCAGGGGCTGGGGGAGGGCGGAAGGCAGGGGCTGGGGGAGGGCGGAAGGCAGGGGCTGGGGGAGGGCGGAAGGCAGGGGCTGGGGGAGGGCGGAAGGCAGGGGCTGGGGGAGGGCGGAAGGCAGGGGCTGGGGGAGGGCGGAAGGCAGGGGCTGGGGGAGGGCGGAAGGCAGGGGCTGGGGAGGGCGGAAGGCAGGGGCTGGGGGAGGGCGGAAGGCAGGGGCTGGGGGAGGGCGGAAGGCAGGGGCTGGGGGAGGGCGGAAGGCAGGGGCTGGGGGAGGGCGGAAGGCAGGGGCTGGGGGAGGGCGGAAGGCAGGGGCTGGGGGAGGGCGGAAGGCAGGGGCTGGGGGAGGGCGGAAGGCAGGGTCTGGGGGAGGGCGGAAGGCAGGGTCTGGGGGAGGGCGGAAGGCAGGGGCTGGGGGAGGGCGGAAGGCAGGGGCTGGGGGAGGGCGGAAGGCAGGGGCTGGGGGAGGGCGGAAGGCAGGGGCTGGGGAAGGGGCGGAAGGCAGGGGCTGGGGAAGGGGCGGAAGGCAGGGGCTGGGGAAGGGGCGGAAGGCAGGGGCTGGGGAAGGGGCGGAAGGCAGGGGCTGGGGAAGGGGCGGAAGGCAGGGGCTGGGGAAGGGGCGGAAGGCAGGGGCTGGGGGAGGGGCGGAAGGCAGGGGCTGGGGGAGGGGCGGAAGGCAGGGGCTGGGGGAGGGCGGAAGGCAGGGGCTGGGGGAGGGCGGAAGGCAGGGGCTGGGGGAGGGCGGAAGGCAGGGGCTGGGGGAGGGCGGAAGGCAGGGGCTGGGGGAGGGCGGAAGGCAGGGGCTGGGGGAGGGCGGAAGGCAGGGGCTGGGGGAGGGCGGAAGGCAGGGGCTGGGGGAGGGCGGAAGGCAGGGGCTGGGGGAGGGCGGAAGGCAGCGGCTGGGGGAGGGCAGAAGGTGGGGCTGGGGGAGGGCAGAAGGCAGCAATGGGAACCCGGTGCACAGGCAGCAATGGGAACCCGGTGCACAGGCAGCAATGGGAACCCGGTGCACAGGCAGCAATGGGAACCCGGTGCACAGGCAGCAATGGGAACCCGGTGCACAGGCAGCAATGGGAACCCGGTGCACAGGCAGCAATGGGAACCCGGTGCACAGGCAGCAATGGGAACCCGGTGCACAGGCAGCAATGGGAACCCGGTGCACAGGCAGCAATGGGAACCCGGTGCACAGGCAGCAATGGGAACCCGGTGCACAGGCAGCAATGGGAACCCGGTGCACAGGCAGCAATGGGAACCTGGTGCACAGGCACAATTTCTGTTTTCTGAGGCACAGACAGAGATACAGCCATATGTTGTATACAGACATACGGCATCTTCTGTACTGTGTGATCGTCATTAGGATAATGATGACAATCACATAAGCACAGCGGGATGCTTGCTTTTATCCACACTTTTACTGTCCCCCAACCACTCCCCATTATGCTGCAAAAGCACTGCCACCATAGTATGGCAATAGTGGTGGGGTGCTGTGTAAAACCCCTCACTGCCATACTACGGTGGCAGTGCCTTTGCAGCATGGCTCAGCCACATGTCCGCTCGTTCACCACGGGCACGTACTCACGATGACCGTGACGTCACAGGCCCAGCTCCTGCCCTCAACGCGTGTCGCCCTCTCACTGGGCTTCATCAGTAGATGAAGCAGACGAACGAGCGGACGTTTATTATATATGCCTATTTAACCTTTGGATCTTGTAAGTGTGCCTCTTAGTGGGGGCTTTTTTAATAAAAGTACAGAGAGCACTATGGTATCTGTGTTTATTATTACATGTCAATAATCGTATTGAGAAAAGCAGAGCTGAAAGGAGGGAAAGAAGGAGGGTGTTTCCTGGAAGTTACCTAAGTGAAGTTACCAGTACAAAACGTGCAGCCTGGGGAATGTAGGAGTTCCTGCTATTGAGACGTGGAGGAGAAAGATTGTGGAGGAATTAAAAAGAGAGATCTTTTCCTGAGTTTTTAACTCATCTGTGAGGTGAGCAGGCAATTTGGGTGGTGATGGTGTGCACGTGTTATTGATCTCAGAGAGGACGGATATACACAGCGATGATTGTGTTTCATACATTTAGATATATGAACTGTTTCTTCACCAAGAATTTTTATTTCATTTTTGATTTTTCACATAGACTGGTTGCACTGTGATATTTATCACTGTATGGAAAATAGGGATCGTATAATCATTTTGTATGTAATGATCTAAAGACACACATCGCTGCACTATAAGGAAATTATCATTTTTATTAAGTGTGGTGAATCACTGAGTGTTACAGCAGCTGTGTGGATCTTTGTATTGTATTTACACTGGTATTTAGATTAATTTTATTTTGGTGCTGGTTGTCTCTTCACACTTTAGAAAGGGGGATAACTTTCACTGCCACTGACCACCATGTGGAAGGTCACCAGGAGACGGGATTAGTACTGACATCAGTGGTGGGGATTAATATTACATCTATTCTTGGCTGGTGGGGCGCGTCGGCGGTGTGGCGTCGGCGCGTCCTTGGGAGCCGCGCGCGGTTTGGTCTGGCTCGTCTTTGCACGGACCTGGCAGCTGGTCCGGCGGCTGGTGTTGGCTTTCCCCTGCGGCCGCGCGTCGCGCTTCGGCGGCTCCATGGTGGGGGGCGGTGGGGGGCGGTGGGGGGCGGCTCCTTGCCGGCCTGCGCTCCTGGTGGGCCGCGCGGAGGCGTTTGTCCGCGGAGGGACTTCGGCGTCCGGGGCTGTCGTGGTCTGGCGGCGGGTGCGGTGTGGTCGGTGGGATCCTTCCACCTTGCCCAGCACTCCGGCGGGGCGTGTGTTGGTTTTCTCTGTGTTTCCTTGGGTGCTGTCTCCGGGGACGTTTGTCCTGCTGCCTTTGTGGATGTCTGTGCGGCTGGTCTTGCTGCGGCCTGGGGGGCGCTTGTGGTCTGTCCGTCGGCTGTGGTCTGGGCGGTCGCTGGGTGCGGTGGTCCTTTGGGGGATCGCTCCATCTGTGGTCCAGCTTTGTGGCTGTTTGGTTTGTCGGGTCGCCTGCCCGCTTGCATCGCCTCCGGGGCTGGTGGTGTGGGGCTGTTCCTGTTCGGTTAATAAAGCTGGTTTTGTATTTGAAAAAAAAAAAAAAAAAAATATTACATCTATTGACACCAATATTAGGGGTTATTATTGTGTTCACCAACACCGATGTTGACAGTTTTTATTGCTCTCACTGACACCAATGTTGGTTATTACTGCATCCACCGACAAACGCTGGGGGTTATTACTGCACTCACCGGGCACCATTACAGGGGCTTATTATTGCTTCCACTGACACCAAAGCTGGGGGTTAATATTGCACTTACTTGCACTGATCCGGGGGGTTATTATTGCATTCACTGGCACCAATGGTAGGGGTTATTATTACATCGACTGACACCAATAATGGAGGGTTTATTATTGCATCTACTGACACCAATGTTGAGGGTTATTATTGCACTTACTGGCAGCAATGCTGGGGGTTATTATACTCCAAGTTCTTCAGCGTGCATTGCGATACGCTGCAAAAAATTCAGCAAAACCATTATTTTTGGGCTTGAGGGGCTGTGCTTTATAGCCTACTCATTTGAATGGGCTGTCTAAGTTGAAGCACCTCAAGGCGCGAAAATGTGCCGCTATTGTGTGGCCCTTAAAGTGTTACTAAACCCAGGAACCTGCATTTACTATATCTTGTTTCCCACAGTACACAGAACATGGAAATGCAATTATTTTTGTAAATTTAAGCTGCTAAATATCTTTTCTCATCAGCAGCATATGGCAGTCTTGTGACTTATATCAATTCCTCGTAAAGCTTATAAAGGAGTTTTCATTCTCCCCTTACCCTCTGTCCTGACATATCAGGATAGTGCTGATTGGCCCTGCGCTGATCACATGCACTCTCCCAAGAAAAAAAAAAGCTCTAGGAATACACACCAAACTGAGCATGTGCAGCTTGTCCCCAAGGCTCTGTTCTATCTGGAGATGGTTTGGGGACTGTAGAAGGGGAGGATCGGAGAACACAGGGTCAAACAGGCTTTTTACACACTGCGGGGGATTACCTCCTAGGTTCCACAGTGAGTATAACCAGCATGCTTTACTGCATATACAGACAGATTTTACTGTTGTGGGTTTAGCAACGCTTTAATGCATTCTCTGCATGAAGGTAAAAAAAGCTTTCCATGTCAACTCTGCCCAGCCCGCCCCCCCCCCCCCACCCCCTTCACTGCCCTCTTCTCACAGGAGGCTCGGCAGCAATCAAATCTTGTGAGCTAAGAGAAGAGGCAAGGCTCAGTCACACTGTATGTCAACAGACGCATACAGTACAGCTCACGCCCCGATAGCAAACGGCTTGCATTTGAAAAGAGGAGGAGCCTGGAGAGCTACTAGGGGACCCAAGGAGAGGAGGATTGGGGCTGACCTGTGCAATCCATTGCACAGAGCAGATACATATAAAAGAAAGAAAAAAACATTTAAACCATTACAACCGCTTTAAGGCAGCCCACTGATATAAATGTGTTGCCTTGCACCACAACAGACCTGAAATGTGACCTGCACCCTTTTTGCCAGTAGTGTCTTACTGTGTGTTTGGCTGTGCTGCAACATAGCTGTGTCTGGTGTTCACTGGTTTAGTGTATTGGGTGCTAATCAAAATTAACTGCGTTGAACACCATGGTATGTGTGCTGCCAAGCACTGCGGTAAGGCATGTTACAATAACGCATACGTGTAAAGCCTTAAAGTTGAAGTAAACCCTCACATATATCTAGTGAAGTGTACAGTTCGAGATGATAAACAGGGATGAAACAAATCTCCCTACATAAGTTTTACATGTATATCTGCTATCTTCAGCTTTATATTTAGAAAGTTCAGATCGTGTTAGGGGATTTTATCTTTCTGTTCAACACTGTAGTGAAGTCAGGGCATACAGCCAAGACAGCCGATTGGAGGAAAGGCACACACACCATATCCACATAGGTGGAGACTTTCAGCTCTGTTCCTTGAATAGTTCAGGGCCCTGCTAATCTATTTATAGCATCTTCAACACAAAAAACTCATGCTGCTTTAATCATATGTGAAGGAGAACTTGTCAGGCGTTACCAGGCTGATAACAGAAGAATGGAGCAGGAAACAGCTACGGGACATAGTGCTT
>JBBDGP010003107.1:92500-247511 GCA_037952835.1 Lithobates septentrionalis | reverse complement strand
CACAGACTTTCCTGGCCTGCCTCAGGACATCCTGTAAGCCCGGGTACCTGCCCAAGAACCGCTGCACCACCAAGTTAAGGACGTGAGCCAAACAGGGCACATGGGTCATTTGTCCCTGTCGGAGGGCAGAGAGGAGGTTGGTGCCATTGTCGCAAACCACCATTCCTGCCTTAAGTTGGCATGGCGTCAACCACCTCTGAACCTGCCCCTGCAGAGCTGACAGAACCTCTGCCCCAGTGTGGCTCCTGTCCCCCAAGCACACCAGCTCAAGCACCGCATGGCATCTTTTGGCCTGCGTACTTGCGTAGCCTCTTGAACGACTACGGAGCACCGCTGGTTCCGAGGAAGAGGCCATGGAGGAAGAAGAAGAGGAGGGGGTGGAGGAGAGAGGTGTGTCACAATCATTAGCATTTTGGAGGCGTGGTGGCGGAGCAACCTCCAACACTACTGCACCTTGTCCTGCATCCTTCCCAGCTGCCAGCAGAGTCACCCAATGCGCCGTGAAACTTAGGTAACGTCCCTGTCCATGCCTGCTGGACCATGAGTCAGCGGTAATATGCACCTTACCGCTGACCACCCTGTCCAGCGAGGCATGGACATTGCCTTCCACATGCCGGTAGAGAGCCGGAATCGCCTTCCGTGAGAAAAAGTGGCGTTTGGGTACCTGCCACTGAGGAACCGCACATTCCACAAACTCACGGAAGGGGGCAGAGTCTACCAACTGAAAAGGCAGCAGTTGAAGTGCTAGCAATTTTGCCAAGCTAGCATTCAACCGCTGGGCATGTGGATGGCTGGGAGCAAACTTCTTTTGGTGGTGCAGCAGCTGGGGCAGGGAAATTTGCCTGGTACAATCTAAAGTCGGTGTGCCAAAAGCAGATTGCCCACAAGTACTTGGCTGTGACACACCTAATTCTACACCTTCATTCCTCTCACTGCAGGTCTCAGAGAGGACTGGAGGTCTAGTGGGGTTGGAAATCTCAGCTGATGAGGAGCAAGGAGAGATCCTCTTTGTTCTTTGGTGTGGGTCTTTTAGATACGCTTGCCAACGAACTGCATGGCAGGTCAACATATGTCTGGTCAAGCATGTGGTACCCAAGCGGGAGATGTTTTGGCCACGTGAGATACGCTTGAGACATATGTTGCAAATAGCAGCGGTGCGATCTGATGCACTCGTCTCAAAAAAGGCCCACACCAAAGAACTTTTTGAATAACGCGCAGAGACTGCAGCGCCCTGCACATGTGGAGCTTTGGGGTGTGATGCAGTCAATGTGTTGCCCTTAGGCTGGCCCCTGGAGGGCATCCTGCCTCGTCGGTGATGTGCCGCCTCCTCCTCCTCCTCCTCTCTCCTATCAGTCACCCACGTTGAGTCAGTGACCTTATCATCCCCTCCCTCCTCATCACTGGAGCAAACCTGGCAGTATGCTGCAGCAGGGGGATCATGACTGCCAGATTGCTGTCCTTCTTGGGCACCCCCTCTGTCCGTGCTCATGTTACTACTTCATCAAACTCAGTATCATCATCAGAGCCTTCCAAACGCTGGGCATCCTCCTGGAGCACTGTGGTCAAACAGTTCGAGGGACTCCTCAGGAGGGCATGGTGGAGCTAGGGAAGGAGTCACTGATGACATTGAGCCGAGGGAAGAGGCCGCTGCTTTGCCAGACAAAGCACCCTGGGCATGGGTGAGAGAGGATGAGGAGGATGAGAATGGCTTGGTCATCCACTCGACCAAGTCTTCCGCATGTTGCGGCTCAACATGGCCAGCTGCCGAAAAAAAGGCCAAGCGTGTCCCATGGCCACGTGCTGATGAGGATGCACCGTCTCCACGACCAGCACTAGACACAGAGCCTGCTTGCCCTCTCTTATTGGCTTGTGACTGTCTGCCTCTCCTTCTTGGCCTTCCAGACATACTAATGGCCTGTAGCTGCACTAAGCTGGGATATATATATATATATATATATATATATATATATATATATATATATGTACTGATACTGCAGCTAGCAAAATCAACTGGTTGCCTGTAGTATGAGAACACCACCAACCTTCTACAGGTAGCTTTAGCTGAACACTGTGAGCAGGGCGCACCCCACTAACTTGTAGGTTTAGCTGAACACTGTGAGCAGGACGCACTGCACTAACTGTAAATAGTCTAGCTGCCTGACCGTGGTACTAATAGGATCAAAAGAACACCAGTAATTTTCTTCAGGTAGCTTTATATACTGTAACAAGACAAGCCTGCCTGTCAGTAGGAAGATAACAGGAACGGATCTAGCTGAACACTGTGAGCAGGACGCACTGTACTAAATGTAAATACTCTAGCTGCCTGACCGTGGTACTAATAGGATCAAAAGAACACCAGTAATTTTCTTTAGGTAGCTGTTAATACTGTAACAAGACAAGCCTGCCTGTCAGTAGGAAGATAACAGGAACGGATCTAGCTGAACACTGTGAGCAGGACGCACTGTACTAAATGTAAATAGTCTAGCTGCCTGACCGTGGTACTAATAGGATCAAAATAACACCAGTAATTTTCTTTAGGTAGCTGTTAATACTGTAACAAGACAAGCCTGCCTGTCAGTAGGAAGATAACAGGAACGGATCTAGCTGAACACTGTGAGCAGGACGCACTGCACTAAATGTAAATAGTCTAGAAGATAACAGGAATGGATCTAGCTGAACACTGTGAGCAGGACGCACTGTACTAAATGTAAATAGTCTAGCTGCCTGACTGTGGTACTAATAGGATCAAAAGAACACCAGTAATTTTCTTTAGGTAGCTGTTAATACTGTAACAAGACAAGCCTGCCCGTCAGTAGGAAGATAACAGGAACGGATCTAGCTGAACACTGTGAGCAGGACGCACTGCACTAAATGTAAATAGTCTAGAAGATAACAGGAACGGATCTAGCTAAACTGAATACAGTGTATATATATATATATATATATGCAACACCTGGGATGCATATATATACACAATACACTGTAAGTGCAGCTAACTGACTGACTGTTCTGCCTAATCTATCTAACTCAAATCAAATGACACTGTCTCTCTCTCTGTCTATCTCTTTCAACGCCGGAACACACACTACACAGGGCCGCCGTGCAGGCGGCCTTATATAGTGTGGGGCGTGTACTAAATCCCCTGAGCCATAATTGGCCAAAGCCTCCTTGGCTTTCGCCAATTACGGCTCTCTGTTCAGGCGGCGCTGTGATTGGCCAAGCATGCGGGTCATAGTGCATGCTTGGCCAATCATCAGCAAGCAATGCACTGCGATGCCGCAGTGAATTATGGGCCGTGACGCGCCACACGAATTTGGCGCGAACGGCCCATATCGTTCGCAATTCGGCGAACGACCGAACAGCCGATGTTCGAGTCGAACATGGGTTCGACTCGAACACGAAGCTCATCCCTACTTGTGACTTGCACATGTGTGACTTACTCCCATCACTGGTAGAAAGTATCCAGTGAACACATAAAAAAATTATTATATATGAAGAATATACATACATATAAATATATATCAAAAATCCAAAAAATGCATACATATATATTTAAAATAGAAAATATAAAAGATAAATATAAAATAATCAATTATGAGTTACACACACGTGCGCATATATATACATGTATTTACACACATGCCCACGTGTGGGGGAGAAGCGGAGTCAGGGGTGGGGGAGTGAAAACGGAAGGGTACATGGAGTGGAGGGGTAGGCTGAGGGGGGAATGGGGGGAAGGGGAGGAAGGGCATTTTTAGGAAAGGGGGGAATAATTTACTGCCCAATGTTATGCCACATACACACGGTCAGATTTTTCAACGGGAAATGTTGGATGTGAGCTTGTTGTCGGAAAGTCTGACCGTGTGTATGCTCCATTGAACATTTGCTGTCAAACTTTCCGCCAACAAATGTTTGATAGCAGGTTCTCAGATTTTACGCCAACAAAACTTTGTTGTCAGAAAGTCCGATCGTGTGTACACAAGTCTGCGCACAAAAGTTCACGCATGCTCAAAATCAAGTACGAGCCGGAAGCACTCGGTCTTGTAAAACTAGCGTTCGTAATGGAGATAGCACATTCGTCACGCGGCAAATTTTGAAATCTCTCAATGTAGCGCATTCTCTTTTTCTTTATAATGCTAGAATAATGAAGTTGCTTTGCTGCTGATATTCACAGAGTTCTGACAAATGGATTTTTTATTATTTCTCGTAATCTCCTGAATAATTTTTGTTTTTGTTGGGGTTTTTTCTCGTGATCTCCAGAATAATCTTATTTTATTTTTTTTTCTAGTAATCTCCATATTTGTTTTTCTCGTGATCTCCAGAATATTTTTTTTTTCTAGCGAGCGCCATATTATTTTTTGTCGTTTTGTGTGTCAAGTTACCACAACACCATTATTATCTTGTTTTTTTTTGTTTACTTTTTTATTGAGAGAATATAAATATTTTCCTATCTTAAAAATCACATTGTTTAGTCAGTGTACATTTCCCAAAGTGAAATACAAAAAACAAAAGAAAGGGAAATGGAAAAACAGCAAGGGGCAGGAGAACAAACCATATTCTCTGAAAAGAGCTGGAGGTTGAGGGGATTTTTGCGGTGCCAATGAGGATACAAACATTTTTTACATAAGTTAAAATAACCAATAAGTTTTATTATTACAAAGTTTAAAAAAATATACAAAATAAGTATTCACAATAATAACAAATATTTGGTGGTCATATTGAATGATCAATTCAAAATCAGTGGAAAATACATTGCACACTAGCCCAACATGTTTGCTTCTTCAGGGGATGTGCAAAATCAATTGAGAACACTAAAGAAGATGAAAACACAAAATTATTATAACAAACCTATAGGTTGTATGAATGAAAGTATAAAATAATAGGTAAGCTTGGTCTCCAAAAAACACCACAGGTAAAGCCACTTACCCAAACAACAGTTACCACCAGCAATAAACCAGGTCGGACCCAAAAATCACCCCAAATACCCCAAATTGAAGAAATCAGTCAGAAATGTGGCCATAGAGGGCAGAAGGGCGAAACTATGGAACAGAAAATGATTATAGAATTAATGACTAAATTGGTGAATGTTTGGTAAAATAGATATAGAACAACAGGGACAATTGTCTCATATAGTAAATACTTACAGAGAAATATATGTGCTTGTTTATCCGTATAATGGGAAGGCTTAAAAGCAGCTTTAAAGTACCTGCTTGAAATTAAGTGCAGGAAACAAGCTGAAAAAGACATAAAAAAGGAAAATCTGAATTCTAATATGGGAAGTGTAGATATAAAACTCAGCTAATGTCAAAAAGTAAGAATTTAAAAAGAATTCTGATATATAATCGTGAAAGATCTGAAATAGCAGGGATAGCGAAGGTTATTAAAGAATTAATAGAGAGAAAATATCTCCAAAGAGTCCAGATTGATTGGATAGAGGGATCGCTAATAATAGAGCGATCCTGGGTTGTATAAATAGGTAACAACCATAAGACAATCCTGAGGTAAAGTAAATAAAGATAGTTGTACAATGGGAATGAATAGATCAAGAGAACAGCTAACACATAGCAGGCTGGGGCCCGGCTTAACAGTTTTACAAGCGCCACAAAGTAGAGTGTCTCCCTCCAGCTCTGGCTGAACAAACAGCCAGATAAGCTGGTTTTATCTGTCCTTTGACGAGCCGGCGTGTGACGTCACCGGCTCGAGGCGGACGAGAAAACGCCAATGCGCATGCGCAAGATGCTGGGAAGTCCCTTAAACTACATCACCCATAGGGCTATGCGAGGGAGGGAGGAGTCAAGTCCATCCATTATTATCATAGGACGAACGTGAATAGACCCTGCATGCCCGCAACAGCCCAGAGGATGCAGGGATGGTAAAACAAACACCAATAATGGTGTGATCCAGGGCGGCACGATATGCCATCCATCGGGTTGGGGAGGCCCCGAGGCGCAGCTAGGCGTAATGTGGGCATGCACTAAGGTGACAAAGCATGCCCTGGGCATCCGTATGACCACTTATAACCAAATCCAAAAAATGGGAGAAAAGGGGAACGGAGGATCGGCATGGGTAGGCTGGAAAGGGAACACCAAGAAAGGGCAAAGGGGCACAAGAGCAGGACCACAAAAACTCTAACCTATCTGGGTGTCTAAGTGGGGAACCAAGCTCACTCATAGAAAGTATGTAATATTATTACGAGTGATATTTAAGTGGAGAAATCAAACATATATATTTATTTAATAATTAACATAGTACTATTCATAAACAATAAGAATATCTGTGTAGCAATACTTTTAATAAGAAAAGACAATAGCACATGAGAACACGGGGAGGGGGGGAAAGGGGGGGTGAAGGGACAGGAAGGGGGGGAAAGAAAGAGGGGAAAGGGAAAAGTGAACTGGTGCATAAATCAAAATAAAAGGAATAGACAGCAAAACATGGAAAACAGCCAATGAAGAGAAATACCCCGAGGGGGCAGACATTCATTGAAGTTAAAGAAAGCACTTGAAACTTAGGCTCTCATTAAATCCAGGGAATAATGTAGCTTTGAGGTCGTAGATCCAACGAGCCTCAAGCTGTAACAAAATACGGTCAACACTACCCCCTCGGGAGTCCAGAGAGACATGTTTGAGTTCCAAAAATTTGATATATTGGGGATTGAAATCATGATGTATGCCAACATGTCGGCCAATGGCAGTGTCCATCCTATTTTTTTAATTTGTTTAATATGATCTCGTATTCGTTGAAAAACTGTTGTTTCGTCTTCCCGATGTAGAAGCCACCGCAGACATTGAGCCAAATAAATAACCCCTGGTGTCTGGCAGGTGACCATACACTGGGTAGAATGCCATTTACCATTAGGGAGTCTAAATTTGGTTTTTCGATCGACATATTGGCAGACATCACAAGCTCCACAGGGAAAAGTCCCCAATTGGTTTGAGTTATAGAAGCTGGAATACTTTCAAAATGGCTGTGAACCAGACGAGCCCTGAGGGACGGAGCTCATCTGAAGGTAATCTCAGGAAGATTCTTGATATATTTCCTTGCAATAGGATCTGCTGACAAAAGTGGCCAAAATGTATTCAGTATTTGTCTAATTTCTTTATGTTGACTTGAATAGCCAGTGATAACTCTTACTGTGTCAGGTTTAGCAGCCTGTTTATTGGAAAAGATCAGTGAGCTCCTATTTTTGGCATTGGCCCGATTGAACGCTTTTTTGAGGCAAGCATGGCTATAACCTCTAATTCTAATTCTATTATATAGATCCCTAGTGGCAATTTGGAAGTCAGAGTCCTTGTTACAGTTTTGTTTGAGCCATAAGTACTGGTTATAGGGGATACTTTTGATTAGAGAAGTAGGATGCGAACTTTGAGTATGAAGGATAGTATTTCCCGCTGAGGGCTTTCTATAAACAGATGAAACGAGTTTACCTTGTGCGTCAAAAGAAATGACCAGATCCAGGAAGCTGATATTGTTCTGACTACAATGCATGGTGAATTTCAAATGAAAATTATTAATTGAAATTATTCTTATAAATTCATATCATTCAGATTGGGTCCCAGACCAAAAAAAAAAGGACATCATCTATAAAACGATACCATGCAATGATTTTGTCGTGGAGATGATTCAGATCCTCTCTAAAAAAAAACTCTCTCCCACCCCCCCAGTACAGGTTTGCATATGAGGGGGCGCATTTGGTCCCCATTGCAACTCCCTGTACCTGGAGGTAGTGGGAGGAGTCAAATTGGAAAACATTATGTTTCAGAATGTAATCAAGTAAATCCAATACAAATGTATTATATTTGGCAAAGGAAGGACCCCTTTCATCTAGATGATGTTGTATCACTTTAATTCCTTTGTCATGTGGAATAGCGTTGTAGAGGCTTTCTACATCAAGGACTACTAGCCAGGTGTTAGGGGGAAGGGAGATGCCTTCAATAGTTCTCAAGAGGTCAACAGTATCTTTAATATACGAGGAAAGTGAAATAAAATGAGGTTGAAGGTAACTATCTACTAAAGAACTGGCATTTTCTGTGAGGCTGGAACAGCCTGAGATTATGGGATGCCCTGGGGTTCAGTCAAGGATTTGTGAACCTTGGGTAATGCGTAAAAGATAGGGATCCTCTGATCCCTAACATTCAAAAAATTCAAGGTATTGAGATTAATAACACCTTGATGATAAGCCTTAAAAATGATGGCACGATATTGTGCGTTATAGTTATCAATGACTGTTTTTGAGATGGGACGATACCAATTACGGTTCATAAGAATTTTCTTACACATAGTTACATATTGGGAAATTCCATAACAACCAGGTTTCCGCCCTTATCAGAGGGCTTAAATATTATTTCAGAATTAGTTTGCCAGGATTTAATGGCATCTTTTTGTTCTAAGGTCAGGTTAGAAGTCCTGATGGAGGAAATTTTTAATTCCTCTATCGCTTTAGATGTTTGTTGGATAAATGCCCATATATTGGGATTGGTATTCAAAAGTGGGAAGAGTCTGGACTTAGGTTTAAAGGATTGGGGAGGGGGGAAGGACATGCCTTTGATCGACAGCGCCGGTGGGGGGATAACAGCGGCGTCGTCGTCGGTGGCATGTCCCTCCTCCCAAAGTTCCATCAAATCCTCAAGAGCTTGATGTTCCTCAATGTTCTCCTGAATGTTTGAGTTGGAATCCGCTGAATGCATCTCTAGCGGGAGTTTGTCAAAAATAATCCTATATAAAAGCCTACATGCAAATAAATGCAAATATTTAAATGAGTGAAAATGTATCAAATTGGGAATCAGGACAGAACGTTAGACCTAGTTGTAAAACTCATGTTTCTACATCAGTTAATTCATAAGAGGACAGATTAACAATAGATAATTGCTGGTCATTGTGAATAGCATTTGTCTGAGTAGATAAAGGATCTAGCAAGAACCCAGGTCCTAATCCTTCCCTAACAAAAGGGGTGCTAATTTTATGTCGGTTGGTAAGGGAGTTCCAGAAGGAGAGATAATTACCTCAGTCATGCTTACCTTATTATTAATATTGGAATGCATAGGAGAAGCAGTGATGGAGGTGGTAGGTGCCATGGAAACAGTGGTATGTGAGGCCGATACTTAAGGGCCGCGAGTGACCGGAAGTGAGGGGTGAGATATGGGTACCAAACGTGCAGGTGCCTGTTTAGGGTAACCCGGTTCTGAGCGACGCGATGAGTTACCGAGATGATGTGTTAGTGACTCGGTGGAAGCTGCGTCCGAGTTGCCTTTGCGCCTTTTGGGCAATCTGTCACCTGAGAGATCACGATAAATGGTAGCTTGACTGGAGGAAAGGGATGAAGGAGAAGAAGACAAATTAGTAACGTTCTCATAATTGTCAACATTACGTTCATTAGTGTACTTAGGGTTTTTTTTCTTTGTGTTTGTATTTTGAGCCCATTTGTAGGCAAAACCATTAGTATGTGCACTCATATCTCGTATGAATTTATTTTATTTTGTGCGAATAATATCCAAAGTGTATCTTTCTATATGTATTTTAAGCTCTTGTTCCTTTTTCTTAAATCGGGTACTTGTGACTATGAGTTCATAGTCCTCATACCACCTGGAAATAGAGTCATCAAGTGATTTTAGCTCAACATCATACTGTGTACAGAGTAGAGACATCATACCAAATGAACAAGATTGTAAATTTGTCTCCCAACTGGATTTCAATGGTTCCTCTATCTTTTTCAGGTTGGGAAAAATTTGTATTCTAAGTCCCCAAGGGACTATATTGTTGTCTGTATATTTCTGAAAGTACCTCTTATGCCAAAATATTCTTACTTTACGTTCTAAAAGGCATTGTAGTCTAAGAAAGCCCTGATCGAGGTCCTGATCAGAAATCTCCCCTGAATGTTGGGACTGCTGGATTTTGTCCATGAGGCCATCCCAGGCCTCTCCACTGAAGGTGGCCATGTTTGAGGAAAAAAGAGAGGGAAAACAAAAAACAAGGTACAAAAACAAACGCAAAATGAGAGCTAAAGAAACAGAAAAAACAATCGTTAGCACAACAAGGGAAAAATGAGAAAGGATGGAGTTCCCATGAGCAAAAATGAAAATGAGAATATATCAATAAAATGATTTACATGTTACATAAGGCAAGTGTTGTTATTATCATTTTTTACAACATTTTAAATATTTGTTGTGTTGTCATCAAACAGACCAGAAAGGGGTGTATTTAAACACTGAAAAACAAAGCAAAGAGTTGGTCTGGTTCATGGTGCAACACCCATCAATCAGGCACCTCATCCCAGTAATCATAGAAAAGAGCTGGAGGTTGAGGGGATGTTTGCCTTGCCAATGAGGATACAAAAAAATGTTTTACATAAGTTAAAATAACCAATAAGTTTTATTATTACAAAGTTTAAAAAATATACAAAATAAGTATTCACAATAATAACAAATATTTGGTGGTCATATTGAATGATCAATTCAAAAATCGGTGGAAAATACATTGCACACTAGCCCAACATGTTTCACTGTTTGCTTCTTCAGGGGATGTGCAAAATCAATTGAGAACACTAAACAAGATGAAAACACAAAATTATTATAACAAACATATAGATTGTATGAATTAAAGTATAAAATAATAGGTGAGCTAAGGATTAGGACCTGGGTCCTTGCTAGATACTTTATCTACTCAGACAAATGCTATTCACAATGACCAGCAATTATCTATTGTTAATCTGTCCTCTTATGACTTAACCGATGTAGAAACACAAGTTTTACAACTAGGTCTAACGTTCTGTCCTGATTCCCAATTTGATTAATTTTCACTCATTACAGATTTACATTTATTTGCACGTAGGCTTTTATATAGGATTATTTTTGACAACCTCCCGCTAGAGATGCATTCAGCAGATTCCAACTCAAACATTCAGGAGAACATTGAGGAACATCAAGCTCTTGAGGATTTGATGGAACTTAGGGAGGAAGGACATGCCACCGACGACGACGACGACGCTGTTATCCCCCCACTGGCGCTGTCGGTCGAGGGCATGTCCTTCCCCCCTCCCCAATCCTTTAAACCTAAGTCTAGACTCTTCCCACTTTTGAATACTAATCTCAATATATGGGCATTTATCCAACAAACATCTAAAGCGATAGAGGAATTAAAAATTTCCTCCATCAGGACTTGTAACCTGACCTTAGAACAAAAAGATGCCATTAAATCCTGGCAAACTAATTCTGAAATAATAATCAAGCCCTCTGATAAGGGCGGAAACCTGGTTGTTATGGGAATTTCCCAATATGTAACTATGTGTAAGAAAATTCTTATGAACCGTAATTGGTATCGTCCCATCTCAAAAATAGTCATTGATAACTATAAGGCACAATATCGTGCCATCATTTTTAAGGCCTATCATCAAGGTGTTATTGATCTCAATACCTTGAATTTTTTGAATGTTAGGGATCCGAGGATTACCCAAGGTGCACAAATCTTTGACTGAACCCCCAGGGCGTCCCATAATCTCAGGCTGTTCCAGCCTCACAGAAAATGCCAGTTCTTTAGTAGATAGTTACCTTCAACCTCATGTTATTTTACTTTCCTCGTATATTAAAGATACTATTGACCTCTTGAGAATTATTGAAGGCATCTCTCTTCCCCCTAACACCTGGCTAGTAGTCCTTGACGTAGAAAGCCTCTACAACGCTATTCCACATGACAAAGGAATTAAAGTGATACAACATCATCTAGATGAAAGGGGTCCTTCCTTTGCCAAATATAATACATTTATATTGGATTTACTTGATTACATTATGAAACATAATGTTTTCCAATTTGACTCCTACTACCTCCAGGTACAGGGAGTTGCAATGGGGACCAAATGTGCCCCCTCATATGCAAACCTGTACCGGGGGGGTGGGAGAAAGCTTTTTTCTAGAGAGGATCTGAATCATCTCCACGACAAAATCATTGCATGGGATCGTTTTATAGATGATGTCCTTATTTTTTGGTCTGGGACCCAATCTGAATTAAATGAATTTATAAGAATAATTTCAATTAATAATTTTAATTTGAAATTAACCATGCATTTTAGTCAGAACAATATCAGCTTCCTGGATCTGGTCATTTCTTTTCACGCACAAGGTAAACTCGATTCATCTGTTTATAGAAAGCCCTCAACAGGAAATACTATCCTTCACACTGAAAGTTCGCATCCTACTTCTCTAATCAAAAGTATCCCCTATAGCCAGTACTTACACTTAAAACGAAACTGTAGCAAGGACTCTGACTTCCAAATTGCCGCTAGGGATCTATATAATACACTCAGAATTAGAGGTTATAGCCATGCTTGCCTCAAAAAAGCGTTCAATCAGGCCAATGTCAAAAATAGGAGCTCACGAGGGGCGTGATGACGTAACACGCATCACGGAGGGAGAGAGGAGAGTGTGTCAGCCGGAGAAGCGGGCTCTCCTAGGATCCCCACAGTGTGCGTTCCCAGGAGCCATATAAAGAAATATCATGCACACCTACAGGATAGGAGGAAAGATCCCCGCACGCCGTCGCTGAGTGAACCCGAGGGGAAAGGAAGGAGAAAGAGCCCCACACGCCGCTGCAGAGAAGACTCGAGAAGAAAGTAATGAGAAGCGCGCGCAGCTGACAAGCGGTGAGGCTGACGGCGAGCACAGGAGGTTTGGCCGTCGTCCCCCCCTCCCCTACCCCCGCACCTCTCTCTAAGCAGGATCTCGGTTAAATAGTGAGGAATCAGCATTGAACTCCCCAGAGCCCAGGAGACGGTAAAGTAGAAGCATTTTTTTTTTCCTTTGCTTACACCTGTACATTGTTTAAAACGGAAGACAGGAGACAATAAGGAGGTGAACAGAGGTTGGCAGGTAAAGGTACTGGATCATCTGAATTTTCTGCTGATTTAAGTAATAGTAACCTGTTTGTAACTATAATGCGGAAATGGGGAAAATGCTGAAATGTGCCCTGTATAAACTGGAGATGGGCTATGAAGGGGAGGTGAGAATACGGGCAAGTAATTCCATTTTATTTATTGGCTCAAGAAAGCAAGGCATTGAAGGAAAATATACAAATTAAATGGTCTGCATTAAGCATGTAACGGAGGACTGTAAAAGGATCTGGAAGGGCTAATAAAGGAGTTAAAAGTGGGGAGTGACCGACCGAAGGTATCTTCGAGGTGCGGGTGAGAGGAGGGGTCTAATTGTTGGACATAAAATTGCTACCCCCCGGTTCTTCACGACTGTAGCCCTGTATGTCTAAGGGACTCCCCTGGGGTAAATAGACCCCCCTTTTCTTTATATTCTCCCCTGGGCTTATTCATTTTGTCCCGCCCCTCTCCGGTGGCTCGCTCCACAGGTGGAGGGAGTGGGTTAGATTAAAAACTGGGGAAACAAACAGGAGGGTCAAGAAAGAGGGGAACGATGAATAAAGCAGCAGCCAAGTCAGGAAAAGGGGGAGCACCTAAAACCCCAAAGGAGAAGACCGTTGGAAGCACGATAAAACAGTTTATGTCCCAGGGAGCTAGCCCAAGAGGTGGGGAGCACGAGCTTCAAGGAGAATCAAGGACGGAGAGAAAGGGGGGAACCCCAAATAAAGTGGGGGACAAGATGGCTCTGTCAAGAGAGAATTCAATAATGGAAAGTGAGATGGAAATAAGTCGGGTGGAGGAAAGAAGAACAAATGCCCATATGCTTTCAAAAGGGGAATTAGGTGATATGCTCCAAAAGTTGGAGAACTCAATAAAATCAGAAATAGACCTGGTGAGAGCAGACCTGGGAAGCCTTTTGGAAAGAGTAGAAACAACGGAGAAAAAAACAGATGAATTAGATCTGGAGCTGAGGAATCTCAAAGAGCAAATAAAAATTTCCAGACAAAATCAGAAGAAAATTTTATACAAGATCGAGGATCAAGAAAACAGAGAAAGAAGACAGAACATAAGACTCCGCTCTGTCCCAGAAAATAAAGGAGAAGATCTGAGGAATATTGTCTCCATAATCTTTGGCCCACTCCTTGGAGAAGGGGTAGCAGAGTTCCCCAAAACAGAAAGGATCCATCGAGTTGGAAGATTATATAATACAGAACACTCGAGGCCCAGAGATGTAATAATTAGGTTCAGATTTTATGAAGACAAAGTGGCAATTTTATCCAAAATGAGAAGTAAACCCCCTCTAAACTTTGAAGGATGAGAGATTCAAGTGTACACAGACCTCGCGCCCGAAACTTTAGCAAGGAGAAGGCTCTTGAAGCCTCTGCTAGATCAGATGAGAGATCAAAATATAAAATATAGCTGGGGGTTCCCGGCGTGTCTAATAGGCTATAAGGATGGAAGGTCAGCAAGATTGAGGTTCCCTGAAGAATTTAAGGATTTTTGTGACAGACTGGACATGCAAGAGCCAGAGTTGTCGGGTTGGGTGGAAGAGTAATCTGGAGTTTTCAAAAAATTTAAGTTTAAAAAATTAAAATCTGGGGAGGGGGAGGAGGGAGGGGTTGAAGAGGAGTAGGTGGAAGAGAAGGGAGATTGAAGAAAGTTATTAAGGAAGTAGATCCGGGAAGGGGGCAGCGTGGCAGGGAAAGGTGGGGGAGGAGCTACCATGGATACCGGCCTATCCCTTCCTGCTAAAACCATCATGTAGGGGGGGTAAGGGGCACACTCGAACTCTCACCTCAAAACACGAGATTCGTTAAGCTCCATGGTATCCATGGCGCCTGGCGAATGGGGGGCCAATAGGTGGCCGGGGGGAGGGGGGAGGAAATTCTGTGTACAGGGTCAAAAAAATCTAGGGTTAGCTCAGTAATGCAAGCTCAATATAAAAAACATGAGAAGAGATGAGGAAGTTAAATTTTATGACTTATAATGTAAGGGGCCTTAACACACCCATGAAGAGACACAAGATATTGGGGGAGTTGAAGAGATACAAAGCTAAAGTTGTGTTTCTTCAAGAAACTCACCTAACATATTGTTCAAATACTAAGTTATGGTCAAACGCTTTTCCAAACTGGTTCTACGGGGATTCAATAACAAAAAGAGCAAGAGGAGTGGCAATAGGAATTGCAAAGGGGGTAAATTTTAAAGTTGAAGAGAGATTAACGGACCCAGGAGGGAGGTACATCTTCCTGAAGGGCTCCTTTGAGGGATGGGAATGTACGCTAGCTAATGTGTATGCACCGAATAAGGAGGCCAGTGGATTCCTAGTGAATACATTGGAAAAATTAATGGAGTTTAAGAAGGGGGGTCTGATTATGATGGGAGATTTCAACCTCTGTATTGCACCGGAGGTGGATAGTACGTTGTGTGCACTGGGGAAGATGAACGGGAAACTGAGAAAGTTAAAACAGAAGTTACATTCTTGTCAATTGGTAGATATATGGAGGATTATGAATCCTAATAAGAAAGATTTTTCGTTCTACTCCCCAGTGCACGGGACGTACTCTAGAATCGATTATATTTGGACTGAGCATTCACTTTTAGACAGAGTCGTAGAATCCAAGATAGAGACCACAACCGTATTGGACCATGCCCCGGTCAGTATGGAAATGTATGTCTCAAATGCCCAAAGAGTCCCAGTAAGTTGGAGATTAAATGAAGATCTTTTACATGATGAAACAAACCTAAGGAAAATAGAACAGGAACTAAAACAATATTTTCTAATAAATAATACAGGAGAGATCTCGGGGTCCTCCCTGTGGGAGGCCCATAAGGCTTATATTAGGGGGATTTTAATAAAAATGGGAGCAAGAAGAAAAAGAGTAACAAAAGAGGAAATTAAAAAATTAACTGAGGAAACATATAATCTGGAGCAGGAGCACAAGAAAGGATTAGGCCAAGACAAGAGGGTGTATCAAAACTTAATTCTAAAAAGAGAAGAATTAAAAGATCGAATAGATACAGAAACAAAAAAAGCATTTTATAAGGTGGCAAAAGAAAGATACCAGAGTAGAAACAAGAGCAGCCGACTACTAGCTAAAATCCTGAGGAGAAAAAAAGACAGAAACTATATAGGAAAAATCCAAAATAGCAAAGGAGTTATGGTTCACACAACCAATGAAATAGGGGAATCCTTTAGGAATTATTATAAGGACTTATACTCAGTAGGGAAAATTAGAAGTCAAGACGGAGCACATAAAATCAAGATAGTAGAATTTCTAAATAAAGCAAATCTCCCCAAGATTACTGAGAATGGTAAGGACAATTTAGAAAGCCCGATAACGGTAGAGGAGATAATTAGAGCACTAGCAGAGTCAGCTGCGGGAAAAAGTCCGGGTCCGGATGGATTTACTACCTTTTATTATAAAAAATTTAAAGATATACTAGCCCCAAGACTTTGCGAATATATGAATGGGTTGGGCACGGATTTTGAGCTAAGTATGGAGGCGCTAAAAGCGGAGATTACGGTTATTCCAAAAGAGGGAAAAAACGTTACGATCTGTTCTAGCTATAGGCCAATATCGCTGATCAACACACATGTGAAACTGTATGCCAGAGTATTAGCAAATCGGTTGAAAGAGTGGATGAGTGAATGGATACACCCAGATCAAGTGGGGTTTACTCCAAAAAGAGAAGGGAGGGATAACGGGGTGTGAACCCTCCTTCTACTGCAGAATATCAAGGATAAGGGGCCCCCAGGTCTACTCTTGTCTATAGACGCAGAAAAAGCATTTCACAGAGTAGACTGGGGGTTCATGTTCCAAACTCTTAAACACATGGGAGTGGGCCTGAAAATGATTGGCTGGATCCGTGCCTTGTATAATCATCCTACGGCCTCGATAAAAATGAATGGCTCCTCTTCGGCCGTATTCGAAATGGAAAACGGGACAAGACAGGGATGCCCCCTGTCTCCTTTGCTCTTTGTTCTTTCTCTGGAGTCTTTGCTCTCTGTGATTAGGGGAGTCCCGAATATTAGCGGTTTTAGGGTTGGGGATGAGGAGCATAAGATCGCGGCCTTTGCTGACGATGTTCTGCTCTTCATAACCAACCCGAGAATTACAATGCCAAACATACTTAAAGTTTTGAGACAATATGGAGAAGTGTCGAACTTCAAAATAAATCTGGCAAAATCCGAAATTCTAAATATTAACCTAGGTAAAAGGGAGGAAAGTAAGCTGAAAAAGGAATTTCAATTTATGTGGAAAAAAGAAATAAATTATCTGGGCATAAAATTGGCAAACTCACTAGGGAAGATCTATAAATTAAATTTTATTCCATTGCTCGACGAAATAAAAGCTGAGAGTAAAAGGATAATATATAAACCATTATCGTGGATAGGCCACATTAATGCTATAAAGATGATTTTGCTACCAAAAATCATCTACAAACTACAGATGCTCCCACTGGCAATCCCACAGTTCTATCTAAGAAAACTTAAATCAATTATAATGAAAACAGTTTGGAAAAATAGGAGGGCTAGAGTGTTAATTTAAGTAAGGCACATTTAGGACACATAATTTGGAATCCCCCACATTATAGATTATTAGATGGAAACACACACACACTGACAAAGGTGGTCCTTAGAGCGTGGGACACAGTATATAAACAAATAAATAAGACATTTAACTCCCCCTTAATTTCACTTAGGGAAAATGATTATTTTGCACCGGGGAAAATGGAAATAGGTGGTAATTGGATTAGGAATGAAAAGGCACAACTGAGAGACATAATAAAAGAAGGGAAGATTGTTTCAGTTCACGAATTAAAGCACAATAGGGAGGCATGGGTGTTAGATAGATGGAGATACCTCCAGTTAAGTCATTTTGTCAATCGCCTGCCACAGCCAATAAGGTCGGGAGAGGAGTTATCAGAGCTGGAAAGGCTGTGTCTGGCGAAAAGTACTAAAGGCATAATATCTAAAATTTATAAAATGGGGTTGACGGTGGGTAGTAGGGAGGTACCTCCATATATCACAAAATGGGAAAGAGAATTAGGATCGCTGATAGATAGTAATATTTTAAGGAAAATATTGGAACGGACACACGGCTCGTCGATTGACACCAATGTTGCTGAAATGAATTATAAGATTTTGACGGGTTGGTATGTCACCCCAGACAAAGCCTGTAAATACCAAAGAGATAAAACATCGGAATGCTAGAGGGGGTGTAAAGGAGTGGGCAATATGGCCCACCTGTGGTGGGATTGCCCTGAAATTAAAAGATACTGGGTAAAAATCCTGGGGTTTATTAAAGAAATAACAAAGATAGAAGTAAAAGCAGACCCCTGGATAGTATTACCATGGAATAGGAGGTGAGGTTAAAAAGTATAAAGATACCCTGGTGCCACACCTGCTAAATGCGGCTAAAAAAATCATCCCAAAAAAGTGGCAGATGGTAGAAAGCCCATCAATTTGGGAGTGGGTTGATGCAGTGGAAGGTATTCGCTATATGGAGGAAGGGGGACATGGGAGGGAAGGCGATTCAGCAGGGAAAAAAAACAACTGGCAATGCTGGAAGGAATTTAAAAAATCGTGGAGTATTACTGAGGGTTTGAAAACCAGATTTGATTAAAGAGAGTAAAGTTAACCAAGTGTGCACAGATGTTGGGGGTGGAGGATGGGGGAGGAGAAGTGGTAAGGGAGAGGGGGAAAGGGTTGGGGTCATATGGGGTAAAAAAGAGAAAGTAAGGACCTCTAGGATGAATTTGTATTTTGTAATGTCAATAAATGATTTGTATATCTGCAAATAAAGCTACAATGATGTGAAAATGAGAAGGGACATAGATGACACTAATAAGGTGGATTAAGTCTCTCATAAGACTCACTGAGGTGGCAAAGAAAAATATAAATAGGAGCTCACTGATCTTTTCCAATAAACAGGCTGCTAAACCTGACACAGTAAGAGTTATCACTGGCTATTCAAGTCAACATAAAGAAATTAGACAAATACTGACTAAATTTTGGCCACTTTTGTCAGCAGATCCTATTGCAAGGAAATATATCAAGAATCTTCCTGAGATTACCTTCAGACAAGCTCCGTCCCTCAGGGATCATCTGGTTCACAGCCATTTTGAAAGTATTCCAGCTTCTATAACTCAAACCAATTGAGGTACTTTTCCCTGTGGAGCTTGTGATGTCTGCCAATATGTCGATCGAAAAACCAGATTTAGATTCCCTAATGGTAAATGGCATTCTACCCAGTGTAGGGTCACCTGCCAGACACCAGGAGTTATATATTTGGCTCAGTGTCTGTGCCGTGGCTTCTACATCGGGAAGACGAAACGACAGTTTTTCAAACGAATACGAGATCATATTAAACCAATTTAAAAAAATAGGATGGACACTGCCATCGGCCAACTTGTTGGCATACATCATGATTTCAATCCCCAATATATCAAATTTTTGGCACTCGAACATGTCCCTCTGGACTCCCGAGGGGGTAGTGTTGACCGTATTTTGTTACAGCTTGAGGCTCGTTGGATCTACGACCTCAAAGCTACATTATTCCCTGGATTTAACGAGAGTCTTAGTTTCAAGTCCTTTCTTTAACTTCAATGAATGTCTGCCCCCTCGGGGTATTTCTCTTCATTGGCTGTTTTCCATGTTTTGCTGTCTATTCCTTTTATTTTGATTTATGCACCAATTCCCTTTCCCCTCTTTCTCCCCCCCCTTCCCCTCCCTCCCCCCTTTCCCCCCTCCCCCCTTTCCCCCCTCCCCCCCTTCCCCCCTCCCCGTGTTCTCATGTGCTATTGTCTTTACTTAATAAGAATATCTGTGTAGCAATACATTTAATGTTTATGAATAGTACTATGTTTATTATTAAATATATATGTGTTTGATTTTTCCACCTAAATATCACTTGTAATAATATTACATACTTTCTATGAGTGAGCTTGGTTCCCCACTTAGACACCCAGATAGGTTAGAGTTTTTGTGGTCCTGCTCTTGTGCCCCTTTGCCTTTTCTTGGTGTCCCTTTCCAGCATACCCATGCCGGTCGCCGGTTCCCCTTTTCTCTCATTTGAGGATTAGGTTATAAGTGGTCATACAGACGCCCAGGGCATGCTTTGTCACCTTAGTGCATGCCCACTTTACGCCTAGCTGCGTCTTGGGGCCTCCCTAATCCTATGGATGGCATATCATGCCACCCTGGATCACAACATTATTGGTGTTTGTTTTACCATCCCTGCATCCTCTGGGCTGTTGCGGGGATGCAGGGTCTATTCACGTTCGTCCTATGATAATCATGGATGGACTTGACTCATCCCTCCCTCGCATAGCCCTATGGGTGATGTAGTTTGAGGGACTTCCCGGCATTTTGCGCATGCGCATTGGCGTTTTCTCGTCCGCCTCGAGCCGGTGATGTCACACGCCGGCTCGTCGGAGGACAGATAAAACCGGCTTATCTGGCTGTTCGTTCAGCCAGAGCCGGAGGGAGACACTCTACTATGCGGCACTTGTGAAACTGGTAAGCCGGGCCCCAGCCTGCTATGTGTTAGCTGTTCTCTTGATCTATTCATTCCCATTGTACAACTATCTTTATTTACTTTACCTCAGTATTGTCTTATGGTTGTTACCTATATATACAACCCAGGATCGCTTTATTATTAGCGCTCCCTCTATCCAATCAATCTGGACCCTTTGGAGATATTTTCTCTCTATTAACTCTTTAATAAACTTAGCTATCCCTGCTATTTCAGATCTTTCACAATTATATATCAGAATTCTTTTAAAATATTTACTTTTTGACATTAACTGAGTTTTATATCTACACTTCCCATATTAGAATTCAGATTTTCCTTTTTTATGTCTTTTTCAGCTTATTTCCTGCACTTAATTTCAAGCAGGTACTTTAAAGCTGCTTTTAAGCCTTCCCATTATACGGATAAACAAGCACATATATTTCTCTGTACGTATTTACTATATGAGACAATTGTCCCTGTTCTATATCTATTTGAACCAGACATTCACCAATGTAGTCATTAATTCTATAATAATTTTCTGTTCCATAGTTTCGCCCTTCTGCCCTCTATGGCCACATTTCTGACCGATTTCCTCAATTTGGGGTATTTGGGTGATTTTTGGGTCCGGCCTGGTTTATTGCTGGTGATAACTGTTTGAGTAAGTGGCTTTACCTGTGGTGTTTTTTGGAGACCAAGCTCACCTATTATTTTATACTTTCATTCATACAACCTATATGTTTGTTATAATAATTTTGTGTTTTCATCTTGTTTAGTGTTCTCAAATGATTTTGCACATCCCCTGAAGAAGCAAACAGTGAAACATGTTGGGCTAGTGTGCAATGTATTTTCCACCGATTTTGAATTGATCATTCAATATGACCACCAAATATTTGTTATTATTGTGAATACTTATTTTGTATATTTTTTAAACTTTGTAATAATAAAACTTATTGGTTATTTTAACTTATGTAAAAAGAAATTTTGTATCCTCATTGGCACCACAAAAAAACCCTCAACCTCCAGCTCTTTTCTATGATTACTGGGATGATTGATGGGTGTTGCACCATGAACCAGACCAACTCTTTGCTAAACCATATTCTCTCTTTTATCATCCCATCCCTCCTCCCTCCCCCCCCCCTTCCCCACATATCCTTACATACAACTTTAACTCTCAACCAAAACTTCCTCTCTTACTCAAACCATTTCTTCCATATTTTAACAAATTCCTTATAATTCCCCCTCTTTTTGTATATATATTTCTTCTTCTCAATCATGTCTTTTACCACCTTCATCCATTCTGTTACTGTTGGAGGGTTTTTATCCTGCCACTTATGTGCAATCAACTTCCTTCCTTGAAACAAACATCTAGTTACTGCAGTCTGTGTGGCTCCCAATAAATATTCCTTCCTCTTCTATTAGGCCCAAAAGACACACCTTAGCCTCTGTATTCAATGATGTTCCAAACACATTTATTTTTCCTATTATTCCACTCCAATACTTATGTAGCTTAGGACATCGCCAGATCATATGTATCAGATCGCCTCTTGTATCCCCACACCTTTGGCATTCTGCATTCGATCTTCTCCCAAACAAACAATTTTTCAGGTGTATAATAGGACCTGTGTATCAGGTATAAGTGGGATACAATCTGTAAAGGTGAAAGCGAGACCTTAGGACCTAAAGCCAGGACCCGTCTCCATTGTTCCTCCATTATTGGCCCCACATCCTTCTCCCACTTAACCCTGATACCGTATTCCACCTCTCCTTCCTGTCCTGCTCCCCTTATACACTCATACATTTCAGATATTAACCCTTTAGATGTTTTAACATTAACCAATTTCCTGAGAAAAGGCATTTCACTCAGCTCTGACGCCTTCCCTCTAAATTGCATATCTAGGGCATTCCTAACTTGCAGGTATCTGTAGAATAATTGGTTTGAGATTTCATATTCTTCACTTATTTCCTGGAATGATTTTAGTCTGTGCTAGGTAGTGGATGCCCTTCCGATCCCATTCCTCTATTTTCCCCAATACCTTAAGTTTCCTTAAATTTTTATTGTCCCATATAGGAGAAAACTCGGAAAAACCGCCATGACCCAACATGGTCCTGACAGTTTCCCAAATTCTCACCATTAATTGGGTTGTTGGACACCTAGATCCAAACTAATCTGCTTCCACCGCCCCCACTACTGTACTATGGCCGGTATCATTCAATAATAATTTCCTACCTCCCTTTCTACAGGTATGTTACTTCCCCTCATGTACTGTAATTGCATCGCCAAAAAGTAATAACTCGGATTCGGCAGTGCCAAGCCTCCCACCTCTCTCGGCCGCTGTAATGCCTGCAAATGGATCCTTGCTGCTCCATTTTTCCAGATCAGCTCTGTAAATTCTCTATCTATTTTTTTTAAACCAATGTTTTGGGATCCATACTGGTGAATTCTGTATTATAATATTTGCGGCATCCACACCATCTTAATTAAGTTGATCCGACCAGCCACCGAGAGGGGTAAGCGGCTCCACACCCTACTCTTCTGCCTGAGTTTTACCATAAGTGGGACTACATTTCCTGCTATAAACTGCCCTGGTTCCTTGGTCATATTAATACCCAGATATTTCATTTGGTTAACTACTCTTATTTGGGTTACCTGTTGCGGGAGTGAATCTGTAAGGGGGTCTATGGGCAGAAGTACAGACTTTTTCCAACTAATTGCCAACCCAGAGAAATGTACAAAGTCTTGTACCAGTCTCATAGCAGCCTCCAAAGAGGATTGTGTGTCCCCAAGGAACAACAAAACATCGTCTGCATACATAGCGACCTTTTCCTCTCCCATTTTCCTTTTGAAACCCTGAACCTCCTGGGATGCTCTTAAGGCAATGGCCAAAGGCTCCATTGCAAGGGCAAAGAGCAAGGGGGGCAAGGGGCACCCCTGTCTCGTTCCCCTACCGCATTTCCGCTACCCTCACTTCTTCCCTCGCCCTGGCTTCTCTGATCACTCCTAATGATGCGGTTCCTGAATGTAACTCTAAAAACTCCCTCAGGCTGGCTGCGATCCCCCCAGTGTCCTCAATTATCTCCAGCTGAAAGGGGTTCGCCTTCCAGTCCCCCCTGCTATAGTTCTCCCCTATTTTTATTGAACAGACTAATGGTGAGTGATCGGAGATCCCCCTTGGTTTGTAATCTACCTCCTCCACTATTTTCAAGGCTTCCTCATTGCCCAATAAGAGGTCAATCCTGGACAAGGTAGAGTGCGTTCTAGAGTCGCAGGAGTATTGCTTTACCTCGGGGTGCCACCTCCTCCATATATCCACCAACCCTGTCTCTTCACAAAATCGAAACAACGGGCCACCAAATGTTCCATTAGGAGGTGCCCTCTGCGGGAACCGATCTAAGTTTTTATTCATGGTCATATTAAAATCTCCTGCCACTATGACAGACACTTATGGCTTGTTCACGATAAACCCCATCAAGTCACATAAAATTTCCATGCTAAATGGTGGAGGAATATATACATTAGCTAACACACATTCTCTATCTTCAATCACACAAAAAAGAAAAATATATGTTCCATTTTCATCTATTTTACTTTGCCTACAGGAAAAAATCACACTGGAATCTTTCAGTATACTCACCCCCCTTGAATAGGAGGTGTGAGTCGAATGATATTGCACCCTAAATTTCTTATGTTCTAAAACATTAGTTGTTTCTTTCTCAAGGTGTGTCTCCTGTAGGCAAAGTATTCCAGACCCATCCAGACTGACCACAGAAGATTACTCGTCTCTTAAACAGGTCCTTTACCCCCCGTACATATCTTGACATTCCTACCTTTCCTGATCTGACCTGGGGTCTTCCCACTCTCATCTCCGATCCCTGTCATTCTATTATCCTACTTTTCTTTCCCTCATCAAAATAATTCCTTAAATTTGTTTCATTTACTTTTGTGTTTAATGTTCTCAAATACTCTTCCCCCTGTGTATTATAATTTTTTTTTTAGTGTTTTTAGTGTTTAACCCTCTTGTGCAAACTTATAACCTTTCCCATGTTTATTCTTACAACCCATACGTAAATCACATCTCTCACTCACACCTCTCCCCCCCCCTCACTCCCTCCCAATTCATACCAAAACATTTCTCTATTTTCCCTTGCAACCTTAAATTCACCCCATTCACTCCCTTCCCACCCACCCCCCTACTTTTACCACCTCACTCCCTCCTCTTCCCACCTCCCCTACTACCACTTTTCTGCCCATTTTGGGCCCGTATTGAGGGCTTCTAATATGACCATATTTCTTCCCCAAAGTGATAGATCTTACAAAAACACTTTCTGTGGATTGTGATCTCGATTAGGTAAGGGGAGATCAGTCCCCGGTGTCTCAAATATTTCAAATATGTCCATTAATACAAAATACAAAAGAAAAAATAACACACCTATATCCCCCCCACAGAAAAAAAAAGACCCATACATCTTCCTACTCTACCCTGAGTTTCCTTTCCCCTTCCCTCCCTCCCCCGCTCCCATTTCAATGCATATGTATAAAAAGAAAGGAGAAAAAAAAAGAGAGAAAAGAGAAAAGATTAAAAAAAAGCAGGAAAAAAGAAAGTCCAGGTGTAAATGAGGGAAAAAATTCTTCCACATTCTGGTCATCCTCATGTCTCTTCACCCCTCTGTATCTTCCCTTCATTCTTTTCCAACCATAGTGTCACTTCTGCAGGCATAATAAAAAAATCTGGTTTCCCCAAGGGCTGTCACTTTTAAGCACGCTGGGTACATCAATGCATAACTGACTTTAGGCTGTTGCAGTCTACGCTTACACTCTATGAATTTAGCTCTTTGTTTCTGTAATTCAGGGGAAAAGTCCGGGTTTAATGAGATCCTTGCGCCATTATAATGTATATTCCTCATCACTCTTGCTTTTTGGAGAATGGTAACTTTATCTTTGAAATATAGAAGTTTAATAATCATGGGCAGTGTCCTAGAAGGGATTCTGTGCGCACGTTCAATAGCAAAAAAATTTGAAAAAGAGTCTCTGCCAAACATTTCTTTAAGCCATGTCTCCATAAATTCTATGGGGTTGTTACCTTCACTTTTCTCGGGGAGACCTAGTACCCTTACATTTTTCCTGCGTGCTCCATTTTACATTTCATCTATTTTATGGATGCACATATTTAGCTGTCCTCGCATCACTTGAACCTCTTGTTTTATTGGGTTTATATCATCCTCTATTTGACTAAGTCTCCCCTCAAGGGCTGTTGCTCGTGTGGATACCTCCTGTATGTCATGTCTTACTAGTAATACATCTTCTCTAATATGTTTAAGCTGATCAAATAATTAATTCAAAGATTACTTACAGTTGTTGATTGCCATAAGAATCTCTTTCAAGGACGGTTCTTTCTGTGTTGCCAGGGATAGTACAGACATATTTTTCTCTGCTCCTATAAACGCTCCTTGCACAATCTCCGGGGCCACTGTTGCTGGAGCAGCTGGTACTGTTGTTACTGGTACTGTTTTTACTGCTGGTGCTGTTGCTGATTTCCCCGTTTTTCAATCTGCCATTGAACCTTGGCTTTTCCTCCCCACTGAGTGGGGATGCTGTGACTCTCCTGCTTGCCCGCCCTTCTTGGGCGACTGATTTGGCATATCGCTCCAACTTTGCAGTGATAGCAGCAGCTTGGCTTGTCCTTAGGTCCACGTGGGGCATGGGCACTCACTCCTACCCCCGCTCCCTCCTGTGTGGCCGTCTTCTCACCCCCATCTCCTAGACATACTGGGAGGCGGGTCTGTTCGATCGCTTGTGGAAGTCACAGATGGCCGCTCTATCCCGCGATAGCATCACCTCACTCTCACCAAGGTGTGCGCTGCTGTAAGCCTCCGTGGGAGAGCCACAAGGAAGCCCACTGCTTGTGTCCCAGGTTCCGATGCACCAGAGCGCTGTTTTTTTCTCTCTCCTGGTGTCCTCCTTCTCTCCTTCTCTCCTCCTTCCTACACTACGATCATCTCAGGTATGGGAGCGAGCGTGAGGTCCGGGACCGCAGCGACCTCTCACCTCAGCATCCAGTCACGTCTCCGTGTTAGCCATTATCTTGTATTTTTTAACCTCAAATAGATACAACTATGTTGGTGTCCCTTGTTTTAATTTGAAATTGTATTTTTGAAATGTACCTGCCTAATCACAAACAAATCGTCCTTTTTCAAGTAAAACACATAGCCAAGTATTTGTCCAAACAAAAATTAGGATTTTTATAGGGGTCATAAGAAAATAAAGAGGAAGGCAATGCTGGAGAAACTGTTGGAATTGGTGAAGCCTTTGTATCCCAGGGCAGACATTAGTTATTTGACTGTCAAAATTGGTAACCTGAGGAGTCCATTTAATAGGGAGCACAATACGGTCCAGGACTCAGAGATCGGGAGCAGCAGCAGATGACATATATGTCCCAAGGCTGTGGTCTTAAAAACAGCCTGCATTTTTTGCCAGACCACACCAAATCCAGGCCAGCACTCTCAACACTTCCTTCCATGCTGCTCTGGTGGGTTGGGTGGCTGTGGTGTTGGTGGTGTTGCTGGAGGAGTATGGTCCAACTCACACTGGTGGCTTTGATTTGTAAGTTTGCCACTTGTCCCCTTGTTTAGGCCCTGAAGAATGATTTCCTCACAGATCAGGTATTGGCCCTCCTCCATGTGTTCGAGTTTACTTGCTGTGACACATCCAAACGACTCGGGGCCACCAGGGTTCGTTGCAATTACCACAGAAGCCTGGTGAATTAAAGCAGTCATGGACTCCTCCAGGTTCCTCACCTTCTTGGTCCTTTTGGTTAGAGGGCGGAGGGGAGGAACCTGGGATTCTGTCAGGCTGCTTGCCACGGCCTCCTCCTGGCTGAGACTTTCCTGTGTATGAAAATGGTACATAGTTTTAGTTTTTTGGTCATCAATCACACACAATTTTGAACTCATGACTGTTGCAAATTGAATGTTAACAAATAGAAAAGACTATTATTCTGACCCCAGCATTTTTCATTCTTGTCCCAATCATTTTTGGCTACTATTGTCTATTGATATGTAAACCACTTTGTTAAATCCGAAACTAGCGATCAATAATAGCATCTAGTTAACATCATTCAATTTTTGAAAAAGAAATATGTTCAACAATGCTATACCTGGCTCAAGCTGGGCTCCTCCACATCTTCTTCCTGGGTGGAAGGCCCAGGTTGGACTTCAGGAGCCTCAGCTGATGTGGAAGGAAGTGTGGAGGTGTAGAAGGAAGTGTTGAAGGAAGTGTAGATAGCGATGGTCTGGGTTCACTCTGATCTGACAAAAAATGCAGTCTGTCGTAGTACCACAGCTATGGAATCCTGGACCTTCTTGCGCTCCCTATTATATGTGCTCCTCAGGCTACCAATTTTGGCCTTCAAATAGTTAATGTCTGCCGTGGGATAACCGGCTTCACCAATACCAACAGTTGATCCAGTGCTGCCTTCCTCTTTTACTTGTTGGAGTATTCTCTGCATGTCACTTACCAGAGACATGGCAGCTCCCTGTACATGTCGAGGAATTTGGACAGGAAGTCCAGGTCAGTGAATTTTTCCACCATTTTAGCTGCAAGGCACAACACAAGACAAACCCTAATGTCAGGCTAAACTCTCCTAATCTTCTCCCTATTCTGTAGGTGCAACTGTGCAGGGTACACAGCACTGTAACTGGAAATACGTCAAGAGTAGGGATGAGCCAAACACCCCCCCTGTTCGGTTCGCACCAGAACATGCGAACAGGAAAAAAGTTTGTTCGAACACGCAAACACCGTTAAAGTCTATGGGACACGAACATGAATAATCAAAATGCTAATTTTAAAGGCTTATATGCAAGTTATTGTCATAAAAAGTGTTTGGGGACCTGGGTCCTGCCCCAGGGGACATGGATCAATGCAAAAAAAAAGTTTTAAAAACTGCCGTTTTTTCAGGAGCAGTGATTTTAATAATGCTTAAAGTCAAATAAAAGTGTAATATCCCTTTAAATTTCGTAGCTGGGGGGTGTCTATAGTATGCCTGTAAAGGGGCGCATGTTTCCCATGTTTAGTCCAGTCTCACAGCAAAATGACATTTCAAAGGAAAAAAGCCATTTAAAACTACTCGCGGTTATTGTATTGCCGGTCCGACAATACACATAGAAGTTCATTGATAAAAACGGCATGGGAATTCCCCACAGGGGAACCCCGAACCAAAATTTAAAAAAAAATGACGTGGGGTCCCCCTAAATTCCATACCAGGCCCTACAGGCATACTATAGACACCCCCCAGCTACGAAATTTAAAGGGATATTACACTTTTATTGTTTGACTTTAAGCATTATTAAAATCACTGCTCCTGAAAAAACGGCAGTTTTTAAAACTTTTTTTTGCAATGATCCATGTCCCCTGGGGCAGGACCCAGGTCCCCAAACACTTTTTATGACAATAACTTGCATATAAGCCTTTAAAATTAGCACTTTTGATTTCTCCCATAGACTTTTAAATGGTGTTCCGCGGCATTCGAATTTGCCGCGAACACCCCAAATTGTTCGCTGTTCGGCGAACTTGCGAACAGCCAATGTTGGAGTCGAACATGTGTTCGACTCAAAGCTCATCCCTAGTCAAGAGCCTACACAAGCACCTGGTTTTAGGTAGCTATACTGCAGGTGCAACTGTGCAGGGTACACAGTACAGTAACTGGAAATACGTCAAGATCCCACACAAGCACTTGGCTTCAGGTATCTATACTGTAGGTGCAACTGTGCAGGGTACACAGTACAGTAACTGGAAATACGTCAAGAGCCTACACAAACACCTGGCTTCAGGTAGCTATACTGTAGGTGCAACTGTGCAGGGTACACAGTACTGTAACTGGAAATACATCAAGAACCTACACAAGCACCTGGCTTCAGGTAGCTATACTGTAGGTGCAACTGTGCAGGGTACACAGCACTGTAACTGGAAATACATGAAGAGCCTACACAAGCACCTGGCTTCAGGTAGCTATACTGTAGGTGCAACTGTGCAGGGTACACAGTACAGTAACTGGAAAATACGTCAAGAGCCTACACAAACACCTGGCTTCAGGTAGTTATACTGTAGGTGCAACTGTGCAGGGTACACAGGTCAGTAACTGGAAATACGTCAAGAGCCTGCACAAGCACCTGGCTTCAGGTAGTTATACTGTAGGTGCAACTGTGCAGGGTACACAGTACAGTAACTGGAAATACGTCAAGAGCCCACACAAGCACCTGGCTTCAGGTAGCTATACTGTAGGTGCAACTGTGCAGGGTACACAGTACAGTAACTGGAAATACATCAAGAGCCTACACAAGCACCTGGCTACAGGTAGCTATACTGTAGGTGCAACTGTGCAGGGTACACAGGTCAGTAACTGGAAATACGTCAAGAGCCTGCACAAGCACCTGGCTTCAGGTAGTTATACTGTAGGTGCAACTGTGCAGGGTACACAGTGCAGTAACTGGAAATACTGTAAAAACACCTGCCTGCCTGTCAGTATATTAGGAAGAGAAGAACCGGATCTAGCTAAACTGGATACAGTGTATATATATATATATATATATATATATATATATATATATATATATATATGCAGCTAACTGACTCGACCTGCCTACTCTATCTAACTTAAATCAAATGATGTTTCTCTGTCTTTCTCTGTCCACCGCAACACATTACACAGGGCTGACATGCAGGCGGCCTTATATAGTGTGGGGCATTTACTAAACCCCCTGAGCCATAATTGGCCAAAGCCTCCTTGGCTTTGGCCAATTACAGCTCTCTGTACACACGGCGCTGTGATTGGCCAAGCATGTGGGCCATAGTGCATGCTTGACCAATCATCAGCCAGAAATGCACTGCGATGCCGCAGTGAATTATGGGCTGTGACGCGCCACTCAACTTTGGCACAAATGGCCCATAACATTCATAATTCGGCGAACAACCGAACACACAGCAACTCCTCCCCACATCAGATAACCCTCTAGGAGAAGCGTTCTCTGAGGGGATTACCTTGCGGGTGCTCTCCTGAGTCCAGCATTCGGCATCCATAGCTCGCGTCATTGGATTTGATTGACAGCAGCGGTACAAAAATCTCCCAGCAGCCTCTATGCGTTTCACATCATAGTATGCGTCATCAGGATGCGAAACGCGTAGAAGCTGCTGGGAGCTTTTTGTACCAGGTGAGCGGAAACATCCGCAGCTGGTGGAAATACGAACAGGAATGAGGGGTGGAGCGCAAGCCGAACGCGGAGGTCACACACATTGCATACAGGCGGACCACGCGATCGTATAACACCTTTCCTTAACTGCTGGAATAGCTTAGTGCCGGCTCGAGGGCACTTTTAAATGTGAGTGTACACTTTTTGTATTTTATATAATAAAAAGTTTTAAACGCATAGCGCAATGATCGTTGTCCATATACTTTGCATGAGGAAAACCAAGGCTCAAGCATAGCCGGTGAGGAGCGATATTAAGGTTGAGTGGTTATCCCATTAATGATCCAAAGGCGCATCATTTAAGAAGTATCTGGTGAGTGGCCAATCTAAAAGGTGGTGGTGTGTTATTAAGTCACATATGAAAATAGAAGATACACAGGAGCACGTTAAGAATTATAATCACAGCAATTAATAGAAGATTTTGTACCTTTTTGCACAAGGACTTTGTGATGTACATCGTACATGTCAGCTATTTTGATTTATGTTTTGGTTTATATTGGTGATTTGTATACATGGTATTGAAAATGGCATACTTTATGGGATATTGTTTCATGATATAAATTTTTCTTTGACACAGTAATAGGAAATCAATGCAAAATTGTGAGTGGTGTAGGCATATGAGTAGCGAATTCACACACATTAATTATAACTCTTAGCCCATTCTAATGCATGTTTTTCTTGAATACAGCAACTCTGACAGGGTTTAAAGGGGTAATCGAGTGAATAGTGTTTTTGCGCCGGTGACACATACACATTGATTTACTATGTAACTATGTAGCACTCTCAGATGGCATCATTACAAAAATAGAGTCATCTTTCCTCAAAAGAGTTTTTACAAAACACCATACTTTTATCACTTGCCTAAGGTCCACAAAAATCTACAAAATCCACCTGGACGCCCCATAGTTGCCTCTATGGAAAATGGAATAAGTGGCTTTTCTATGTATATAGACAAATTCGTTCAAACCTTAGCCCAAAATCTATCCTCACATATCAGAGATGGTACACATCTCCTTCACATGTTACAACCATACACCTAGGAACCAACATACAGGTGACTTTCCCTAGACATGTCATCTCTTTACACATCGATACCACATGAAGTAGGACTAAGGGCCATAGAATACTTCCTTGGTAAGGACCCTTAGATTAATCCTAGGCAAGCCCAGTTCATACTAGATGCCACCGCTTTTTGTCTACAACATAATTATTTTGAATTTGATGGACAATTTTATCTGCAATCTAATGGTACAGCTATGGGGCTAATTTTGCCCCTAGCTACGCAAATTTAGCGATGGCCTCTGGGAATTAGAGTATGTTAGTGATCAAAACCCTTTTGCCTCCCAGGTCATTATGGACTGACATTGTGGATCCATTCATATCCTACTGTAACACCAACTTGCTGGAGATCTCCTTTACCCACATCACAGACTCAGAAAAACTGTTTTTCCTGGATCTGGAGCTTTGCCATGATGGTACCACTATCTATGCTTCTAATCACGTCAAACCTACGGCCGGTAACTCATTTCTCCACTACAGAAGCTGCCACCACTCCAAATGGATTAACAATATTCCAAAAAGCCAACTTCACAGAATTCAAAATAATTGTACCTGGGACATTGATTTTCACAGCCAGGGAGAGCTCCTCAGTACTAAATTCCTTGAGAAAGGTTATCCACCTCGTTTAGTGTCTAAAGCCTTTAAACACTGACAGACTCACCCGGGATAGAGGCTTTTGGAGGGGACTGAATGCAAGCCGCTTGCCAACTGATTATGGGCCCTGGCATTTGGGGAAACGGTGCTCTTTGTGAGCTGTATGCCTGGGGACCCTTGAGGTGGTATTACTGTGGATTCGGGTCCTGGTCCCCCAGGACACACAGACTCTGGGGACCCTGTGTATGCCATATGGGAAATGGTGACTTGGAGGGTATGTCTTGGATTGCCTAAAATGGGACAGTATTATTTATCCCCAATATCTCCCAGGATATATATGTAAAGACTATTATTGGTTTATTTGATTCTGAACTCAACATGTTAATTGAGTGAGCTGATCACATTGGCCTCCAGGACTGGATAGGAGTTGAACAGTCTACTCCTACTATAGTTTGTTGATGACTAGGCTGAGGAGGGGGGGATTCCTCCAGCAGCCCCCCTACTGATAAGACTGATTCTTACTGTTGGGACACATACTGTGAGGAGATGCTGGTGTCATCAACTTCAACTACCTGTCTTGTTGTCTGCTATAATGTGTTTAATGTAAATGAGTCTAGTCTGGCTTACCACAGGTTCTAAGGGTATTCCACACATTGTTGTTTGCTCTAATTAACCCTGTGTTGATGTTTATGGTAATGTGTATTGAATAGTCACCTAGTCTGGGTAAATGATTTAGTAAACTAGCTCATGTTAATTAGGTTACAGTTGTATTGTTAGAGGAGGTTCCAACGGCATATAAAGTCTTGTAATTTTGATTCTAAATAAAAACAGTCCATGTTAGCAGTGAAACAAGTGTCGCCTTGTTTTATGCTTGGGAGCGGCTGGAATATCTGATATCTGTGTCCAGCCTGGGGGGAAGTGGTATACTGACGGAAGCACTCAAGCGGAGTGTGGGACGTTCCGTTACAAACACTATAAAAATCCACCCCAAAAAGAAAAAAGCAGTAATAACGAATCACAAATTATGCATTTTACTACACAATTTCATGGTAAGTATAAAAATATGGAAGTTATCCTGTCTAAACACTGGTCCATCCTGCGTGAGGATCCCTTCTTAAAACATGTCATCACACCCAAACCCAAAAGTATCATACCGGAAGACCAAAAATATTAAAGGCAAAATCGCAAAATTAGTAAAGTAAAATTAAGCCCTCTCAAACATTACACAAAAATGACATCCCTTTGATACCTCTGGTAGGCATGTTCCAATGTCGGAAGAAACTGTGCTTGACATGCCAATTAGTAGAACATGGTCAAAAATACTTTATAGCCAAGGGTAAGAATTACACATTCAGAGAATTCCACAATTGCTCTAGCGAATATGTGGTCTACTGTTTAACCTGCCCTTGTGGCTTACTATACGTAGGGAGGACTATCCGTACCCTGCGTAAACACTTTGGTGACGTTCTGGATTTATTCCCTTAATACACTCATGCCTGACTTAACAAAGAGATCGAAATCCACACAATATTGTAACATGTATTACTAATAATAGTGCATATGTTGCCCAATGTTCCTTGATGCCCCTTTTTCACTATGTTATTTATTATTATTCCCTACAGCAGACCCTTATGGTCATTTTATCTGAATAGTGCATAGTTTTATCTTGGGGTGGTGGTTCTGAGATCAGTTGTAAATAAACTACCCATAGAGTAAATTTTATACATGCCTCTTGCCCCTCCTCCCCTTTTTCCAACCCCCCCTTCCTGTTGCTTTTATGTTGACCTTTTCCTTTTAAGGTTTATGGATTAATGGTTTTGTATGTGTATATATATATATATATATATATATATATATATATATATATATATATATATATATATATATATATATATATATATATATATATATATATATATATATAGTGGGGACGGAAAGTATTCATACCCCCTTAAATTTTTTCACTCTTTGTTATATTGCGGCCATTTGCTAAAATCATTTAAGTTAATTTTTTTCCTCATTAATGTACACACAGCACCCCATATTGACAGAAAAACACAGAATTGCTGACATTTTTGCAGATTTATTAAAAAAGAAAAACTGAAATATCACATGGTCCTAAGTATTCAGACCCTTTGCTCAGTATTTAGTAGAAGCACCCTTTTTATCTAATACAGCCACAAATCTTTTTGGGAAATATGCAGCAAGTTTTTCACACCTGGATTTGGGGATCCTCTGCCATTCCTCCTTGCAGATGCTCTTCAGTTCTGTCAGGTTGGATGGTAAACGTTGGTGGACAGCCATTTTTAGGTCTCTCCAGAGATGCTGAATTGGGTCTAAGTCAGGGCTCTGGCTGGGCCATTCAAGAACAGTCACGGAGTTGTTGTGAAGCCACTCCTTCGTTATTTTAGCTGTGTGCTTAGGGTCATTGTCTTGTTGCAAGGTTTTCGTCCAGGATATGCCTGTACTTGGCCACATTCATCTTTCCCTCAATTGCAACCAGTCGTCCTGTCCCTGCAGCTGAAAAACACCCCCAAAGCATGATGCTGCCACTACCATGCTTCACTGTTGGGACTGTATTGGACAAGTGATGAGCAGTGCCTAGTTTTCTCCACACATACCGCTTAGAATTAAGACCAAAAAGTTCTACATTGGTCTCATCAGACCAGAGAATCTTATTTCTCAACATCTTGGAGTCCTTCAGGTGTTTTTTAGCTCCATGCGGGCTTTCATGTGTCTTGCACTGAGGAGAGGCTTCTGTCGGGCCACTCTGCCATAAAGCCCCGACTGGTGGAGGGCTGTAGTGATGGTTGACTTTCTACAACTTTCTCCCATCTCCCGACTGCATCTCCGGAGCTCAGCCACAGTGATCTTTGAGTTCTTCTTCACCTCTCTCACCAAGGCTCCTCTCCCCCGATAGCTCAGTTTGGCCGGATGGCCAGCTCTAGGAAGGGTTCTGGTCATCCCAAACGTCTTCCATTTAAGGATTATGGAGGCCACTGTGCTCTTAGGAACCTTGAGTGCAGCAGAAATTTTTTCTTAACCTTGGCCAGATCTGTGCCTTGCCACAATTCTGTCCCTGAGCTGTACAGGCAGTTCCTTTGACCTCATGATTCTCTTTTGCTCTCCCATGCACTGTGAGCTGTAAGACAGGTGTGGCTTTCCTAATCAAGTCCAATCAGTATAATCAGTATAATCAAACACAGCTGGACTCAAATGAAGGTGTAGAACCATCTCAAGGATGATCAGAAGAAATGGTCAGCACCTGAGTTAAATATATAAGTGTCACAGCAAAGGGTCTGAATACTTAGGACTATGTGATATTTCAGTTTTTCTTTTTTAATAAATCTGCAAGAATGTCAACAATTCTGTGCTTTTCTGTCAATATGGGTGTGTGTACAGTAATGATGAAAAAAAATGAACTTAAATGATTTTAGCAAATGGCTGCAATATAACAAAGAGTGAAAAATGTAAGGGGGTCTGAATACTTTCCGTCCCCACTGTGTATATATATATATATATATATATATATATATATATATATATATATATATATATATATATATATATATATATATATATAGTTGGAGCCCTATGTCCGATATGGACATAGATAACATTTATAGTTAAGATAAGACTTACCATCGGAAATAGACCTGGAAGTGTGGACTTACCATATGAAATGGACCTGAAAGTGTGCCTTGGTCTAATGGCCGGTATGCCAAAATAAGGGGGCATACCCTGGTTTAAGAAATGATTATTCTGTAAAGAGAAATGAATAGTTGAGAAATGCTGTGAAATGGGGATGGGAGGGTGGGTATCGCGCACAGGAAACCGACAAGCACCACAGGTGAGCGGGCTGCTTAAATACCCCCCGGGCTCCTCCCATAAATTCAGGCCACCATACTGGCCTTCCTACTTATGGTTGGAGCCCTATGTCCGATATGGACATAGATAACATTTATAGTTAAGATAAGACTTACCATCGGAAATAGACCTGGAAGTGTGCCTTGGTCTAATGGCCGGTATGCCAAAATAAGGGGGCAAAAACATTCAGGTAGGGGTATAATATTTTATTGGTTTTCAGTTATTCATTGAGCCAATTTTGGGAATGCCTGTGCCATCTCTACTTGAGGATTGGGGATATACCGGGCGAAGCAGGCTGATTTCCACCTGCCTAGTCTTTTGATGACGTGGTCTGGAACCCCGTGGCGGGATGCTGTGGAGGCTGCTCCGATGCGAAAGGAGTGTCCGGAATACTGACTGGGGTTAAGGTGAAGATTGCGGAGAAGTATCCTTATGTGTTTTACAAACTGACAGGCGCTTAAGGGTTTAACTGGGAATGGTAGAAGAGGACTGGTGTCCGGTTGTTCAGGCAGGAGTGACAGGAGACGGTTGAGTACGGTGACTGGACACCAGCTGTTATTGGTTTTGTAGAGGTGAATGTCCACTCCAGAGCCTGTTTGCTGGGTTTTAGAGACCTCGAGGTGAAGGATGAAATGGTCTTGGTAGCGAAGCAAGTGCCGTCTGCATAGTACTTGGTCTGTGGGGTTGTTATAGGTGAATTCGCCAGGTCGCAAGAAGCCGTAGTAAGCCAAATATATGGCTGCTTGTAGGACCGTGCTGGGGAGCAGACCGAATGGCGAAGTAGCCAGAATAGTCGACATGTCCCTGAAGATGGGCCCCTTAATGGGTAAGCGCTTGGTGCTGATGACTGGTTGTTGTTTCTGAATGCCCCTTAGGATGGCTCGTATAGCGTGTGATGAGAACAGTGAAGATTTTGTGGGGTCTTCAAGCATCAAGAAATGTTGTATGCCGGCTAGGTATAGCCGAATGGTATTGTAAGATAAGGCCAGCTGAGTGTGGCAGTATGAAGTGAAGGCCAGTACCTGTTTGACATCTGCTGGTCCTTTACGGCAGGATGTGAGAAATTTATTGAACGCCTTCCAAGCTGTCTGGTAGGCTTTGAGTGTGTTATGAGAGAGTGAGTGATTGATGAGCTGCGTTGCTCCGTGTAAATGTTGAACTAGTCCAGGGTCAGCTGTGACCAGACAGGGATAGGGGCCGACACTGGTTCGGCTTCGAGAACCTGTTTGAAAAAGGAGGTGTAGTTAAAACGTGACAGTGCGTCAGCAGCTAAATTGTATCTGCCTGGAATAAATGCACAGTGTATGTTAAACTGATGCTGTAAAGACAGTTGTACCAATCTGCGCAGGAAGGACATGACTGCTAGGGACTTGGACCTGCCTTTGTTGATGATGTCTGCCGTGGCCTGATTGTCGGTGGTGAAGACTACGGTTTGCCCTGTCCAATGGTGGCCCCAGAGTTGTGCAGCTGCCACTATGGGATAGAGTTCGAAGAGGGAAGATGTTCGAATAAAGCCGGGTATCAACAGTATCTGTTGAGGCCAGGGTCTTGAAAACCATTGGTGGCCAAAAATTGCCGCGCAACCTGTGGAGGCTGCAGCGTCTGTCACCACCTGGGGTGACAGGGCCGAAACCATGGGTATAAATAGGGATATGCCATTCCAGGCGGACAGGAATTCCTCCCACATAGATAGGTCCGCTATTGCTGCAGAGTCTAGATTTAGGATCGGATTGGGGTCTTGTGTTTCTGACAGGAATCTCAGCAGGCGTGACACGAAGGTGCGGCCTTGTGGAATAATTTGCATGGCGAAATTAAGCATTCCCAGGAGAGATTGCAACTGCTTTTTGGTACAGCCCTTGGTGTGGGTGAATTTGTGAAGGACCGCCCTAATGCGTGTTAGTTTGTCGAGGGGGAGACTGGCTTGCATAGCGCAGGTGTCTAAGTTGACCCCGAGAAAGGTGATGTGTGCTGGGCCGTCGACTTTGTGCTCGGCGATGGGAACATTGAGATTTCCGAATATAAGTCTGAGTTTGTCGAGGTCTCCTGGGGGCTTGCTGGGAGGTTCTATTAGTAGGAAGTCGTCCAGGTAATGGATGACTTCTTGGCATTGACCCTTGTGTAACAGTATCCAAGCAAGGGACTGAGCGAATGTGTCGAAGAGCTGAGGACTACTCTTCGAACCGAAGGTCAGTTTTGTGGCAAAATAATATGCCTCCTTCCACTTGATGCCATGCCAGCACCAAAGGGATGGGTGGATAGGCAGGAGCTTGAAGGCATCCGAGATGTCGGCTTTGGAGAGCCAGGCACCTGTACCTGCTTTGATGACTGCTTGTATAGCCATGTCCACGGAGGAATATTTTAGGGAGAATTCTTCGGAGGGGATCAGGGAATTGAGACTGGGGATGTGGGAAGAATGAGGCGCAGACAGGTCGTACACCAAACGTAATTTATTTGTGAATTTGCCCTTGACAAGCCCAATAGGGCTGACTCTCCAAGTGCTGAAAGGGGGCTGAGTGAAAGGGCCTATAACGTATTCTCGGTCTACTTCTGCTTGTAAGAGCCGATCTATGGCTTGTTCGTCAATGGCTGCTGAACGAAGATTCCCACATTCGTAAGTACTGTGGGGTAGTGAAATGAGGCCGGTGTGAAAGCCTACTGTGAAGCCCTGGATAAGGTAGGTGGCCAGGGAGGGGGTGGGATGTGAGGGGAGGTAGAGTCCTAGCCATAAGACGTTGATCCGGCTTAGTCATGCCCTCTTCTGTTGTTTGACTTCGCACAAGTTTCTTGGGTGTGCTCTTTGGCATAAGGTGCAGATGTGGAGTAGGCGGCACTAACTGAAGTTGCAGGACCCGTAATTGTAATTATTGCAGATGGTTGCCCCTCCCACGGTTCGGACTGGGCGTCCGAATTTGTCCACCTGAGGCGTTTGTTCAGGGGGCGACTGACCCTGAAGTGCACCGGAGGTAGAGGGAAATTCGAAGGGACGTCTGATCGCCGCATTGGCGCACCAGGTGGCAGTGTGGGTTGAGGACTGGCAAATCGCACACAGGGGTGAGCGTAAGCCGGCAAAATGGCGGCAGAAGAGCTCTGTGTCCATGAGACTCCAATTTGTTGTTGTTTGGAACTGTGTGAGTCTGGCAGCCGCCTTTGCGGAAAAGGAACGGTGGTAGTCGTAAAAGGAAAATCCTCCATACTTGTAGCCCAAGTCTACTACCGTATGGAGGTACAAGTCCAGCTCTTCCCTTCTGCTGGGGGCGGCTGAGCATAGAACGTCTCTCAGCATGCCAAAGGCTAGGGTGAATTCTGGGACGGATAACTTGCGGTTCAGTCTGGGGTCTTTGGCTTTAAGGATCACCGATATGTCACCCCAGGAGTAGGCCTTGTTTTCTGCCAGATCGTGCACAGAAATAAGGGGAGAGGCCAGGTTGACGTCCCTGCCGTCCAAAATGTCCTTCCTGATGCTGGTTGGAACCAAATGGGAGGGGTAGACAATGGGGCTCCAGCCTGTGGTACCTGCAGGAAGGGGTGTTAAGGTTTGGGTTGCGGTTGGGTCGGGGATAGCCACGGCCAGTCGTGCCTCCAGGAGTGCCACCCTGGTTTGTACGTCTGTGACCGAGGTAGACAGGGACGACACCATCGTGTGAAGTTGTGAGATGGCTGAAGATATTGACTGGAGGGATGCCTGTTGGGTACTGGGTCCTGCTGCTGGTGGGGGAAAGAGGAGTTTGAACAGCTCGCCTTTCCTCGCTGTGGCGGGGAAGGGCACACCTCTGCGTCTTAGCTCTGCCGTCAGTTTGGGGATAGTCCATGCCCTGAGGGACTGCACGCTGCCGCTCTCTGAGACCGGGGAAGGTGACAGAGGGGCCGTGAAGTCTTCGCTGCCGGCCTGAGACATGGTTGATCTGGTGAGAATCTCCTGTCTTTGAGCTCTTATTTTTTGGTTGACTGTAACCTATTGGGGGTGACATGAATTTCAAGTTTTTTCTTTGATCCCCTGAGTCATACTTACCCGACTTATTTTCTCCCATTTTTTTTTTTTTTTTACCCTGGAGGATATCGTCCAACCTGGTGCAGGGTGGACCTACTGAACTTTGACTGACCTAGAGGAAAATGAAAGGTGATAATTCATGAAGGGTTTGCTGACTAACTTGAAGCAACGACTTGTATGGTGCTTGCAATCTTGTGACAATGAAATGATTTGAAATGTTTGCCTTGATTATGAAATGAGTGAACTCCATGACAGAGGTCCGGCTCGGTCGTGTCGTGGCTGAACCGACCGTGAACCGGGCTCTGGAGCATGTACTGAAATGAGGCAACTGTAAAACATTGGTGCACACCGGGACGAATCGGTGCATGTTTGATGCATCTGGATTCGAATCGGAGCGCAGTATGAAACGAAATGAGAGAAATGTTTACCTTGACCGAGGCTCGAATTGGTTGTGCCGTATTTTGCGACTGGCAACGAACCGAGCTCTGGTATAGGTATGGATACGGCCGAAACAACTGAGGCATTTCGTGATGAATCGGTGCATCTCGGATGCGACTGGTTTCGAAACGGTGATGCGCTGTGGGAGTGAAATGGTAGCAATTGCATGACAGAGATGCGGATCGGTTGCCCGATATCTGCGACTAGCTATGATCCGGACTCTGGAGCATGTTTCAGAAATGAGGCCGAGCCCTGGGGCACGCCGTAACGAATCGGTGCATGGAGGATGCGACTGGATTCGAAGCGGAGCGCGGTAAGTGCAGGTGTAACGTATTGTTTGCCATGACAGAGGCGCGAATCGGTCGTGCTGTTGTAGCGACTGACTACGAATCGGACTCTGGAGCATGTACTGAAATGTGGCTAATACCTGGGGCACGCCGAGACGAATTGGTGCATTTCCATGCGACTGAATTCGTGTCGGAGCGTGATACGTGGCAATGAAATGATAACCATGACAGAGGTACGAATCGGTGAGTCGAAGCGACTGGTAATGACGTGACTCTGGAGCATGTACTGAAATGAGGCCGTAACTACTGGGGCACACCGGAGCGAATCGGTGCATCTTTTAGGTGCGACTGGATTCAAATCGGAGTGCGGTACGTGACTGAAATGAGAAATGATTTGAAATGGTTTGAAATGTTAGAAATGTATTTAGAAATGTTCAGAAATGAGAAATGATTGGTATCGAACTGACGTGATTCGATAAGATTTGCGAATTGCGAATCGCTATGGCTGTCTACTGATGCATGTTTAACAATTTTAGACATGCTTGAAATGAAGCGACGTCTGCGTCGCGGTGGTTTTCTCAGATAACGCGAAATGGTAACATAACGATAGTACGAGTGATATACATTGCGGTTACGTTTGTGAAATTTTTGCGAGTGATTCGTAAGTTTGATATCACGGTTTAGTGACATGATATCTAAAATGCGTGAAAACAAAAGTCCGACGGGACCCTACCTGCGACAGCCAAGCCAGACGCGTGGTACGAACTACGAATCGGTAAACACGGACTTCGAAACTCTCGAGCACGGAAATTGCGAATACGGGAACTTGCGAGGCAAGAACTTGCGGACTCTGGTATTCGAATAGTCGGCCTAGTGACGTATATCGCGCACAGGAAACCGACAAGCACCACAGGTGAGCGGGCTGCTTAAATACCCCCCGGGCTCCTCCCATAAATTCAGGCCACCATACTGGCCTTCCTATATATATATATATATATATATATATATATATATATATATATATATATATATATATATATATATATATATATATATATATATATGCGCATTTTTTTGAATTTTTGATATATATTTATATGTATGTATATTCTTCATATATAATAATTTTTTTATGTGTTCACCTGTCTGGATACTTTCTACATTCTCAATGTTCTAGATAATTAGTCTTGTAGCAGTTGTTTCTAATGGTTCTCTAATGCTCATGTTTCTTTACAATTTTTATATGTTACATTTGCCGTTCAATGTGTGTGTTAAAATTGCTTCTTCACATGCTGTTGGTGCACTGGCTCATCTAGCCCCATAGCCAGGGCCGGTCTGCATTTAAGCTGCTTCTATCACAGACACTGACAGGCCAGTAGAAGGAGCTGTGTGCTCCAAGCATGTAGCCTTGTTTTCTGTCCTCCTCACATCGAGGTCCGCCCACCGGTTCCACGCCAGGAAACCAGGATCTCATTCACTTCCTGCTTTGGAAACAACGTCCTGTGCAGGAGGAAACACAGCCGAACACCTGGGAAAACCGGATTGTTGGCATCTCTTGAGGAGGACCCCCTACATGACAGATATGCTTGTGATGACTTCTTTCCTGTAAGTGCATTTATGTTTGCGCTATTAAACTAACCTTATAATATTGCACTTAGGTGTGCCTCCCTCCTTCTCTTCCTTGCATCTTTTTAATTCAGCTGCCTCTTCTGCCTCTTTTCCCGAAGAGATGCTTCAAACTATTATTATTGCAGTACCAAAACCAGGAAAGAAGCCAGATAGTCCACAGAATTTTAGACCCAAATCGCTTTTGAACAAAGATTTAAAAATATACTCAAAGATCTTGGCAAATAGATTGGCCAATGTCACTCCCTCTTTGGTTAAAGCAGATCAGGTAGAGTTTGTAAAAGGAAAGTATGCCCCTGATGGCACACTCCGTTTGTTTAATCTCCTCAAACTTGTTAAGACCTGTAAACTACCTGGACATCCAAGATGCAGCTTTCTAAATCCCTCTAAAAAAAAAATATTTTTTCACTAGGCGAGCAGCTTGTCTAGTTTTTAACTGTGTCCTTCATTTTGTCTACAACTCCTGTTTTGGCTCCGGTATAGCTGGTGCTGATGAGAAGTAGAGTCATCTTGTTGACTGACCACCCTTAAGAATCTGATCACCAAAGCACGATCAACACAGTACCTGCAATACAATCTGAAAATTGCACTGTATTCCCTGTGAAACTTTGTGTGGTTACATTTACATGGTTGGTAAATTAACCAGTACCCCCCCAAGTTCTATTTTAATTTATGAGGTGTTTTGGCCTGATTCTGGAAACCAGGGTGGCAAAGGTCTAACAGCTAAAACTGGTAGGGCTGCAGCTCAGGGTTACCTGAAAATGACACAATTCATCTCTTTGCATATGCATGCAAGCCATGGGACTAATGGTATCCTCCTTAAAAAGGTACCTTATTTTGTTAATTTTCACATCAGAGCACCACAGAAGAGCATTGTAATGGAACAAGGCTCCCCTCACCCTGGACTGGGAAATGTGTCTCCAATCTCAAATAATCCCTGCTGTGGTGACTTCAGTCACTAATGGTGTCACAAAATTTCACTGAAAGACCATCACCATAGATTCAAGCCTCTTCAGGTGGGGAAGATTTTTCAGCTCCCTGTGTACACAGGGTCAGTGATACAGAAAGAGTCCAACTTATCTATCATGTTTGTTATTTTTTTTTAAAAATATCTTTAGTGTCACTTTAATGAAGCCCAGGGTGTGAGATAACATGCTGTGTCAAAAACAGCTATCTATACCATGCTTCAGGTATGCCTTCTCCTTGCTAAATGTGCCACCACACTTGGGAAGACTTGTGTGAGGCTCATGACTGTAACCTTAAGACCTTCATAGTAATTTTGCTTTTCAGTTGCCTTCAGTGTGGTAGGGATTAGGGTCTGCCGCTAAGCACCATCACTGGTCAAATATTGATATTCCTTGGCTTATACCCTTTTTCAAGGTGTAACTTACATTATCAAACCCACTAAGCCTCCCATGACTTTATAGGGTCTGAATTTTGTACTCTCAATGCTTTTGGATCCCACTTAGCAGACCAACATTTAGACATCATAGCATACAATGTGTAACAAAGCACTCTTCTACATATATTTAATGTAACTTCTGCACATGCATTCACCCGCATAACAAATAAGTAACAATTTTTGTGAGGATAGGATTTTATTGTGTTTTTATACATTGATGTGCGATCATGCATGCATAGTAAAACAGGCTTGTCATGTTACAAATTTTATCTTTCATAATATGGTAGCCCAACCCCTGCAGGGGCGGTGGTATGTTGCCAGGTCTTCCTCACTTTTACCCATGCAGCCAGGCACAAGGTATTTTCCACAGCCAGGTGCACACTCACTTTTGCCCTTTACTCCAATAACCAGTCTAATGGTTTTGTTTTTGTTGTTTTATTGGAGAACTTGGATAGGAGAAGGGATATAGTGGGATACTTCCAAAATGAACTATTCACACCAAGGACTCTAACTTCCTTTCCTACTGAAACTAGACTGAAGTCCTTGCAAAGGCAGATGCACACTTCTTCACAGCAGCAACAAACTGAATGCAGAACAGAGCACTGTCACTTAGTAAAGTAATGAACAGTTTTGGACAAAGCTCTAGCCAGTGTTCTTCTTTGTGTGGGCCCTAAGCTGACTTAGAGCACAAGAGGGTATAACTAAGGATTCTTAGGGTGTCTGTACTCACAAGTCTCCTGAAGCACCACCAACAGCCTTATCTCTCCGTGATACCAGACCGGATGTACTGTAGACCCTACCTCTGTCAGCTATGGTAGGACCAGGGTCAGACACACAGACTTCAGGCCCTCATGTCGCCTACCTGAGGCCACATGGCAGCAAATGCGGAGGGAGGCAACGCCTCTCCCCCAGCCTGGTGCAATCCTTTCCCAGAAATGACCATGAGCCCATGTACTCCCTGAACATAAATACCAGCACCAGGATGTCTAGGGGCACCTCCCCTTACAATTGGCCAGGGTTGTATGCATATTTATGCTGCTCATCTGCCTAGTATCCACCTATAGCCCAGAACCTTTCTAGGTTGCTTAGGCACAGGGACACTCAGACAGCATAAGCAGCACCAGACCACACGGAGCAGCCTTCACAAACCAATAACAGCTTTCTGTTAAGCAGACAGCACATAGATTTACCTAGCTGTCTCTCTGTTAAGCAGAGAAACCAAAAACTATAATACACTCATCCTAGCACCTACCTAGCAGGGTGCTACAATAATTAATACATTAAGCCAGTAGTTTATCATGACTCTTCAAGTTTTGTAAAGCATAACATGCTTTTAGAGTAAAAGGGCATTTTGTTTTAACCTCCCTGATGGTATTCCCAAGTGTGGCTCGGGGTTAAATTTCAGCACCATTTGCGGTAACCCCTAGCCACACTCGGGATTACATCTCAGGATCCTGGTACAGGTTACTTACCTTGTCCCCAGGATCCTGCGATGTCCCCCTGTGGTGTCTGCTGGCTTTGTCCTCTGTCCGAAGCCTCTCTGTGCCAGGCTCCATTCCCTGCGAGCATGGTGATGCACGGGGGCGGAGCCTGGTGGCAAATTCAAAAAAATTTAAAAACATAACACATACAGTACTGTAATCTTACAGATTACAGTACTGTATGAAATCATTTCACTTCCCTTTTGTCCCCAATGCTTTGGCCCATGCCCTGCTTGCAGTTTTATATGATATATACTGTTCTTTCTGCCTGGAAACTTGAGATTGTCCATAGCAACCAAAAAGTGTCCCTTTGCATCAAAAGTGGCTTTAGCCCAGCTAGAAAACAGCAATAGTAAATTAGAACACATGCAGAATTGAGCGATAGTGAATCGTGGGGAAATTTATTTTATTATTATATTATTTTTTTTTAAATTATTTATATTTATTATACTATAATTTATGATTTTGTGTTTCAAACTTCATTATACCCGGGATATTTACTAGACCCTTGGTGGACAGATTTAAGTGTGTTATTGCTAAGAAATACAGACTTACAATATAAAATGCCAAATTTCTATGCAAAATAATTGTACCGCTTTGAGATGCAAAAATCTGAAATAATCATACCGCCAGGGAGGTTAAACTGCAGTTAATACCACAATGCAAATTACTAAATCCTTTCTGTTATAAGAAATGTTTCACTGTCAAAATGATATTTACTCAAAATTATCATGATAATGGTTTGTGTAAGGCATAGAAGAGTTTGTGGTACGCATTGGGGTTGATTTACTAAAACGGGAGAGTGCAAAATCTGGTGCAGCTCTGCATAGAAATCAACCAGCTTCCAGTTTTTTGTCAAAGCTTTTTTTTTTTTTTTTTTTTTTTAAATCCAGAACTTCTCTTTTAATTAAACAAGCTGACGTTAGAAGCTGATTGGCTACCATGTACAGCTGCACCAGATTTTGCACTCTCCAGCTTTAGTAAATGAACCACAAAATTGTGTTGTGTCACAATTGTAGTTATAAATAAACTTTGACAGATGTCAATTTCTTTTGAGATATACATATACATATATATATATATATATATATATATATATATATATATATATATATACATACATACATACATACATATACATACATATACATACATACACACACACACACACACACACATACTGGGTTTGGACAAAAATATGGAAACACTATGATTTGCAGATGTGAACGTGACAACATGTTTCACGTTGAAAGCAGGAGCGATATACAATAACATGGGGGGGCGGAGCCAGCGACCGGACCGGATGGTGTGGTGAGAGGCGAGTTCCGTCACATCAGGAGACTTTAAGCAACTCACAGCGTCATGTGACACCCTAAAACCGGCCACACAGGTGGCGGAACACAAGGGGATCCCGATCCACAACATTGCCAAACGCAAGGAGAGACAGGGCCCCAGGAAACTGACAGACTTTTACACTACAGTCCCGGTCAGAATCTCTCAAGATGGCACCGGCGTGGGAGAGCTCTCTCCTCAGCACAACCATCCTCACAACGACACTGCCTGTACTGACACTGGTGAGTCGCCTGTGTCAGGCATTACACCTCTATCACCACCCATCAGCCTCAAACAGTCCACCTAAACAAAAAAGGAGACTCAGCTCTCCCACTGAAGTTACAAATCAGAAAGATACAGAGGTACAGGACATGGAGCAGACTGATTATATATATATATATATATATATATATATATAGATATATACATACATACATATACACACACATACACACACAAGCTGGACGCCCTGCCTTGCCTCTGGTCTGCCCCTGACTGATATTATTATGAAGGGAGATGATCCTTACCCTGAGAGGGGCCATTCAGCAGGATATTGCTAAGGCTACACGCTCCACACAGAGAACTGATGGCTCTGGGGGACAGGGTTAACTATGTGGAGAATAAAATGGGTGATTTCTATAAAGCTCACAATGAGCTTGTGGATGCTCACATGGATCCAGAATACAAGTTCAAAGCTCTCCACCTAAATGTCACAGACCTCGAGGACAGATCATGCAGAAATAACGTGAAATTTAGGGGGATCCCCGAATCAGTAAAACCTGATGAATTGCGCACCTTCCTCCAACAATTAATGATAACAGCTATGCCATCCCTTACACATGCAGATGTCATTATTGACAGAGCCCACAGACTGCACAAACCACCTCATCTTCCTGAGAAGATCCCTAGAGATGTCATTGCTAGAATACATTTCTTCCATATCAAAGACCAACTCATGAGATTCTCCAGACAAAATAACACACTTCCAGACCCCTATGCGGGGATCACGGTATATGCTGACCTCTCCCAAGCCACCATGAAGGCCAGGAACAACCTGATTCCAATCACAAAACTGCTGAGGAATCAAAATACATTACAGATGGGGCTCCCCCACTAAGCTCATACTGGAAAAAGATAACGAATGGTATACCATTTCGTCCCTGGAAAAGGAATTGGAACTAATGCGCAAATGGGGACTTCTTCCCTGTGAAGCCTACCTGGAATCCTCGGGTCCCCCGACTTCCAGGTCAGGTTCTAATTCATACCACAGCACTAAAGGGTAACGTGACGGCTAATCACCACCGTGATTAACACTAGAGGCCAACTACCTGGAAATATTTCAAAAGAATTTCCCCTTGATTCACCAACTGAGAACACGCATATATATATATATATATATATATATATATATATATATATATATATATATATATATATATATATATATATATATATATATATATATATTGTAGCAGAGCGTCCCAGAGAGAGCCAGGAAAAGTCCTGTTCGGGGTTTATACATCTCCCAGGCTCCTCTCATACAGGTTCAGGGATCTGTGATCCATGGTCCGGTTCAGGTCTTGGTCCTCTCCCCCAGGCTAATTTAAGCTCACCTGAGCAGACAGCCTTTGCTCTTGGCCTGGGATACTCAGACAAGCTTCTGTGTAGGAGAGCAAAAAGGTATGTGGAAGCTGACAAGCTGTAGGCTTGCTCAGCCTGATAGTTAGGATTTGTAAATATTGTTTAGTTAGTGCCGAGACACGGCTAGGTTTTGTTTTGGCTATTTTTGGTTCCTATTTGTTTTCTTTGGAACACTGTACAGCACCTGTATATAGACTTGTATATATCACAAATAAACACCGCACTGTTTGTCACTATTTCACTGGATTTGGTATCTGTGCCTGAAAGACTGCTCATCCCAGGGAGCTTTGTACCTGCTACCTGTCCCCCAGGTTACATATGGTGGAGAATGCGGGCAGCTGTAGTAAGTTACTACTTAAAAGGCCAGTACCTAGAGTTACTAAACATGGAGGAAATCCTAAAACAATTGGTGATATCCAACGCTGCACAGCAACAATCCAATGCTGCACAGCAACGAGCAAATGCTACACAGCAACAAACAAATGAGTTATCGCAGAGGCTGTTTGAACAGCTAGCCACTGATGCAAAAGAGGATAGGAAAACTCTGGCTGCGGTTGTGGAGACGCTAGCACAGTGGTCACCTGCTAAAGTTAATGTTGTTGGAGACAAGCCCTCAGCCATCCATGTGGGTCGCTTTCTTTCTAAGATGACTGCAGATGATGATCCAGAGGCATTTCTCTTAACGTTTGAACGTACCGCTGAGGGGGAAGGTTGGCCCAAAACCCAGTGGGCAGGACTGGTCGCCCCCTTGCTGTCTGGAGAATCGCAGAAGGCCTACTATGATTTGGAGTCAGCAGAAGCAGGAGACTATGAAAAGGTCAAGCGGGAAATCCTGGCGCGACTTGGTGTCACCTTGGCAGTTCGAGCACAGCGGGTCCACAACTGGTTCTTCCAAGACGAGAGGCCCCCAAGATCGCAGATGTTCGACCTAATTCACTTGGTGAGGAAATGGCTACAGCCGGAGTCCCTGTCTGGGCCACAAATAGTGGAGCGTGTGGTCATGGACCAGTTCCTGAGGTCACTACCAGTTCCCCTGCAGAAGTGGGTGAGTCAAGGAGACCCCAACTCGGCGGACAACCTCGTGGAACTTGTTGAAAGGTACTTTGCTGCAGAGAACCTTGTCACCACCCCTACAGCCGTACGGACTTTCCGCCCAAAGCCACGGTCCCCCCAGACAACCGGTAAGACTGTTCCAGGGGAAGTGGGTGGTAAGCATGGCAAGGAAATAGGGGGGAGGATTTTTGGTGCCAGGACTGAAGTTTGGCGTCCCAAACAAGGGAAGCTACTGCCTGTCAGCAAACCAAACTGGGGAAACATCAGGTGTTTTCGTTGCCAAGAACTGGGACATGTTGCATCAAACTGTCCATTGACAGATGAACCAATGCAGTGTGATCTATCTATTAGAAGGCAATCTATGTTTGCTGCTGTTTCATGCGCTGCATCACCAAGTATGGGAAAACACATGTGCCAAATGACTGTTAATAATAAGCCTATTACGGCCTTGCTGGACTCTGGAAGTCTAGTGACTTTGGTTACAGCTGAGATGGTTGAAACTGTGAATTTGCATGCTAAAAAAATTGCTGTGATCTGTGTACATGGGGATACCCGCGAGTATCCTATAGCCACTGTTCAGTTTAAAACTGGCTTAGGTACGGTGACCCATCCGGTCGGACTTGTGCCCCACTTGGTGCACGAGGCCATCGTTGGTAGGGACTTCCCTACGTTTTGGGAACTGTGGGATCGTCCCGACCCGGTCGCAGTAGCTGACTCAGTGACAGAGCCAGAACTCCTGGCCGCTGCTGACAATATGGGTTCAGGGGACTCTTCTCAGGGCTCCCCAGGTTTTCCTTTCTCAGTTATGGCAGGAGAGCTGGAGGAGCCTGAGGAGGTCCCCACAACCAGTGGAGCTGGACAGCCATCTGCTGAATCTGAGCCTACGTTGGAGTTTGCTGACCTTAATGTACACAAGGAAAATTTTGGTACCGAGCAGAGAAAAGACCCAACTCTTGCCAGGGCCTGGGAAAATGTAATGGTGATTAATGATGTACCTGTCGAATCAGGGGACAGGCTCTGTTTTCCTTATTTTAGCAGCAATGAGGATTTACTGTATCGTGTATGTAAAAAAAATGATGAAGTGGTTGAACAGTTGGTGGTTCCTAAGCCATACAGACGGGTGGTGTTGGAACTTGCCCATGGGCACTTGCTAGGAGGTCATTTAGGGGTTGAGAAAACTACTGAAAGGGTGTTGCGCAGGTTTTATTGGCCCGGGATACAGAAGGATATTGCGAATTATTGTCAATCCTGTCCTGTGTGTCAGATGTCAGCCCCACTACAACACTTCCGAAGTCCTTTAGTGCCCTTGCCCATTATTGAAGTGCCCTTCGAGAGGATTGCCATGGACCTTGTGGGTCCACTCCCCAAGTCTGCCCGAGGTCACCAGCATATCCTTGTAATCATGGATTATGCTACTCGTTACCCTGAGGCCATTCCCTTACGCACTGCGTCTGCTAAAAACATTGCCAAAGAGCTGTTTATGGTGTTCAGTCGAGTTGGAATCCCTAAAGAAGTCCTTACAGACCAGGGCACCCCATTTATGTCACGAATAACTAGAGAGCTGTGCAAGTTATTTAAGGTGTCGCAATTGCGAACCTCGGTGTACCATCCTCAAACGGATGGCTTGGTGGAACGCTTCAATAAGACATTAAAGAGCATGTTAAAAAAGGTTGTTGACAAGGATGGGAAAAACTGGGACTTCCTGATACCATACTTGATGTTTGCCATCAGGGAGGTTCCCCAGTCCTCCACGGGGTACTCTCCCTTTGAGTTGCTTTATGGGAGACACCCTCGGGGACTCTTAGACATAGCCAAAGAAACTTGGGAGGGGGAGCAGACACCCCATAAAAGTGTCATTGAGCATATCGCCCAAATGCAGGACAGGATTGCAGCAATCATGCCGATGGTAAAAGAACACTTACTGCAGGCCCAAGCAGCTCAACAGAGGATATACAACAGGGGGGCCCAACTCCGTGTTTTCTCACCTGGTGACAGGGTCCTGGTGTTAGTTCCCACTGTTGAGAGCAAGTTCCTGGCTAAGTGGCAGGGTCCCTTTGAAGTAATTGAAAGAGTTGGGGAGGTCAATTACAAGGTATATCAACCAGGGAAAAGGAAGCCAGAACAGATTTACCATATAAACCTGTTAAAGCCCTGGAAGGATAGACTGGCGTTAACTGCGAGGTCCCTCCCGGTAACGCCTAAGGGTACTGAGTCCCTTCTGATCCCAGAGGTCACGATTCCAGACACCCTGTCATATTCCCAAAAGCAGGAAACTAGAGAATTCCTGATAAGAAATAGAGAGAGATTTTCAGAGTTACCTGGCACGACTTCAGCAGTTCAACATGATATTGTTACTGAACCTGGGGTCCATGTCAAGCTCAAACCATACCGAATTCCTGAAGCGAGGAGAAAGGACATCAGCGAGGAAGTTAAAAGAATGTTGGAGCTAGATGTCATTGAGGAATCCAATAGTGACTGGTCTAGCCCCATCGTGTTAGTCCCAAAACCGGATGGCACTTGGAGGTTCTGTAATGACTTCAGGAAGCTTAATGCAGTGACAAAGTTTGACACGTACCCAATGCCCAGAGTGGACGAACTTATAGACTGACTTGGCAAGGCTCGCTATCTGACCACTTTGGACTTAACAAAAGGTTATTGGCAAATACCCCTGACTGGTAGCGCCAAAGAGAAGACCGCATTTGTGACCCCAGAGGGTTCCTTTCAATACAAAAAAATGCCTTTTGGGTTACAAAATGCCCCCGCGACATTTCAGAGGGCCATGGACAGGACTCTAAGACCCCACCGACAATATGCAACAGCATATCTAGATGACATAGTGGTACATAGCACTGACTGGGAGTCTCACTTGCCCCGTGTCCAGGCTGTCCTTGATTCCCTCTTCAAAGAAGGTTTTACAGCAAATCCAAAAAAATGTGCCATTGGTCTAGAGGAAGCCAAGTATTTGGGCTACACTATTGGGCGTGGGGTCATAAAACCTCAAGTGAATAAAATAGAAGCCATCCAGGAATGGCCACGTCCTGCAAACAAGAAGCAGGTCAGGGCCTTTCTTGGCATTGCGGGGTATTATAGAAGATTTATCCCAAATTTTGCAACTATAGCTGCCCCACTGACAGACCTTACGAAAGGGAAAGACTCTAATGGTGAAATGGTCCGCAGTAGCAGAGGAATCTTTTCAAGTCCTGAAGAAGGCTCTTTGTGCACAGCCAGTACTGTACTCCCCCGATTTCTCCAAAGATTTTTTGGTTCAGACGGATGCGTCTGATGTTGGTATCGGGGCAGTACTATCACAGGTACACAATGGGGAAGAACACCCTGTGGTGTACCTAAGCAGAAAGCTCAATGACCATGAGCAAAGGTATGCAGTCATTGAAAAGGAGTGTTTAGCCATAAAGTGGGCCGTGGACGCACTCAGGTACTATTTGTTAGGGCGCCAGTTTGACTTAATAACTGACCATGCTCCTCTGAAATGGATGGCCCAAAAGAAGGAGACTAATAGACGGGTGAACCGGTGGTTTTTGGCTCTACAGGATTACTCCTTCACTGTAAAACACAGGCCAGGTGTTGAGATGGGGAATGTAGATGCCCTGTCCCGTGTTCACTCCTGTTGGGCTACAGGTGTTCCAACCCTGGGGTTGAAACAAGGGGGGAGGATATGTAGCAGAGCGTCCCAGAGAGAGCCAGGAAAAGTCCTGTTTGGGGTTTATACATCTCTCAGGCTTTGTACCTGCTACCTGTCCCCCAGGTTACAATATATATATATATATATATATATACTGCCATACAAGTCGCCTGATGTTCGGCAGCACTGGAAATTATCTTAATGATTTTACCCAACTATTGTTTTTGGGATATCCCCAAATCCATCCAATTGAAGTTGACCGTTTTGTATTCCTTTTTTCTGTTTCTCGATTTTTTTTTTGTTGGTCACTCCATTCTTGTGGAACATTCACATAAATGCACTAGCCAACTCCACTGCATTGGAATCAATTCCTAGATCACATCAAATACCTCCCTGCACCGCTAGATGTCGACAAAGCACCACTGAAGTTAGCAATGTTCATTAAAGTGATGTCCATCAACGCAAGAGGTCTCAACAGCCCATTTAAACGTCGGACGCTATGGAAGGCGGCCTTAGAAAAGAAATGTGACATTCTTTGTGTGCAAGAAACACATTTCTTGGATCAGAACCCCCCTCGATGCTCCCACAACAAAATTTCCACATGTCTTCACAGCAAATGACTCTGGTAAACATAATGGTGTCTTTATAGCCATTAAGGACTCTGTTACTTTTAAATTAATAGATAAACAGCTAGATAGCCATGGTAGGTATATTATCTTAATAGCTGAAATTAATAACAATCTTTATACATTGGTAAATCTGTATGCCCCTAACAAGAAAACAATGACATTTCTACGTCAAATTCTACAAAAAGCTAAAAGGCTGAACAAGGGTTACCTGTTGATATGTGGAGATTTTAATTTAATTTTAAATGATGTACTAGACTCCTCTGTGGGACGGAGATGCAGAACATCTCTGGGTAGTTATTGCCTAGAAGAAGAGCCTTGGTGATGTCTCCGCACCACAGAGTGGGATTACACTTATTTCTCACCAGTCCATAGAAATTATACCAGGATAGATTTCTTCCTCGCAGACAAATACACCTTACAGAAAGTGACAAGGGCAAATATCCGCAATATTACCTGGTCCAACCACGCCCCATTACGATCTAATTACTAGACACCGCCAAGACTAATCTCACACCCCTATTGCGTAACAACACTTACCTCCTCTCCCAACCACAAATTCAAAAGGAAGTAAAAAAAAAAAACTTGAAGAATATTTTACATTTAATGAGCAACTGGGAATTCACCCGACTACAGTTTGGTGCGCTCACAAAGCCTTCTCTAGAGGCACGCTGATTCAAATAGCAGCCAGGGAAAAAAAGAAAAAATGCAGCTTATATCGCTACTTCACAAACGCATCGCTGACCTAGAAAATAAACACAAACAAAACAATGACCACTCGCTATTATAGCAACTAAACTCCTGTCAAGAAGAACTAAGACAAGCATTGAAAACTGACTATGACCTCTACTTTAAAAGGCTCAAGCTTTCATATTACTCCCAGAACAATAGGGCAGGGAAACTACTAGCCTCTCAACTAAAGAAGAGGCACAATCGCACAAACATCTCGGGGATTAAATATATATTAGTATTCCGCGCTCAGGACAGACACCAATACGAACTGCAGCCCCCCCAGAAAAGGAAAACACTTAGGTGAAGTCCAAATGCTATAAACTATAAGAAATAGGGGATTGGCGCTGTTCACTGTTAAAATAATAGTAAAAACTCTCACCACAAGGGAAAAGCTGCTCTACAAATCTGAGTAAATAAATTGATGAAAAAACGGTGAAAAAGTATACTTCAATACGTATAATCCCATAAAATGGTATATATATATATATATCCACAAATATGACTAAGGATACCAATAAACATACGAACTGCTTGAAGTGAAAAATAAAAATGTATGCAGAAAATAGAAATGAAAAATAAATTAAAATATACAAGTGCAACAAAAAATCCAAACAAATAATAAAAGATGTATATATATTAAAGAAGTGCCCTAAAAAACAATCAGTGATAAAGAATCCAAATGGTGTTATACCAATTATGTGTTTTGAAATCTAAATAGTGATCATGTAAAAAGTGGAACAAAAAAGTTTTTGTGCATTTAAAATCTGAAATTGTGATCACATACCAAGTTGAGCAATGGTAAAAAATAAATAAAAATATTAGAAATACTAAAACACAGCAATGATAGTCCGTGCATACAAAATTTAAAAAAAAAATTGTATGCACGGACTAGAGTTTTTACTATTATTTTAAGAGTGAACAGTGCCAACCCCCTATTTCTTACAGTTTATCTCGGTGATTAAACACCACAATAATAAATCAGTCATATCACAATCCAAAAGATATTGCCAATACCTTTAAAGATTTTTATGAATCTTTATATAATCTTAAACTAGATAAGAATATTCGCCAACCCTCTGAGACTGAAATTAATGAGTTCCTCAAAAATACTGACCTCCCCTCCATAGACACAAATTCACTACAACTAATACAATAACATGGGAAATTAGACGGCATAAACTCTAGACATACAAAGAACACTAGACACACCAAATTGGATTAACAATGGCCGTGTCCTTGTTTATTGGTATTCACAAATATAAACAATTAACAATTTGCCATAACCATTTTAATCAATAAAAAGTTTAAAACTGTAAAAAAAAGCAGCCAAATTGTGGGGTGCTCTTCAAATATCCCTCTGGAAATTGTCAAAGACTCCCCTCAGCCTCCTGCTTAAATATGGGTCCTGGGAATTTCTGGAATGTTCTGGGGGGTCAGGTGACCTTAAATGACCTATCCTAGAGGACCTTCCAGAACATTCCCAATCAGCTGACCTTTTTTGACCTATCATAATGCTCCCCATTGAAATTGATCAATGGGGAGCTTGAAACTCCTACTACCATCCCATGAGGGAAAGACAGGCCTTAAAATAGGCTATCTCCCCTTTCCTCACATTCTTTTGCTTCCGCTGTGTAATGAGACACTTAGCTAACAGTTGAGAAGCCTCACTTTTGTCATTCACTGCATCCACTGCTAGTAATACAGAGTCATGTCAAAGCTTAAGGAGTTTGAGAGGGCAAATTGTTATGACGGCATATACAGTTTCTGGGAAAAAGTAATCAGATAAGCATAAGCGTGGTTGACGTGGTCAACTGACCGAAAGAGACAAAAATACATTGCACAGGATTATAACCTAAAATAATATTTGTCAATTCCAAGGAGAATTTAGGCCGCCTTGGAAGCCAAAGGTGGTCCAACACCATATTACGTAACAATTTTGTTCTTTTACCGGATGTTTCCATATTTTTGTCCAACCCCTGTATATATACACAGTATATTGCAGGAATACTATCACAGAGCACATAAATATTATTGAGACGGTAGGCTGCTTTTGTCATCTTAGCATTTTCTTAAAGAAAGTTATAATTACATATAAACAGATCATTCTTCTGAATTCCATGGCAACATTTTTGTGGTTATGGCTTTTAAAACATCCACTACAGGCATACCCCAGTTTTAAGTACACAATGGGGTTTATTTACTAAAGCTAGAAAGTTCAAAATCAGGCTCACTTCTGCATAGAAACCAATCGGCTTCCACGTTGTATTTTTTTTTTCTTTTTCTTTTTTTTTCCTTTTTCTTCCTTTTTTCTTCCCCCCCTTTTTTTCTTTTGAGAGACCCTTTTCAACTTGACGTTCAAAACTCGTCCCTTCTCAAGTTCACATCATTGTGGCTTTTTTTTTTCAAAAAAGAACAAACAAACAAGAGCTAGAGACACTGAAGTTCCCTTCTTTAATAACCATATAAAAAATTTTCCCATCTTACCCCACCCACCTATTACCCATCCTTTCTAATCCACCCCCCCCCCCCCCGCCTTACTCTCAATGTTTTTCCTCCTATCTCTAATATCTCCTTCTTTCTTTCCTTTTCCCTTTTCCTCCTTCCTCCCCTTCCTTCCTTTTAATGTTTAATACCTTCTAATTTCTTCTGCCAGTATTTTTCCAAGGTTTTGAATCTTTCCCATCTAGCCCAGACAGACTTACATTTTTCTATTTGCTCTTTATCTTTCCAGCAGAGGAGTTCCATTTTATGATAATACTCCACTTGTTTAATCCAGTCTCTTAAGTCTGGGCCTTCGCTCTTTAGCCAGTTTTTTGGGATCGCTTCCTTTGCTGCATTTAGTAATCTTGACATTATTTTTTCCGTATGTTGCTTACTAGAGGAGTTGGTATTGTGGAAAAGGCAGATCATTCTGTTATTCTCTATCGTCTCGTCCGTTATTTCCTTTATACTTGTAATAATTTCTTGCCAATATGTACTGATTTTCGGGCAGTCCCACCATATGTGTAACATTGTGGCTTTTTGTCCGCAGTTTCTCCAACACATTGATGTTTCAGCTTGATTGATTTTGTGTAATCTCTCTGGGGTCATATACCACCCAACTAGGAATTTATAATTCATCTCAATAGTATTTATATCCCATGCTTGATTGTATCCTCCTGCAATTATTCTCTTAATTTGTTGATCCTCTAAATTTGTGTCTAGCTCTATTTCCCACTTTTCAATGAAGGGTGGCCTGTCTTGTCCTTCCAGATCTGTCAGGAACTCATAGACTTTCGAGATTCCTCCCTTCAATGGCGTTGATGTCATACAGAGCTTTTCCAACCGGTTTAATCTTTCTCCATCTCTAAACGGGTGCGGTGATGTATTTATTAAATGATTTAATTGAAAGTATTCCCATTCTCGTAGTTTCCCACCGAATTTGATCTCCAATTTTTGTGCAAATTCCAGCTTCCCTCTTCTTATAATATCTTTAATTAGTGGATCTTTTATTTTAAGTCTTCAAAAAATATCTTCACCCGGTGTGAAAAAATTTGTTCCCGTGAGGGGCGTCAATGGTGAATTGTGTGTCCATTTTTGTTTCCGGTGTAGTGCGTCCCAAATTCTAAATACGCTTTTTGTCACCTCGTGTGTGTTGGGGTCTAATGTTCTATATTTGTTTAATATCCAAATATTTTTGTGAAGCGTGGTTTTACTTAAAGTGTTTTCAATTTCTATCCATTTTTTTTCTTCATTTTCTTTTGCCCATTCTATCATACGTGCTAGGATGACGGCTTTATAGTACCTTGAAATATCTGGTGCTGTTAATCCCCCATGTTGTCTTTTCCTAGAGATCAGTGCCAATTTTAGTCTTGTTTTTTTGTTTCGCCATATACATTTTGTTATTATTTTTTGTATGGTTTTGAAAAAGCTCTGTGGAACCTTTATTGGTAACATTTGGAATTTGTATAGTATCTTTAGTAGTATTGCCATTTTGATCATGTTAACTCTACCGATCCACGATAATGTTTGTATGTTTACCTTCTTAGCTTCTGCCTTAATCTCATTTAGGAGTGGGATGTAATTTGCAGGGTAGATTTTCTCGGGTGATGCTGTTAATTTAATTCCTAGGTAGGGAAGCTCCCCCTTTACCCACGTAAATGGAAATTCTTTTTGAAGGGCCGGGATTTTTTTTTTCTTACTTTCAGGTTCAATGTTTCTGTTTTAACAGGATTTATTTTGAAATTTGAGAGTTCTCCATATTTGTCGCTTTCAAGAGATTTAAGAGAGTCTCTCTGGGCTTAGTCACGTACACAAGGATATCATCGGCATATGCCGCAACCTTATGCTCTTTTCCCCCTACACTCACCCCTTCTATCCCTCGGTTATTTCGCAGAGTTCCGAGAAAAGGCTCCAAAGATAATACGTATAGAAGGGGCGAGAGCGGGCATCCTTGTCGTGTTCCGTTAAGCATTTCAAATACTGATGACATCTTGCCATTTACTTTTACACAAGCCGTAGGTCCTCTGTAGAGATTTGTGATCCACTTCATTATTTTAGGCCCCAGACCAAGATGTTGTAATGTAGTCATCATAAATCCCCAGTCTACCCTGTCAAATGCTTTTTCTGCATCTATGGACAGGAGTAGATCTGGGGAGATATTGGAGTTCTTCCTTCGTAGCATCAAGATTGTTTCTATGCTGTTGTCCCTTCCTTCTCTTCCAGGGACAAATCCAGTCTGATCCAGGTTTATCCATAGTGGCATCAATCTTTGTATTCTAATAGCAAGTATTTTAGCGTATAACTTTGTATCCGTGTTCAATAGGGCTATGGGTCTGTAGCTTGTGCAGTTAACCTTGTCTTTTCCTTCTTTGGGTATTATGGTAATATGTGCCAGCAGTGATTCTTTTCTAATATCCTCATCTTCTCCTATTTTGTTTAAATATTCACATAATCTTGGAATCAATTGATCTTGAAACCGTTTATAGTATCTGATCGTAAAGCCGTCTGGCCCAGGGCTCCTACCGGTAGGGGTTTCTTTTAATGCCAGCTTGATCTCTTCTTGCGTTCTCTCTCTTTCTAGGTCCATCAGAGCCTCAGGTTCGATTTTTGGCAAGCTTGCTTTTTCTAAGTACTTTAGGATCTGTTTCTTTCTGCTTTCCATTTGTTGAGTTGTTTCTTGTTTTTTTATTGCATACAAAGAGCTGTAGTATTGTGCGAAAGCTTGTGCTATTTCCGTAGTTTTGTTCTTTATCTCACCTTTTCTGTTTTTTATCTTCTCTACATAATTTAAAGTCTTTTTTTCTTAGGACGTTCGCAAGGTACTTTCCTGCTTTGTTGCCCCACCTAAATTTCTCACTTACTACCCTGTTGATTTCCTTTCTATCTTCCTTTTCCAGTAATTCCTTTAATTGTTCTCTTTTTAAGATCAGAGCCTGATATATTTCTTTTTTGGTTTCCTTTTTATGTCCTAGCTCCAGGTTTTGGATTTCATTTTGAAGTGTCAGCGTGTTCTTTCCTTTTTCCTTCTTCCTGCTTACTCCTATAGCTATTAGCTTTCCCCTTATAACAGATTTGTGTGCCTTCCATAGGGTTGCTCTTGGCAGATCTGGGGTATCGTTTTCTCTGAAGTATCCTTCGATCTCATCTTTTATGATTTTTTCAATATCTTTATTGTCCAAGAGCTCTTCATTAAGTCACCATGCGTTTCTTCCCATAGGCTCTCCCTGTAGGTTCATCTGCATAACTACCGGGGAGTGATCTGATAGTGCTGTTTCGATTTCTATCTCCAGTACTTCCTCTAAAGATCTATGTTCAAAATATAATCCAGTCTGGTGTATATTTTATGGACTGTTGAGAAGTACGTATAATCTTTTGTACCCGGGTGCCATGTTCTCCACACGTCTATTGATTGTAAGTCATGAAGTTTTTTTTTTGATTTTCCCTCAATTGAATTCTGTCTCTATCTGGTACTGTAGATGTAGAGTCTAGATTGTGATCCATAGTAAAGTTCAAGTCACCCGCTACTATCAATTTGCCCTGTTTAAATTCAGATAGGTCTGTTAGTTTCTCCGCTAAAAATAAATATTTGCTAATGTGTACTTTATGCCCTGTATATTCCCTACAAGGAAGAGAAAACGCCCTTCCGGATCAGCTTTTATTTTTTCCACAGTGAATCCAATCTTTTTACCGAAGCCTATTGCGACCCCCTTTGATCTCTTGATTGGTGAGTCTCCATAATACCATTTGGGGATATTTTTTGAGTATATTCTCGCCTTTGAATCCTGTGTTGTGTGTCTCCTGTAAGAAGATTATGTTGGCTTTTATTCTTTCCAATTCCCTCAAGATTACCCGTCTTTTTTGGGGTGAATTCAAGCCTCGGACATTGTATGTCAGGATTTTAACTTTGTTTGATCCTGCCATCAACCTTTTTGGTTACCTGCATACGCCCCCCTCAGGAGAGCCCGCCCCCATCCCCCCACCCAAGGGCCAGCAGCCGGACCGGCTCCTCCATCCAAGAGATCGGTAGAACACCAATATTTTGATTAGTAAGGCAGTCTTAAGCCCACCCCTATCCTCCCTCCCGTTTAATTTACTCACCCTCACAATCAGTATCCCAGCTTCTTTCCTTTTGCCCACCCCCCCTTTTTCCACCCCCTCCCCCCACCCCAAACCGTTGAACATTAGACCTGTAGGTCATGAGTAGGTACCCTATGGTTTTAAAGGTTTCCTGTCCATACTCCTATACCTGAGTTGGGAATCTCAGTTTCATAGTTCTTCCATTTCTTTTTACTATTAAGCACGCTGGAAAGCCCCAGTTATATTGGAGTCCATTTTCCTGTAAAGTTTTTAGTAGTGGTTTTAGTGTCCTCCTTCTCAGAGTTTCTTGGGAAAGGTCTTGATAAATCTGAATTTCCTTTCCTTCATATACAATTGGTGATTTCCCCTTTAAATTTTTCCAGAATTGACTTTTACCTTCTAGGCTCTCAAAACGGACTAAAATATCTCTCGGGGACTCACTCGGCAAGCCCGCTGGCTTTCTTGTTCTATGAACTCCTTCGATCTTTAGTTCAGTCTTTGCTTCACTGGGGCTAGTTAAGTTTAGCACTCGCCCAATTATGTCTTTTAGATCTTCTGTTTCTGTTTGAGACGATTCCGGGAGTCCACGGATTCTTATGTTTTTCCTCCTTTCCTTATTTTCTTTGTCCTCAAATCTATATGCCTGTTCCTGTTGTTCTTGCTTTAAGATTTTAATTTCTCCTTTTAACTCTTATTCTTCTTGAGTGCACGTCCGCTTTTTTTTTCCACCTCCTCTACTCTGGCAAGCATATGCCCCATATCTTTGTGGATTTTTGTCATTTCTGATTTTAATGAGTTTTCCAGCGCCGCAAACATTCTTTCCATATCTGTCATTGTTGGTAATTGGGCCGTTGTCTGATCACCTGTTCCAGAAGGATTTTCCATTTCAATTTCTTGTTCTGATCTGTTATCTGGAATTGTGCTGTTGTCCATAGTTGTTTTAGCCTGACTCTTTCTCCTTCTTTTCCTTGGATTCCAGTTGTCTTCCTTTGTAACTTTGTTGTTTTTCCACTGCTATAACAGCCCCTTCTTCCTCTCCTGCTTGCGTTACATATCTATGCATCGGACCGGAAGTGGGACTTATGCTGGGACGCGGGGATTTTGCCAACACCCCTCCACCCCTACCACTTTTACCCCTCATAGGGGAAGAGAGGTAGAACAAAAAAAAAAAAAAAAAAGATCCGAGCTTTACTTTACTATGCACAGATTTCCTTATCTGTTTTACTAGCCTGACACCAGTCCCTTTGAAATACTGTTGCTAAGTACTATTAGATGTATCACACAAATTTTCAGTACGATGTTTCCCTAAGATTACAGCAAATCTTTATTTAGTTATTTCCCTTTAGGCTATCTTCTTTAAGCTTGTCCACCACATCAGTAATCAGATACTTAAAGTCAACGGTGTCTCTTTTTCTTACTTTTTCCCAATCATACAGGCAGATTTATATAACCACAGTTGCTAGTTATAGTTGTATTACTTATCTGGGGTCCGGTGGTGATCCATTTCCAATTTATATGTGGGCTCCAGGACCGCTTTCAGGGAGAGGAGGAATCAATTTCAACTATTACCACGTCCGCTTCTTCTAATTCCATATAGATTTTATCCTGGAGAACAGGGACTTGTCAAACAGTTAAGGCAGGTTAATTATCCTATATCCTATAAGGGGGCTGAGATCTGTCTCTTTTTCCAGCGCAGGCTTATCTTAGATCTTTCTCTCTTTATGTATTGTCCCTGCCTGTTTTACTGTTTACTATTGATATATCGCTCTACAATGCTGTTGCGTGTATCAGCAAATGACAAAAAGTTTGATATGAATCTTATCCCCTAATAACAATCGTTATTAATTCATTTGCTAAACTGTCGACAATTTTCCTAAGGTTTTATCTTCCCCCGAACAATGATCAGGTACCGGAGATCTACAGTGTATATATTCCTTCTCCCCTTTTTATCTCTTTCAGACAGGTGAATATATGTTTAATTATTATTATTATTTAATTGTCAGGATATAGATGGTAAGCCATTTCTTATTTAGATAGATATTCCAGGGCAGTGATACGAGAGGGGCGAGCTCCCGTATCACTCTTCTTCTCTTCTAGTACTCCTACATTTCATACATTTTTATCTTAAAGGATAAAACCTTTTCAATACATTCAAAGCAGATTACTTATCTGGGGGGGCTGGGATCGGTCTCCTCTTCTGACACCGGTTTTCTCCTTCTTTCTCTCCTCTCCCCCTTTTCTCCCCTTCTCCTTCTCCCCAGTCTCTTCCCTCCTTCTTCCTTTCTTCTCCTTTCATCTTTCTTTCTTTCTCTCCCGGGGCTACGTTCTCAGGACACCGCTGTGGGTGTTTTATTCAGTGGCACGGAGAGGGGATCGAGCACAGGAGGACAGGAGCAGCAGAGAGCTTGATGCAAAATTGTGGACAAGGAAAGATACTCCTGCGCTTGTGAGGGTCTATTTGGGTTTAAAAAAGTACTATTGTGAGGTATAGAAAAACTGAAAGGGATGGTGTTACGTGTCCCGCTGCCCAGAAACTGACCCCGGGGTGGTCAGGTAAGACTATTTGGAAAGTGATGGATGAAGGGCACGTGATCAATTGCTCACATCAAAAAGTGTAAAATTTATTCAAATGGAAATAAAGGCAAATAAATAATACCAATACTACGTATCATGCAAACAGGTAACAAAATATAGGAAACATGGAAATTAAAAATGGATTAAAAGTAATAGAAGCCCATGTTGAGGCGGGTGTTTAGAGTCGGCTGACACGTTTCGAGGATAACCTCTTCATCAGAGCCTTTTAGAACCAGGGCGCAGTCTCTATGGGCCAGTAGGCCAACATATGTACATAAACATAATGGCTAGTTGGAAAGTGTGGCGTGAGGTGGGAAATATGTTTTTCTGTGTTCCATACCAGTCCACGTTCAAGCGTTCTAGGTGGAACAGAGATCAGAAAAAATATATATATCTACAGTGGCTTGCGAAAGTATTCGGCCCCCTTGAACTTTTCAACCTTTTGCCACATTTCAGGCTTCAAACATAAAGATATAACATTTTAATTTTTTGTGAAGAATCACCAACAAGTGGGACACAATTGTGAAGTGGAACGAAATCTATTGGATATTTTAAACTTTTTTAGCAATTAAAAAACTGAAAAGTGGTGCGTGCAAAATTATTTGGCCCCTTTACTTTCAGTGCAGAAAACTCACTCCAGAAGTTCAGCGAGGATCTCTGAATGATCCAATGTTGTCCTAAATGACTGATGGTGATAAATAGAATCCACCTGTGTGTAATCAAGTCTCTGTATAAATGCAACTGCTCTGTGATAGTCTCAGGGTTCTGTTGAAAGCGCAGAGAGCATCATGAAGACCAAGGAACACACCAGGCAGGTCCGTAATACTGTTGTGAAGAAGTTTAAAGCCGGATTTGGATACAAAAAGATTTCCCAAGCTTTAAACATCCCAAGGAGCACTGTGCAAGCGATCATTTTGAAATGGAAGGAGTATCAGACCACTGCAAATCGTCCAAGACCTGGCTGTCCCTCTAAACTTTCAGCTCAGACAAGGAGAAGACTGATCAGAGATGCAGCCAAGAGGCCCATGATCACTCTGGATGAACTGCAGAGAACTACAGCTTCGGTGGGAGAGTCTGTCCATAGGACAACAATCAGTCGTACACTGCACAAATCTGGCCTTTTATGGAAGTGTGGCAAGAAGAAAGCCATTTCTCAACGATATCCATAAAAAGTCTTGTCTAAAGTTTGCCACAAGCCACCTGGGAGACACACCAAACATGTGGAAGAAGGTGCTCTGGTCCGATGAAACCAAAATCGAACTTTTTGGCCACAATGCAAAATGATATGTTTGGCGTAAAAGCAACACAGCTCATCACACTCAACACACCATCCCCACTGTCAAACATGGTGGTGGCAGCATCATGGTTTGGGCCAGCTTTTCTTCAGCAGGGACAGGGAAGATGGTTAAAATTGAGGGGAAGATGGATGCAGCCAAATACAGGACCATTCTGGATGAAAACCTGTTGGAGTCTGCAAAAGACCTGAAACTGGGACGGAGATTTATCTTCCAACAAGACAATGATCCCAAACATACAGCAAAATCTACAAAGGAATGGTTCACAAATAAACGTATCCAGGTGTTAGAATGGCCAAGTCAAAGTCCAGACCTGAATCCAATCGAGAATCTGTGGAAAGAGCTGAAAACTGCTGTTCACAAACGCTCTCCATCCAACCTCACTGAGCTCGAGCTGTTTTGCAAGGAAGAATGGGCAAGAATTTCAGTCTCTCGATGTGCAAAACTGATAGAGACATACACCAAGCGACTTGCAGCTGTAATCGCAGCAAAAGGTGGCTCTACAAAGTATTAACGCAAGGGGGCCAAATAATTTTGCACGCCCCACTTTTCATTTTTTTATTAGTTAAAAAAGTTTCAAAAATCCAAAAGATTTCGTTCCACTTCACAATTGTGTCCCACTTGTTGATGATTCTTCACAAAAAATAAAAATTTTATATCTTTATGTTTGAAGCCTGAAATGTGGCAAAAGATTGTAAAGTTCAAGGGGGCCGAATACTTTCGCAAGCCACTGTATGTAAATATAAACATATATATATACGCACACACATGTATAAATAGTATAAAACACCCCGGGGTCAGTTTCTGGGCAGCGGGACACGCAACACCATCCCTTTCAGTTTTTCTATAGCTCACAATACTACTTTTTTAAACCCAAATAGACCCTCACAAGCGCAGGAGTATCTTTCCTTGTCCACAATTTTGCATCAGCCCCTAGGGGTCTCCCGCTGCTGAGGTGAGGCCATCCCCACACGTCATATCCCTCCCTGGAGGTTTATCCTGTTCAGTAGAACTTATAATCCAACAGGCCACAAAATATTTCAATACTAGACCAACATGGTCCTATCTATGGAACAAAGAGAACTAAGACGGACCTCTCTGGCAAGAGGTTTCTCTAACAGCATTGAAGCACATGAAATATGCAACAAACCAACAGACACTACTACCAAACCTGTAACCACTCCTAATAGGGAGGAACTCATGATAATACTGTTTTCCAAATTTAGAAACATTTTACAGAAAGAAATGATACAATGGTGGGACATTCTACTTTTAGAAAATTACATCAAAACAAATCGTGTACCAAGAGACCTTAGATTAACCAAGACTTGCACCTGGCTAGATGACGATCTCAAGGATGCATGGGTCACCCAAATGAGAGAATTAAACAAAAAATTACTTCTCTCTATCATCACCCAAAGAGAGAGAAACCTAATAAAAATCTGTAGTGATATGAAAAATACACAGGACGACCTGGCCCCCTACACAGATCTCCCATCTTTTGACGATTGGGATAAAAAGATCAATGACCAAATGGTTAGCTTTGAAACCAATCTTATCAGCAAGAAATCGGGAAAATTCGAGAGGGACAGACTCGACTACCTCTTTGGACGAGAATTTGAATGGAAAAAACCTTCGGATGCTAACGGTGTACATCCCCAAAAACCTTCATCATTCTCTCAAAACAATACACATCCCATGACCCCTCTACGCCACATGAAACACAATACCAACAAAAGAAACACTAACAAACAGAGACCATACCAAAGCTCTCAATTACAAAATCATTCTAACAATTTTCCTAAGAGAGGGAGTAAAGGGAACCCCTCGACCAGCAAAGATCCTCAGGTGTCAGCCTTCCCCCATCCCTCCTCTTACAATGATGGGAACAAAAACACAAACAAATGGACCAAGCTTCTGGACTCGAGAGGGCCAAACTCCACCAATAGGAGTCAAAGCCCAGAAAACAAAAGCACCTACTAATGATCTACCCACCAACACCACTGCAAATACGCATACAAATCACAATCCACCACCAGTGGCCACTACCACCGACCACCACACCAGCCAACAGACGGCCAATTCACCCACTCAGCAGAAATCGATGGAAAACACATCACCATGCATTTTTTTAGGAGAAAGAGCTGTGGGCAGTCAGAACCCCACGGCTCAACAGAAAAGAGAAGATGGAGAAGAAGAGGTCGACGAGGGGGACAGAAAAACAAAAAAAAGGGAAAAGATAACTCCAACACACACCACAATCAAAATTTTCAACCTATCCAGTTCAGTTTTTGATGACACAGAACTTAATGTTCTATGCAAGGGCCTGAATTTTGTGCCTAAAAATCCACCAAATCTCTTCGAGATCTTCGTAGTCCTAAATAGGTACACGAGAAATCTCACTCTAAAAAGGTACTTCGCTCTCCACGAATCACCCTCTGAAGTATCATCCTCACTTAAAAGTACTCTGACAATACACCAAATGTGGATAATGCACTTGAAAATCTAGAGAGTCTATACCAAGAGGGAGCTTGCGGGGACTACGAAATAGAACCAGAACTCCTAGCCCTCATGGAAAAACAGATCGTACACACCGAGTTCAAACCCAAGTCTTCTTTTCACCCTCATTGGGCAAAAGGAAAATACATTCCAATCTTTTACAAGATAGTACTGGATGAAATTAAAAGGATCTGCCAGAACAACCATACCAACGGCAAATACACTAAAATTAGGAATAAAGACTATGAAGTCCCCAAAGAAATCCTTAAGAATTTTCAAGACCGTGAAGACATCATCATTAGACAAGCTGACAAAGGCGGCGGTCTAGTAATCCAAAACAGAGACGACTATATGGCTGAGGCTTTGAGACTACTTGCAGAAACCGAGACATATGAGAAACTCCTTGTCGATCCATTACCATCTTTCTCCATATCTCTGGAAGTTCTATTAAAACAAGCCAGGGAAAATGGAGTCATTACAAAAAGTGAATTCCTCTTCTTGAACAAACAGCACCCACTTACCCCCCACTTTTACCATATTCCCAAGATACACAAGAATCAGACGAATCCACCAGGCAGACCCATCATTGCTGGAATCGACAGTCTGACTAGTAATCTAGCCTGCTACATTGATCACTTTCTACAAGATCTATCTTACGTGAAAGATTCTGGACATATGCTCGATAGCCTCTCATCTTTTTCATGGCAACCGCAATACAAATGGCTCTCTTGAGGTCTCATCTCTTTATACTTCCATTGAACACAAATATGGTATAGAAGCAGTAGAGTATTTTCTATCGAAAAGTGATACACACCCCCTACAGATCAAATTTCTCCTCGACTCCATAAATTTCTGTCTCACCCACAACTATTTTTCTTTCGTGGGTGAGTTCTTTTGACAAACCAAAGGGACAGCTATGGGAGCAAAATTTGCTCCCAGCTACGCTAACCTATTCATGGGCCTCTGGGAAGACAGGTCCATCTGGGCCAACAACCCCTTTAAGGACCAGCTCGCACTTTACACCAGATACATTGATGAAATTCTGATCATCTGGAATGGTTCGCATACAGATCTCAATAAATTTCTGGAATACTGTAACTCCAATCCCTTTGGCATCAACTTTACCCATGTGACTGACGACACATCACTCGTTTTCTTGGACCTTGATCTCAAAATTAATGAAGAAGGAATGATTCAATCCAAAACCCATTTCAAACCTAGTGCAGTGAACTTTTACCTTCATGCCAAAAGCCACCATCATCCCAAGTGGATCCGCAACATCCCGTTTGGGCAATTCTGCAGGCTGAAAAAAACCTGCACCAAAAGAAGGGACTACGAAAAGCAAGGGTCCATCCTAAAAAAGAAATTCCTTGAGAAAGGCTATGAAGAACACCTGATTGAACAAGCCTTCTCAAAATACTGGTCACTTTATGATGAACACCCCTCAGCTACCATGGTAACAGCCCTCAAAAAAACAGAGAAAAAAGCAGACAATGAATAATTCCATCAGATTTAGCACGCAATATAATACCAAAGCTTTCGACATACAGAGAGTCATCCAGAAAACTGGAACATTCTCAAGCAAGATCCCATCCTCAATCCAGTCTTACCATCCAAACTTGAAGTTGTATTCCGGAAAGCAAAAGACCTTAGAGGTCTAATAGCACCAAGCAGAGTACGCAAACCCCTGAACCAAACTAAGACCCCCACAAGCCGTTGGACATCCCTGTTTGACCAGAAGGGTAATTACAAATGTGGAATTAGAAACTGTGGAGCTTGCCCTTTCATGGCACACAGAAAAAAAGAAATCACTGGAACAGACGGCCAGAACCACAAAATTGGCCAATTCATCAATTGCGGCACTTCCCATGTGATTTACGGCCTAATTTGCCCATGCGGGCTACTGTATGTCGGACGCACAACACGCCCTTTGAGGACAAGATTTAGTGAGCACAAATGCAGTATCAACAGTAATACGCACCATCAGTCCACAAAAAATAAGAAACACCACAACTACTCAGTACCCAGGCACTTTAGAGAACACCACAATGGAAACCCAATAGGCCTTAAAGTGTTTGGCATTGAAGCCATCAAAAAAGACGACGATATTGGGAGGAGATTCAAAAAACTCTGCAGACAAGAATCCTTCTGGATCTTTTCTCTCGGATCAATGGTTCCCCGATGGATTGATCGAAGACCTAGAAATCCATGAAATCATCTAGTTACAAACCAGTATCAGTATCCAACATCACCACTCCCCGCCCCGAGCACTTCCCATTTGCCCCTGTCCTATCCTGCTTATCCTATCTTGTCCTATCTCATCATTTCTAATTCCCATTCACACCCACATACATTTTCATTCTCATTTTCTTTTTCATTTTCATTTTCAATTTCATATAACAAATATCTCTCATCACATTCTCAGTTTCTCTTTTACAATTACATCCTTTATTTACATTTACATACATTTTCATTTCTATTTTCTTATTTATTTTTTATTCTTCATTTATTTTATTCAATTTAATTTTATTTTATTATTATTATTTTCATTTTTATTTTTATTTTATTTTTATTTTTATTATTATTATTAATTTTATTTTTATTATTTTTATTTTTATGATTATTTCTATTTTTATTATTATTATTTTTGGTTTCTTTTCTATTTCTATTTTCATTTTTTTATATCTATTTTCGTTTGAATTTTACATTTACTTTCATTCACTTAATCATCCAATTAATTATCAATTTGATTACTGTTCTAAGTAACACAAAAAAATCTTTTTCCCTTGTCCTTGACACAATCTCTCTTTTTTTGTGACACCCAGATGGACAGGGACCTTCCTTTCAGTTCCACTGCTCCTAGATCTTCTCTTTTTTGCCGCCACACAAATTCCCCCCCCTCCTGATACTCCTGTTGACCAGAGTCACCTGTGTGTCTGACTTTTTTGTCTTGCACGGCGCGCACCGGACCGGCTCATCCACTGCTACGGACTCCGCCTGGAGCTCCTATCATCTCCGGGCACTGACAGGAGTCAGGTCATGTGATCGTCCTTGGAGCACACAACCACGCCCACCCGCCTGACGGCGTGCGTTCCATTGCCGGCCACACACCCCCCTCGTCTCCTATTCATCACATTCACTTGTAACCCATGCTCAGGTCCGCCCCCAAAACCGGCTTATAACCCACAAGCAGCTGTCCTCGCTCTGACATCCACCTGTATCTGAGGCAGAGAGACAGCTGCAGACACACATGGCTCCACTATCCTCTGAAGAGATCTTCACCATCCTCCTTCCTTCCATAGTGCAGGACAGCACTCTGTCAGCAGGACACAGACAGGCCGTATCTTTCCTCTATCCAGCCCGTGGGACAGGACAGGTACACAGCCTCTTCACTCATTCAGCAATATGACATGATATGACTGCCTGGCAGTGTCCTTAAGGGATCACCCCAGGTCACACTTCTGGTTTCCCTCCATTTTCCTCTCTCTCTCCCCCCCTCCTTCAGGTCCACACCACCCTACTATCCTATTTCAACTTTTTAAAGGAGAACACAAAAAACCATCAACATACCACATAGGTAGGTGTGTTTATACATCAAGTCACCGCTTCGTCATCTCCCTACTTACTTTTCTCACTTACCTAAAAATATATATTTTTTGGTCAAAACATTTTTTGGTCACACATATATACATATATACATACATATATATATATATATATATATATATATATATATATATATATATATATATATATATATATATATATATATATATATATTATATTTTATATTTTATGTTTGTTACTTCAAGGTCTACCATTGACCAATCATTTATGGTCCTTATAAGACACCGAATCCCCTATCAAATTTTTGATAGACATTGTACCCTTCATCAACTTTTTATACATATATGTGATTCCCGTCTATTATTTTTTATCGATTTATGTATTTATCGATTTATGTATTTTTACCTATCATTTGTTTCTCGTGTTGCATATACTTGCCACGTGCTCCATACTGTATTTCTAGTTGAAATTCTGTCTATATTTTATACTGTTTATACGTGTGTGTGCGTATATATATATATAGATATATATATATATATCTATATATATATATATATATATATATATATAGATATATATATATAGATATATATATATAGAGATATATATATATATAGAGATATATATATAGAGATATATATATATATAGAGATATATATATATATATATATATAGAGATATATATATATAGATATATATATATATATATATAGAGATATATATATATATATAGAGATATATATATATATATAGAGATATATATATATATATATATATATATATATATATATATATATATATATAGAGATATATATATATATATATATAGAGAGATATATATATATATATGTATATATATATATATATATAGAGAGAGAGATAGAGATATATAGAGATAGAGATATATATATATATATATATATATATATATATATATATATATATATATATATATATATATATATATATATATATATATATATATATATATATATATATATATAGGTTCATATTTACATAGATATATATATTTTTTCTGATCTCTGTTCCACCTAGAACGCTTGAACGTGGACTGGTATGGAACACAAAAAAACGTATTTCCCACCTCACGCCACACTTTCCAACTAGCCATTATGTTTATGTACATATGTTGGCCTACTGGCCCATAGAGACTGTGCCCTGGTTCTAAAAGGCTCTGATGAAGAGGTTATCCTCAAAACGCGTCAGCCGACTCTAAACACCCGCCTCAACATGGGCTATTACTTTTAATCCATTTTTTATTTCCATGTTTCCTATATTTTGTTACCTGTTTGCATGATACGTAGTATTGGTATTATTTACTTGCCTTTATTTCCATTTGATGGATGAAGGACACGTGATCAATTGCTCACATCAACAAGTGTAAAATTTATTCACTTTCCATGCAGCAGAGAGCTTCTCACGCTCTCTGTGCCTCTCTGCTCCATCTCTCGTTCCACTCTCCCCCGCCTCCCCCTCCGCTCCTCCTGGCTGATCCAGTAGTCTCTCCATGGAAGAGAGGGAGAAGAAAGGGCCGCTCCGGCGATCCACACACCGCCTCCTGGGATCTGCCTCTAGTGCTCCCGTCCCCCGTTTCCAGCACACACAAAAAGGGAACATCTCACCTCGCTCCTTGTGGGGTGTCCAGTGTCCCAGAGGGGGGGTCGATATCAGCTGGTTTTCAGGCAGGTGGGCTGCTCGACACCAGCCACTACATCGGAGGGGACTCGTGGAGCTGGACACCTGGCGTCTTACGGCACTCCCGTACTCCGCGCCATTACCAGACTCCTCCCTCGGCTTCCAGGTTGTATTACCAAAGCTTAATTGAACAAGCTGGGGTTAGAAGCTCATTGGTTTCTACGCAGAAGTGAGCCTGATTTAGAACTTTCTAGCTTTAGTAAATAAACCCCATTGTGTACTTAAAAGTGGGGTATGCCTGTATTGTGCGTGACATGAAGTGGAAATAAAAAAAGAAGAGCAACACTGAGACCACCACTATTATGTAATCACTTAATTTATTTACAGACAAAAAGACTGACACTGAGCAAATAAGCATCATTACTACAAATTGCTTGCAAAAAACCTTGGGACTCTAGGGAATATCTGCCTGAAAAAAGTGGTTTATTAATCAAGATTTTCTTATGTTTTATTAAAATCTCATTGTTTCATAATTACAATTATGAGATTGCTCTAGAGAAGGCATTCATTAACACACTGTATGAACCTTTGTATCCAGCATTAATCATGAAAAAAGATTAATTGAGGGAAAATATAAATATTCTGATCAGAACCACTGAAAAGAAACTGAATGACTGCATAATATCACCTATATATTTATCATGTAAAACAATTGATTTCATATTTACCTTCTATTATAATAAAAACAATTTCAAGCAGCATTATAACATTTCAAACAAACTTAAATCAGATCTCTTGTGAACAACAAAAATGCAAAATGTATGTCAGAAAAAGCAATCCAGTTTCTGCTTAAATGAGTCTTGAGAACAGCTCATTTTCAATAGCTGAATCTACTGGGACATAAGAAATCTCTCACGGTTATGTAGAACTTAATTTGCATGCCATCTGAAACATACAATGCTCACATTTACTGTGGTTAGAACACACAAGAGAATAATTATTTAGCATTGTCAGAGTCTTACATTCTTGCTAGCATTACTTTAATTAAATTTTGTGTTGACAGCTAGTTAAAAGAAAAAAAAGTTCTAATACATAATACTGTGCTTCTTGAAAACAAATTTATTCAACTATAATTTTCATATATTGGTTTTAGCATTTACCGTCATGCATTTATATGTGTCTGTATTTTAGTCTGTATTTATTTAGTTTTGTTAAATAGAAACTAATATGATACCTTTTCCTAAATGCTAGACTTTTGGTAACTTATTTAAATGCAAAACTTGAACCAGCCACAACTGTACCATTAATAAAAGGGGTATATGAACCTGTATTCCATGAAGTAAGGTCTACCATATATTTTACTAATAATCTAAACAAAAAGGAACTCCCTGCACTGGACAGCTACATTTCGACCAAATGGGGATGTAAAATTTGTACCTATTGACAGTGCAAAAAAAAAGAAAGTAAGGCCAATCTAATGGATTTATTCATTCCAATAGAAATGAAAGAGGGGGGGGGGGTGTGTGCTGCGCTAACCAGAAAAATACTGTAAATCTCCGTATGTGATTAATTCATATATGTTGAATACTCATAACCCATAAAATCGCATAATCAATAAATAAATCGCATAGGTTTGTGTTGACACTAAAAACCTTATGAAATTGTGATAATCAACATCATGTGTTAGTAAAAAGAAATGTGTAAAGACATCTTCATTTGAATATCTCTAAAATACATTGCATACATATAAAAAATAAAATTAAAAATAAAGAATCAGAAACATATCCTTATAAATTGTGCAAAACATAAGATATAGAGTGCCAGTGCTTTAAGGTGATCTAAATGTCTCTGTTCAGGCAAATCAATCCAAAGCAATATATAAGTAATAGATAGTATAAATAAGTGACATGGTAAAATGTCCCAACAATGGTGATTTTAAAATATTGTGCTAGTCTGCAATCAAATGGTAAAATAACATGCCAATAAGTGCAGCAAGCTTAAAGTGCCAGTGTAAAAGTCATTTAAGGTGCGCAAACAGGTTCTTGGTGTGTAAATAAAACAAAAGTGGGGTGTCTGTGATGCAGTTCACTCTGTGTCCTCTTCGTGCATAATACACTAAAGTAGTGGCCCCTTACCTAGCGGTGCTAGGTCAACCACAAAAATTGTAGCTAAATCGCCAGGTCCTGAGCCTCAAATCGCGTCCCTATATCCACGCTTGCCGGCGTTGAATACTCCTAATGGCAGCTGGTTACAAGTGGCTATGGTCCTAGCTGGGTTCCTGGACCAGCGCGGGTCCTAGCTCAGCCTCCACCTCTCAGATGTATATATACAAGGATATGCAGGACAAAGGTACTTGATAGTGAAGTATGTTTCAAACAGATGGCGCTTTATTTACAATCTTAAGTAAATGTACTCACATAAAAAACTGTGTAGAGAAAGCCTTTCTCCTACGAGCAGCGAGCTCGTTCTGTTTCCAGCAATGTGAAAAAGCCTATTCCATCCCTACGCGTGATGTCACCGATCACGTGACTTCAGGGGACGTGAATAATGACACTCAGATTACAATGTCCAGATAGAGATAAATAGTGGGGGAAAGTAAAAATAATTAAACAGTTCCTTCCCTTAATCCAGATTGATTGACTCACTGGGTTAGATCATTTGTATCAGGATATTTAGTTTTTCTCGGATCCCACTTTAGCCATAATACTGCTGATGATTTGGCTCTCAGGATAAAGGTTTTATGCAAAGCAAGCAAAGAAAAAATAGATCATTGTGCAGTGAACTTACTAGATAGTGCACAAGCAAAACAGGGACAAGAGATACACTCACAAACTCCCGGTCTATTAGAAGCATTCAACTATGCAGATTGCAGTCAGCCGCTGTGGACGAAGTTTCCCATAGAGAAACAGCTGCTGTTAACCTTCAGGTGTATTGCAGCACTGAACGTCCTAAGCTCCTCCCACACGTTACATCACTGACACGTGACTTTTTCAAGGATAAACACAGGAAGCCACGGCCTCTGTATTTAAGTCCTATGGCATTGTGGTTACCATGGAGACAGCGCTGTGTTCATTGGATCATCATACTGCTTTCTGCTACTAATGACATGTAAATATTTTGGCTTAAGCCTTATTTAATTGTTTTACAAATTGTTAAAAGGGGAACATATATTTATAAATACAGGTTTGCAAACAAATGTAGAACACTTCCAGATAAAGAATAAGAACATAAAAATGGACCTAATTAGTGCGGTCACGAAACTCCCTCCAGTGGTAAATAGTGTTACTACACATTCAATGTTAACACATCAGATCGCATGTCATTACATACTGGGATGGATAGCAAAATCACTAATATGTATGTGTACTTCCGCAAGTAAAAAACCAATTGATCCACATTGTGTAGTTACTAGCAACATATTGGATAGGCCAGTATTACACTCACATCCACTAGTGAAAGTTATATAAAAAATATAAAAATATTAAAATAAAAAATTAAGGTTACATTGTTGCGCCACTAGTTCACCATTGCAACAATGTTTCAAAAAAAAAAAAAAATTTTATATAGAAAAATTAAATTAAATAAATTAAAATACATGATTGACTATATGCACAACCCAAATATTTGATGCTATACACTCATTTACAGTAAAATCAAATATATGATCCCTATGATATTATAAAAAATAAATAATAAAAATTAATTTTATTTAAAATAAATACTAAATTATAGACTATTGTTATTATGATATTAAGTGTAAAGAGACAATAAATTTACGTACCAATACCAACAAAATTAAAATTAAAATTAAAATTTAAAAATTAAAAATGAATATATATGTAATAAATGTTTAAAAATTAGTAAGGCATGTCTTGAGAGTATCACAGAGTATTAAAAATCTAATATGAAGCAATTAAGATCAAATTCTATGTTTAAGCCATTCGGCGCAAGAGTCCCCATCTGGAATATCCATTTAGACTCGCTTTTACTGAGTTCCCTTATCTTATTTGAGCCTCTCCAATGTGGCTTGTATTTCTGAATCGCCCAAAATTTCAACTGTTTGGGGTCACTATTGTGGTGCATAGCAAAATGCCTGGAGACATTATGCTTAGGGAAAGATTTTTTGATGTTCTGGATATGTTCCCTTATGCGTTTCCACATAGGCCTCTTGGTTCTACCAATATATTGTAGTGAGCATGAGCATTGTAAAACATATACTACTCCTTCCGTCCTGCACGATATAAAGTCCTTAATAGTATGTTCATTGCCAGTACTTGTTGCTGTGAATTTATTACACTTTTGCCCATTTTGTTGGGTATTGATGCAAGCGTAACATCTTTTACAGGGGAAGAACCCTTTCCCCTGGAAAAAGGATAATTCCGTCAATCTTTTGGGGGGTTTCGGGACCTTTTTGGCAATTAGATGTCAGTGATGTAATGCGTGGGAGGAGCTTAGGACGTTCAGTGCTGCAATACACCTGAAGGTTAACAGCAGCTGTTTCTCTATGGGAAACTTCGTCCACAGCGGCTGACTGCAATCTGCATAGTTGAATGCTTCTAATAGACCGGGAGTTTGTGAGTGTATCTCTTGTCCCTGTTTTGCTTGTGCACTATCTAGTAAGTTCACTGCACAATGATCTATTTTTTCTTTGCTTGCTTTGCATAAAACCTTTATCCTGAGAGCCGAATCATCAGCAGTATTATGGCTAAAGTGGGATCCGAGAAAAACTAAATATCCTGATACAAATGATCTAACCCAGTGAGTCAATCAATCTGGATTAAGGGAAGGAACTGTTTAATTATTTTTACTTTCCCCCACTATTTATCTCTATCTGGACATTGTAATCTGAGTGTCATTATTATTTATTTATATTCACCGTCACATCACCAATTTGAAGATTTATTTTGGCTATTTTAACACATGTATTAGCACCATAATTATTTATCTATTTTATTCACATGTATGCATTTTTTATTCCTGGATTTTAGCTTAGTCGTAGCAGCATATTGTGCACTATTTATTTGAAGCGCATCAATTTTATACTTAGTAGTATTACATATTTGTAATGCAATGAGAATGCTACCATTGTTAATGACCAATTCCTGGCAAAAAAGTGAAAACGGTTAACTACTAATGCTATATCAAATACATGAGCTGTGCTAATATCAGAAAATGAATTGACCTTAATCTCTGCTTTTCCCTTCAATTCTATGGCAATCCATAGAGCACTGTTACCTTTGCATGGTAACCATCTCTCAGTTTCCTGTATTACTACTCAAATCTCAACCTTCAAGGCAGGTTTAAATTGAACTGATGGCTATGATAAACTTGTTAGTAGTTGTAGTTAGAAAAAAAAAAGTTGTAGTTAGTTTCTAACTAGGGATGACTTCAAGTTTGTCACTACCAGGGGATGGAGGTAAATAATGCAGGCTCCGGATTCATGGTTTCCGCAAATTTACAGTATATGCAGAGTCATCTAGTAGAATTTTTTTTTTTGTTTAATAATTGTTTATTAATACCAAGCAGAGGAGGAAAAATACATAACAGTACTGATAAAACAATCTTCTAAAATAAAGTAAAGTACACTATGTCACCTGTATATACAATCTAGTCTAATAACAGGGAACAGGCAATGACCTCTAAAAGTAAGGAGAAATTAAGACCTGCATATATATAGCAATTGGTCAAACAGAGGCATAGATCCATGTGTACCTTTGAACCATTCAAAATAAAGAAACTTGTCCTACATATAAGTAGTTACAGTGTAAGAGAGCAAGAGGTAAAGAACAGAGGGGGAGATAGGAAGAGGTTAAGTGAGAAAGAAAAGAGGAAATAGAGGGGGGCACTAATAGAGGGGTATGTAGAAGGATAGGGAGGGTTGTTGGCATGCATGTCATCATATTTATAGTAACTAAAGTTAAACCGTTAAGGTCAAGCGAGAGAGAGATATATCCCGTTCAGCAAAAAGATTATACATTAGATGAAGGAATCAATTACAGGTGTTTAAATGGCAGTCTTCCGGGCTCTTTGACATGATCTCTTTGTAGCAGGGGGTGGACATAAATTTTATCCAAGGGACCCAGACTAACATATGGCGTTTAGATGCATCTCTAGCATTATGGGTAATGTCTTCCATGAGATGGACGTCGTCAACTTTTTGCAGCCATTTTTTCATGGACGGGATTGTTGAGTGGCCCCAGAGAGTCGGTATTAGAGCCTTGGCCATGTTCAGTAGGTGAGGGATGAGTGAGAGCTTGTAAGAGCCGATGGAGTCTTTAGTAGCATGGATGATCCATGGGTCATTGGGAAGAGAAATGTCTGTGATTTGTAGTATTAGATTGAGGATGTTGGTCCAGAAGGGACGGATGATTGGACAGGTCCACCAGATGTATGCATGAGTAGCTTTGTTTCCACAGTTCCTCCAGCACATTGGGGAACTGGTGGGGAACATTTGATGCAGTTTGGATCGGGTGTAGTGCCACCTGGTGAGTAACTTGTAGTTAACTTCCTCCATTTTTGAAGCCAAAGAGGAGACATGAGCCAACTGTAATGCCCCATACACATGGTCAGATTTTCCGATGGAAAAAGTCTGATCGGAGCGTGTTGTCGGACATTCCGACCGTGTGTGTGCTCCATCGGACATTTTCCATCGGATTTTCCGACACACAAAGTTTGAGAGCAGGCTATTAAATTTTCCGACAAACAAATCCGATCGCGTCAATTCCAACCGTGTGTGGCCATTTCCGACGCACAAAGTGCCATGCATGCTCAGAAGAAATTCCGAGACGGAACAGCTCGGTCTGGTAAAATTAGCATTTGGAATGGATACAGCACTTTCGTCACGCTGCAATGTCAAAAAAAGTTTAATATAGCGCACTCTCTTCTTCTTTATAATGTGAGAAGAATGAAGTAGTTTTGCTGCTCATATTCACACAGACTTCTCACAAACTTATTTCTTTATTATTTATTGTGATTCCCTCAATATATTTAGATTTGTCACATCTGACCAAATTTTTTTGGGGTTGTTTTGAAATATTTTATGTTTTTTTCAAGGCTGTTAATTTTTTTTTTTTGTGTTTGTATTTTTTTCAAGGCTGTGTTTTTATTGTTTTTTTGTGTTTTACTCCATAATATTTTTGTGTGTGTTTTATGTGTGAAGTTACCACAACACCATTATTATCTTGTATTATTTAATCTCAAGGAGATTGTTTGGTGTTGGTGTCTCTTGTCAATTTCACATTGCATTTTAGAAATGTACCTGCTTCCTCACAAACAAACTGTCCTTTTTGAAGGAAAACACACATAGGCAAGTATACTTGAAACAAAAATTCCTTTATTAAGGGCTCAGAACCAAACAAAGAGGGAGGCAACGCTGGATAAACAGTTAAAATTTGTGAAGCCTTTGACCCCCAGGGCAGACATCAATTCTTTTCCATCAAAATTGGTGGCCTGAGGAGTCCATATCTAAGGGAGTGCAGTCTGGTCCAGAAGTCCCAGAGATCCGGAAAGCAGCAGATGACATCTGTGTCCCCAGGCTGTGGTCATACAAGAGGCTGCATCTTTTGCCAGACCAGACTGAACCCAGGGCCATCACTCTCTGGTCTTCCTTAGATGCTTCTTTCCACGCTGTGGCTCTGGTGTTGGAGATGTGCCAGGAGGAGGAGTAGGACCTGGAGGAGGAGGAGGACTATGTGTGAGGTCACAAATGTGGGTAGCAGTTGTTATTTCGCCCCTCAACCCCTTATTGAGCGCTTCCAAAATTATGAACTCACACAGTACTCGTTGGACCTCCTCCATCTGCATCATTTTGCAGGCAGTTCTGCCAGCAAAGTCCTCCTCCACACTGTGGGGGGTTCTCAGGGCCTCTGCAGCCTTCCAAAAGATACCTATGGCAGCCTCCTCCAGGTTACTCCTCTTCCTGGCACTTTGTATTTGCAGGTGTCGGGGAGGGACCTGGATATCAGGGAGCCTGCTTGGCCCGGCCACCTCCTGGCTGAGACTTCCCTGTGTATGAAAAAGGGACATGGTTTTAGTTTTTGCATCATCAATCAAAATCATAAATTATTAGTACTCCAAACTAACATCTAGTTAACATTATTGATTGGACAACCTGAAATATTTAGAAGAATGCTATACCTGGCTCAAGCTTTGTTCCTCCACATGTTGCTGCCTGGAAGGCCCAGGTTGGGCGTCAGAAGCCTCAGCTGGGGGGGGAAGGAAGAGTGGAGAGTGCTGACCTGGGTTCAATCTGACCTGCCAGAAAATGCAGCCTGTCATAGTACCAGAGCATGGGGACATAAATGTCATCTGCAGCTCCTGATCTCTGGGAATCCTGGACCTTTTTGTGCTCCCTTAGATAAGTGCTCTTTAGGCCACCAATTAGAACCTTCAAATAGGTGATGTCTGCCGTGGGGATCACAGTCCTCCCAAATTCCAACAAATTATCCAGCGCTGCCTTCCTCTTTGTTTGGTTCTTATATTCGGGGTGGTTTATCTGCCACAGACAGGGCAGCTCCCTGAACATATCAATGAAGATTGGCAAAAAATCCTTATCTTTCAAGATATCCATTTTCACTGCAAGACACAACACAAGACAAACCCCAATGTCAGCCTAAAGTCTACTAAACTTGTGCAAATACAGGCCTCAATCTAGAAGCAGTATAGGCCCAATGTAAAATTCTACCTTCGCTATCACGATCAGCGCCTTCGTTACTCCTTCCTCCGCTCACAGATCGTACGTACTACGCACGCGTGTTACGCTTTATAGACACTGCGCATGCGTGAAACTCTGCCCGCCCCTGACGTTCTTTCTAGTCTATTCCCAGCCCCTTCTCATTCAGCGCAGTGGGGAAGAGCACATGGCAGAGACACAGCAGGTGTCAGATAATTACAGCAATGAGGAGGAGGAGGAGTAAAGCCCAGAGGCAGAAACGTCCCGATCCCAGAAGAGACGATTTAAGGCTTAAAATATGTCCTTTGGGGAGATGTTGGAGATGGTGGACATCCTGAAGAAGGCTGACTATGATGGAAAGTATGGACCTTACCCCAACCCCAATGTCCGAAAGGCCAAGATCATGGCAAATGTAGTCAAAAGTCTGCACTGGAATTTCGGGGTACGACGATCCAAGGATCAGCTCAGGAAGCGGTGGTCGGACCTGAAATTAAGAGAGCATGAGCAGTACAGAAAGATCCAGAGAGTGCTGCAAAAAAGTAAGTAGTTCCTATTCTTTTTATGTTTATTACGTTTGTGCTGCTACATGTGCTTTTCTTTACTGTTATCCAGTTTAAAATGGTAACTTTCATGTTCATGGTCACATTATTCACTCGTATCAAACATAGTTCGTTTGGCCATATGCAATTGCCATCATTTTTTTGGGCCTACTTGTGTGAAAAGAATTGGGTTGTGTAGATGTGTTTGTAACTAGAATGAAATGCCAACTAGATTCTGTGTAAGGAGAGGACACTCAGCAGCAGTTTACACATCTCGATGCTGGAGCATTAGTGTGGGACCCCAGAACACCCTTTTTATTAGGGGGCCCACACAGGTGCTCCAGTGTATACTATAGGGGTGTCTCCATCTGTGAAGCTTGTACAAGACAGGTAAAGTATTGAAGCTTGACAAAGGACAATAAAAATGCTATATCTTGGAACTCTGCCAAAACAGACAATTGTACCCCACTTCCAAGCAATGTTTTATATTTATAGTTCTGCTATCAAATATCTGTGTGCTAAGTATACCTATTTATTTTTACATAGGGGATAAAAGACTCAGAGGACACCCCTCATCTGAGGAGACCACAGACGCCCCACCTCTTGAAGCGGAAATCCCCCAAAGCCAAGCAGAGCAGGAGGAGGAAGATGTGGTGGAAATTGTCACCACAACAGGTGAGTGTCTGCGACCACACGCTCAGGTAAGAGATGGATGCCGGCATATTTATAATACCTGTTTTTTTTTTTGTTTCTCTCTTTTTAGGTGATCGTGATGTTGTGGGTCCAGATCCTTTCACCTCGGAAAGTGCCCAGATCCTGATCGGGGAGATCATGGGGTGCAATAGGGACTTGGAAAACATCAAGAAAGACATCAATGATGTTCTTCAAAAAAAATAAGATCATCATTGTTGTTTTAGGGAGAGTTTAAAAGCCCTCAAAATCCCTTTGTTTTTTGGTGTGCTACAATTTGACCATTTTTTGACAAATATTAGAAAAGCCAAATTTTGAAGAGGCACACAGTGTGTCAACATGTGCTATCTGCCATCACGTGAGATCAATGGACACATTTTGGGGGTGCAACACCTTCCTCAATAATAAAGTAGCTGTGAGGAAGGGGTTGCACCCCCAAAACACGTCCCTTGATCCCCCGTGATGGCAGGTAGCACATGTTGACATTCATAAATTTGTGTGCATCTTCAAAATTTGGCTTTTCCAGGGGTGACTTCACCCCATCTGAAAGTAATATCAAACACAGTTTGTAAATACTCATGTCTGATATTGCCTTCAAGTTATACCAAATGTGAACTTTGTAAGTTCAAGATTTGTGTCTTTCTTGTTGCTTTTAAACATGCCTGTTTTATCTGAAATGTACATTTATACTTTTTCTAATGTGACCCCAAAAATTGTTATACAACAAACATGTTGGTTTGTTTTAAAAACCTTTTCTAAATGCACATGTGATTGTGCTGGTATTAAAACGATTGTTAATCAAGAATGTGTGGATAATTGTCTCAACGCTACAACACTTTTGTGGTGCTCTAATTGGTGTTTTCTGTGACAATGGGTGTTATTTCCTAAGGGCAAATCCACTTTGCACTACAAGTGCAGTTTCAGTGCAGTTTCAAGTGCACTTGTAGTGCAAAGTGTCTTTGTCTTTAGTAAATAACACCCAACAGTGCAGTAAATGTCACCAAAGCTTTTTTTTTATTTTTACCCTGTTTCCCCGAAAATAAGACCTAGCGTGATTGTCTGTGATGGCTGCAATATAAGCCCTACCCCCCAAATAAGCCCTACCCTGTTTCCCCGAAAATAAGCCCTACCCTGAAAAGAAGACCTACAAGGACTTTAACTAGGGCTTATATGGGGGGTAGGGCTTATATTGCAGCCATCACCGACAATCACGCTAGGTCTTATTTTCGGGGAAACATGGTAAGTTTTTTATTTTAAAAATGTTTTAGACATTGTCTGGCATATTGATGGCCCCCCTACCCGCAAAGAATTCAAGGTATCTTAGCCGGACATCACGGGCACTCAGGGGGGGCAAGCTAGGATGGCCACTTTCAAGCGCCGTCAGGGTTGGTTCATTTAGAATTCCGGCCTCAGGCCCAACTGAGCCAGCATAGTTGGCAGAATGTTTCCGTAAAAGTTGTGTAGAACACAGCACGCCAGGATAATGTGATTTAGTTTGTACTCCGCCATGTGTATGGGTGTAAGAAATAAGCGGAACCGGCTGGCCATGATTCCAAATGTGTTCTCCACCACTCTTCTGGCTCTGGTCAGCCGGTAATTAAAAACCCTCTGGTCCGGGGTGAGGGTCCTCATCGGAAATGGCTGCATAAAATGGTCCCCCAGCGCAAAGGCTTCATCCGCAACAAAGACAAATAGGAGTCCTTCTGCATTGTCTTCTGGAGGTGGCAAGTCTAAGCTGCCATTCTGGAGACGCCTGTAAAACTCCATCTGGGCGATGACTCCACCATCGGACATCCGGCCATTCTTCCCCACGTCCACATACAGGAACTCGTAAGTAGCCGACACCACCGCCAACATCACAATACTATTGAACCCCTTGTAGTTGTAATAGTACGACCCCGATTTGGGTGGTGGGATGATGTGGACGTGTTTCCCATCAATTGCCCCTCCACAGTTAGGAAAGTCCCACCGCTGGGCAAAGTGGGAGGAGGCCACAGTCTGCCATTCCTGTGACGTGGAAGGAAACTGTGGAGTAAACAAAAAAATAAATTAGTCTTTTTGCACATAAACATGGAAAGCAGATTAGACACAAACATTCTTGGCCAACATCAAGATACCATTTATTTATGGGAATTTTTAAAGACCAAAGTATAAGGTACATCTATCAGATCCCCCCTCCCCACCTCTCATGGGCCATTTCTAACATTATAGGGGGGGACTCTTGGACAGGTAACTGTCTCCACTTCATTGAGAGATGAATGCCTATATAATGTGTATTACTCTGAACAGACCCTCCTTAGTTACACTATTGGCAGCCCACTGGACAGGTAAGAAGTGTCATAATACAAAGTTATAATTACACACTGTACACATTTGAGCACATTTGGACATTCTGCTATTACCTATCAAGATAATAGGATGCAAAAAATTTAAACAGTACCATTTGAAAGTATACAGGCAGGCCCTTGCATGACATGCTTTGGGGAATTCATCCATAAATCTGACCACTAAAGAGATGGGTATAGTGTGTATGGGTTTGGCAAAGTCAGCAGATAGATGATTAAGGATAGAGAATTGTTATCAGCTGACTTAGCAGTTGGGGGGAGGGAGGGTTCAAGATGATTTGGGGACACCCAAAAAAAGCCTCTGGCACTCTGCCTGAATTTGAACCACCAATCACATTTCAAAACATTTTAGGGGGTATTTAGGGTAAAGCACTACTATGGAGCTGATCAAATACATTGTTAACCACTTAAGGACCGCCTCACGCCGATGTACGTCGGCAAGGCGGCACGGGCAGGCAAAATCACGTACATGTACGTGATTTGCCTCCCGCGGGTGGGGGGTCCGCTCGGACCCCCCCCCCCGGTGCCCGAGGCGGTCCCGTTTTGTTCCCCGGCGATCGGAGACGAGGAGGAGGCCATCCGTTCGTGGCCCCCCCCCTCGCGATCGCCGCCGGCCAATGGGAACACTCCTTTGCTGCTGTATGCTAAACAGCAGCAAAGGAAGTGATGTCATCTCTCCTCGGCTCGGTAGTTTCCGTTCCGGCCCGAGGAGAGAAGACAGGTATGTGAGTGCACCAACACACACACACACAGTAGAACATGCCAGGCATACAAAACACCCCGATCCCCCCCCGATCGCCCCCCGATCCCCCCCCCAATCATCCCCCCCATCACAAACTGACACCAGCAGTTTTGTTTTTTTTTCTGATTACTGCTAGGTGTCAGTTTGTGACAGTTACTGTGTTAGCACAGTTACTGTTACCCCCTGTAGGTCTAGGGTACCCCCCTAACCCCCCCTAATAAAGTTTTAACCCCTTGATCACCCCCTGTCACCAGTGTCACTAAGCGATCATTTTTCTGATCGCTGTATTAGTGTCGCTGGTGACGCTAGTTAGTGAGGTAAATATTTAGGTTCGCCGTCAGTGTTTTATAGCGTCAGGGACCCCCATATACTACCTAATAAATGTTTTAACCCCTTGATTGCCCCCTAGTTAACCCTTTCACCACTGATCACCATATAACCATTACGGTTGACGCTGGTTAGTTTGTTTATTTTTTATAGTGTCAGGGCACCCGCCGTTTATTACCGAATAAAGGTTTAGCCCCCTAATCGCCCGGCGGTGATATGCGTCGCCCCAGGCAGCGTCAGATTAGCGCCAGTACCGCTAACACCCACGCACGCAGCATGCGCCTCCCTTAGTGGTATAGTATCTGATCGGATCAATATCTGATCCGATCAGATCTATACTAGCGTCCCCAGCAGTTTAGGGTTCCCAAAAACGCAGTGTTAGCGGGATCAGCCCAGATACCCGCTAGCACCTGCGTTTTGCGCCTCCGCCCAACCCCACCCAAGTGCAGTATCGATCGATCACTGTCACTTACAAAACACTAAACGCATAACTGCAGCGTTCGCAGAGTCAGGCCTGATCCCTGCGATTGCTAACAGTTTTTTTGGTAGCATTTTGGTGAACTGGCAAGCACCAGCCCCAGGCAGCGTCAGGTTAGCGCCAGTACCGCTAACACCCATGCACGCAGCATACACCTCCCTTAGTGGTGTAGTATCTGATCGGATCAATATCTGATCCGATCAGATCTATAATAGCGTCACCAGCAGTTTAGGGTTCCCAAAAACGCAGTGTTAGCGGGATCAGCCCAGATACCTGCTAGCACCTGCGTTTTGCCCCTCCGCCCGGCCCGGCCCAGCCCACCCAAGTGCAGTATCGATCGATCACTGTCACTTACAAAACTCTAAACGCATAACTGCAGCGTTCGCAGAGTCAGGCCTGATCCCTGCGATCGCTAACAGTTTTTTTGGTAGCGTTTTGGGGAACTGGCAAGCACCAGTGGCCTAGTACACCCCGGTCATAGTCAAACCAGCACTGCAGTAACACTTGGTGACGTGGCGAGTCCCATAAGTGCAGTTCAAGCTGGTGAGGTGGCAAGCACAAGTAGTGTCCCGCTGCCACCAAAAAGACAAACACAGGCCCGTCGTGCCCATAATGCCCTTCCTGCTGCATTCGCCAATCCTAATTGGGAACCCACCGCTTCTGCAGGGCCCGTACTTCCCCCATTCACATCCCCAACCAAATGCAGTCGGCTGCATGAGAGGCATTTTTATGTCCTCCCGAGTACCCCTACCCAGCGAACCCCCCAAAAAAGATGTTGTGTCTGCAGCAAGTGCAGATATAGGCATGACACCCGCTATTATTGTCCCTCCTGTCCTGACAATCCTGGTCTTTGCATTGGTGAATATTTTGAACGCTACCATTCACTAGTTGAGTATTAGCGTAGGGTACAGCATTGCACATACTAGGCACACTTTCACAGGGTCTCCCAAGATGCCATCGCATTTTGAGAGACCCGAATCTGGAACCGGTTACAGTTATAAAAGTTAGTTACAAAAAAAGTGTAAAAAAAAATAAATATATAAAATAAAAAAAAATAGTTGTCGTTGTATTGTTCTCTCTCTCTCTATTCTCTCTCTCTATTGTTCTGCTCTTTTTTTACTGTATTCTATTCTGCAATGTTTTATTGTTGTTATGTTTTATCATGTTTGCTTTTCAGGTATGTAATTATTTATACTTTACCGTTTACTGTGCTTTATTGTTAACCATTTTTTTGTCTTCAGGTACGCCATTCACGACTTTGAGTGGTTATACCAGAATGATGCCTGCAGGTTTAGGTATCATCTTGGTATCATTCTTTTCAGCCAGCGGTCGGCTTTCATGTAAAAGCAATCCTAGCGGCTAATTTCGCTCTAGACTGCTTTTACAAGCTGTGGGAGGGAATGCCCCCCCCCACCGCCTTCCGTGTTTTTCTCTGGCTCTCCTGTCTCAACAGGGAACCTGAGAATGCAGCCGGTGATTCAGCCAGCTGACCATAGAGCTGATCAGAGACCAGAGAGGCTCCAAACATCTCTATGGCCTAAGAAACCGGAAGCTACGAGCATTTCATGACTTAGATTTCGCCGGATGTAAATAGCGCCATTGGGAAATTGGGGAAGCATTTTATCACACCGATCTTGGTGTGGTCAGATGCTTTGAGGGCAGAGGAGAGATCTAGGGTCTAATAGACCCCAATTTTTTCAAAAAAGAGTACCTGTCACTACCTATTGCTATCATAGGGGATATTTACATTCCCCGAGATAACAATAAAAATGATTAAAAAAAAAATATGAAAGGAACAGTTTAAAAATAAGATTAAAAAAGCAAAAAAATAATAAAGAAAAAAAAAAAAAAAAAGCACCCCTGTCACCCCCTGCTCTCGCGCTAAGGCGAACGCAAGCGGCGGTCTGTCGTCAAACGTAAACAGCAATTGCACCATGCATGTGAGGTATCACCGCGAAGGCCAGATCGAGGGCAGTAATTTTTCCAGTAGACTTCCTCTGTAAATCTAAAGTGGTAACCTGTAAAGGCTTTTAAAGGCTTTTAAACATGTATTTATTTTGTTGCCACTGCACGTTTGTGCGCAATTTTAAAGCATGTCATGTTTGGTATCCATGTACTCGGCCTAAGATCATCTTTTTTATTTAATCAAACATTTGGGCAATATAGTGTGTTTTAGTGCATTAAAATTTAAAAAAGTGTGTTTTTTCCCCAAAAAATGCGTTTGAAAAATCGGGGTGTCTACTTTCCAAAATGGGGTCATTTTGGGGGGTTTTGTGCCACCTGGGCATTCCATGGCCTCCGAAACTGTGATAGGCAGTGAAGAGTGAAATCAAAAATTTACACCCTTAGAAATCCTGAAGGCGGTGATTGGTTTTCGGGGCCCCGTACGCGGCTAGGCTCCAAAAAAGTCCCACACATGTGGTATCCCCATACTCAGGAGAAGCAGCTGAATGTATTTTGGGGTGCAATTCCACATAGGCCCATGGCCTGTGTGAGCAATATATCATTTAGTGACAACTTTTTGTAAATATTTTTTTTTTTGTCATTATTCAATCACTTGGGACAAAAAAAAAAATATTCAATGGGTTCAACATGCCTCTCAGCAATTTCCTTGGGGTGTCTACTTTCCAAAATGGGGTCATTTGGGGGGGGTTTGTACTGCCCTGCCATTTTAGCACCTCAAGAAATGACATAGGCAGTCATAAACTAAAAGCTGTGTGAATTACAGAAAATGTACCCTAGTTTGTAGACGCTATAACTTTTGCGCAAACCAATAAATATACGCTTATTGACATTTTTTTTACCAAAGACATGTGGCCGAATACATTTTGGCCTAAATGTATGACTAAAATTGAGTTTATTGGATTTTTTTTATAACAAAAAGTAGAAAATATCATTTTTTTTCAAAATTTTCGGTCTTTTTCCGTTTATAGCGCAAAAAATAAAAACCGCAGAGGTGATCAAATACCATCAAAAGAAAGCTCTATTTGTGGGAAGAAAAGGACGCAAATTTTGTTTGGGTACAGCATTGCATGACCGCGCAATTAGCAGTTAAAGCGACGCAGTGCCAAATTGGAAAAAGACCTCTGGTCCTTAGGCAGCATAAAGGTCCGGGGCTCAAGTGGTTAAGTGACTACATGAGGTGAATATAGGGGCAGGAGACCATGCTGGGGAGGTAAGTGAAGGCAAATATGTATGAAGGACAAAAAAAAATAATTACATAAAAATCCAGCATGAATGAGGACAAAGGGGACATTCACAGCATATTACAATCATGGTCATTAGGGAATGAGGAAAGAAATACAATATATTAGCAAACATTAAATACAATAAAATGTGATATTAAAGGATAAAAATCGTACCTTCATATACTCCTTCTGCAGGACCTGGATGATGGCATTACAGGTCTCTGGGATAATGATCCCCAGAGCCTGGGGGGAGATGCCTGTCGAGAACTTCAAGTCCTGCAGGCTTCTCCCCGTCGCCAAGTACCGCAGGGTGGTGATTAGCCTCTGCTCCGGAGTGATGGCTTGCCTCATGCAGGTATCCTGCCTGCTGTTATAGGGGGTCAGCAAAGCCAACAAACGGTGAAATATGGGGTCCGTCATCCGGAGAAAGTTCCTGAAATCATCAGGATTATTCTCACGGATCTCACGGAGCAAAGGCATGTGACAGAACTGGTCACGCTGAAGCAACCAATTCTTGGTCCATGAACTCCTCCCCACCCTGTTCATGGACTGGACTTGTGTCAAGGTCAGGACCCCAACACCAAGCCCCCCGCACAGAACAAACTCTACGAGGAGTAAGTATATGCAACATGGCTAGAAAACAGTCGGCTGCTCAGAACGAAGTAACAGAACGCACTGAAGAACAGCAAGGCTTGTCAAGAGCGATCCGAAAAACAGTAACGAATGAACAAGAACACAATGACACGGCACGCGTAGCTTGTTGCACGCACTGAAGAGCAGATACAAACCCACAAGCACAAACTGAACAGCAGAAAACGATCTGAAAACCACAAGTCTGAAAAAGCGTGAATCGTCTCTCACCAAACTTTTACTACCACGAGATTAGCAAAAGGAGCCCAAAGGGTGCTGCCCTTGGTTCTGAACTGGCCTTTTCTAGTCTCGTCATACGTGGTGTATGTGTCCGCGTTTTTGGCGATCAGAAATTCCGACAACTTTGTGCGACCGTGTGTATGCGAAACAAGTTTGAGCCAACATCCGTCGGAAAAAATCCTAGGATTTTGTTGTCGGAATGTCTGATCAATGTCCGACCGTGTGTACGAGGCATAAGACTTTGTCTTTTTGTTTGTTTGTTTGTGAGGGGGAGTCCAGATCAATTTCCCATTTAGCCAGGAAAGCCGGGTGTGAGGGGCTTTGAAGCTCGATGAGGGCTTTGTAGAATAGTGAGATGCAGTGCAGAGGTGGGTCTTTTTTGTTTAAACACTTCTTCAATGTTATTGAGGTCTTGTATTCCTCTTAGGAGGTTGGGGGAGAGTCCGGAGAAAGCGTTGCAGTTGATTAAATCTCCATTTGTGCATAAATGTGATTGGTTTGGAGTGAAGAATTTTGGAAATCGGTTTAAGAGTATTGGATCGGAGAACATAATGCAGCAAGAGAGGTTCTTCTGATGTCCAGGATTTGAATCCTGGGTCCATTAAGCCTGGTAAAAAATAATTATGGTTGAGGAGAGGCATCAAGGGAGAGTCAAATGTCCAGGAAAATTTTTTGTGTAGGGTGTCCCATATATCCAAGGAGGATGTGGTAAGTGCCGAAGCTGTTTGGGCAAGATTCCTGAAGGAACGGGGTATCCAGGGGGCAACCAAGAGGTCTATGCCATTTAAGGAGTGTTCTAGTTGTACCAATAACTTAGAGCCTTTGGCATATTTCCAGTCTGCCAATCTTGACAACACAACCGCATGGTAGTAGGTCTTAAAGTTAGAAAGTGCCAGGCCCCCAGAGCATTCGGAGTGAAATAACACCTCTCTGGATACTCTGGGGTGGCTGTTCCGCCAAATAAAGTGGGAAATCATGGTCTGCAGTATATTAAAGAACCCTATAGGAACACCCAGTAGAATCATTTGGAAAATGAAAAGAATACGAGGCAGTATGTTCATTTTTAATAATATTTACTTTGCCTAACCAGGAATGGGATAGGCTAGACCATTTCCGTAAATCTTCTCTAACTCTGTTCAATAGGGGAATATAGTTATGTTTAAAAAGGGAGTGGAGGTTGGGGGTAAGATATATATAAGTATTTCATGGTTGTTTGTTCCCATCTAAAGGGAAAGAGGGGTTTCAGTGAGTCCGCCTCAATTCTTGGGAGGTTGATGTTCAGGATTTCAGACTTGGAGAGGTTTATTTTGAAGTTGGATATCATTTGGAAGGTGGAAAATGCTGACATCAAGTTTGGGAGTGAGATGCGAGGTTGTTGGATAAAGAATAAAATGTCGTCAGCATAAGCTGCATAATTGTGAATTCTATTGCATACCTTAATGCCGTGTATATTAACATTATGATGAATTGTAGCCAGGAAGGGCTCTAAGGTGATGGCAAAGAGGAGAGGGGATAGGGGACAACCTTGCCTAATACCATTGTGTAGGGTAAAGGGGTCGTTCAGTGTTCTGTTTATGCGGATTTGTGCAGTGGGATTGGGGTAAAGGGAGGAGATACAATGAAACATCTTAGGACCTAATCCAAAGTGACGTAGTCATCTTAACATAGTCCCAATCCACCCTATCGAAATCTTTTTCAGCATCAGTGGAAAGGAGTAGGGTGGATTGAGCACATCTACGTACATATTGGATTAGAGATATAGCTCGTAGGGAGTTGTCTTTGGCTTCTCTGAGGGGTATGAAGCCAGTTTGGTCTGCTGAGATCCATCTGGGCAGTACGGGAAGTAGTCTATTTGCCATTACCTTGGCATAGAGTTTAACATCAATATTTAACAATGAAATTGGCCTGCAACTGCCACAGAGGGTAGGGTCTTTACCAGGTTTGGGGGATAATAGATATGTGAGCTGAAAGGGATTCTTGACGCAAACCTGAGGAGTGGGATATTGAATTGGCATAAGCGGTGAGACGTGGGATTAAGATGTCGCTAAAAGTTTTATAATATGGGGGCGTGGCTAGCCGGCGCGGTGTATGGACGCTCACTGAAAGAGCTCCTCTCTGCCAAGGGCCATTAGACACTCAAACAGCGACTTACAGCCTAGAAATTTTACTGCCACCAAAGCGGTTCAGCTGGGGGAACATCAAGGATGACTTTCAGGAAAAGAAAAGAGGATATTTACCCCAACATGCTGCCAGATTACTTCATGTGGCAGCGGCGGTCTCCTGAGCAAGATGGCGGTGGCAAGCAGGGGAAAGGCACACGATGCTCTCACACACAGAACGGCGCTGAACAGGGGAGAAGATAAAGCAGAGCTTACAATTCACCCACCGCTGAGCAGTACTCCCTGCCTCCCTCAGCCTCATCCAGCCCAGCCAAAAGCAAGCCAAAGTTGGATCACACAGAGGAAGATGATGAAGAGGTAAGCTTGCACTCATCTCAGGATGATACCAGAGAACTACAAGACTCCATAACTGACTTCCCCACCGCTAATACACCAATAATGGACACTACACTTAAAGACATGTTGATATCTCTCAAATCCACACTGCATGCTGACATTCAATCACTGACTAGACAATTTAAGTCTGAAATATCTTCAGTGAACAAGAGAATCTCACATGTTGAAACAAAGATGGGTGAATTCGCCTGCACCTTCAATGATCTAGTTGATGCCCATAATGATAGAGATGACGACATGATGCAACTGAAACTAAAATTAGCAAATTTAGAAGACAGGTCCAGGAGAAACAACGTTAAAATACGTGGGATACCTGAATCAGTTAAAAATCCTGACATGAAACCTCACTTTATACAAATGCTGAAATCTGCCCTTCCAGAAGTTCCCCATGATGAACTAGTAGTAGATCGTATCCACAGACTGCCTAAGCCTAAACATGTAGCCGTCCACCTTCCCAGGGACACTATTGTCAGAATACATTTTTATCATGTCAAAGATCAGTTTATGGCAGCCACAAGAAACCGTGATTCCCTTCCAGAGGAGTTCCAAGAACTTTCCTTTTATGCTGACCTGTCAGCCTTCACCATGCAACAGAGGCGTCAACTAGCCTCTATCACGAAGCCACTGAACAATCACCATATCACCTATCGGTGGATATACCCAGTAAAACTCATGATAACAAGAGAAGGAACTACACATGTGATCTCTAACATCAAAGATGGCCTCCGCCTCCTGCGAGATTGGCAAATCATTCTCCCTGATGCAGACGACTAAGTCAACCATGGCTAGAAAGAAAGAGGTCCACAAACCAAATCTACGTCTAGGCAACCTCTACTGCTATTACATCCCTGATGGCCCCGGGGATTGCCACCTTTCGTTTACCTGTTAAACACCCCTCGATTGAGCGGTTATTCCTACCGCACTGATTCTTTTAAGAATCAAGTTTTGTTTGTTGCTGTTAACTGTTTTCTTTTCTCCAAGAAGTTTCCAAGAATAGGATCCATCCCTGTACAACCCAAGGAATCGCATACTACATCACTTGAACAGAAACTCCACCTGCAGTAATTCATCTCAGCATATCCGCAACAGCTACCACCTGAGAGTTCCCTAATCCGCAAGTCCCACCTTACGGACCACCACACTGCCAGCGTCTGATCATCGCCTTCAGGATCAGAATCGAGCCATTCATTGGCCTTAAGGTAACCAGCATCTAAATAGTTGTCAAGCCTTATAACTAAGAATAACAGGAATCCACACCATGCCGATCAAAATTGTATCCCTCAATGTAAAAGGCTTAAACAGCCCATACAAACGGCAAATGGCCTGGAAAGAAGCTAAAAGTCTTCACTGTGATGTGATTTGTTTCCAGGAAACCCACTTTGCAGCAAATAAATCGCCAAACTTTCAAAATCCCCAGTTCCCGCACATTTTCCAAGCAAATTATACCTCAAAAAAAAGAGATGTCGCCATAGCTATTAAAGATTCTGTGCAATTCCAAAGTCTAGATATCCATTTGGACAGTTCAGGCAGATACATTATCTTAGTATGCGAGCTTAACGGCAAAAAATTCACCTTAGTGAACATCTACCTTCCAAACTCCAAACAGCTATCTTTTCTAAAAAAAGTATGGAAAAAAGTCTCATCGATGCAACAGGGTCATACCATTTTGTGTGGAGACTTTAATGCTGTCCCCAACAGAGACCTAGATGTATCCAGCCAGACCAAGCATTCAAGAAACAGATTGACTCTGAAAGATTTCATCTCATCTTCCGGTTTGTATGATGTGTGGAGGTGCCAACATTCCTCAGAAAAGGACTTTACTTTTTTTTGCAGCGTTCACCATACATATTCTCGTATAGATTTGTTTTTAGTAGATAAATTTATCCTACAACAGATTACTAAATCTGAACTGCATTGTATTACATGGTCGGACCATGCTCCGATATCGGTGGTCGTGGGGGATCGCTGTGCCGAGACCAGGGCTAACAGATGGCGCAATGACATTTTCACACTATCTCAACCGCAAAACCTAACGAAAATCGAAAAAGCAATTAAAGAATTTTTTGCCATCAACGCCCCCTCGGTCAGCGACCCCTTCACACTATGGAATGCACATAAAGTTTATGTAAGAGGTCTACTCATACAGATGAGTGCTAGAGCAAAGAGACAAAGATTAGAAAAACTCAATACTATATTAGCTCAAATCCAACAGTTAGAAAACTTAAACAAACAACATACCACACAAAATATAAGAGAAGCATTGTTTATGTCTAGGCAAGAATTGCGAACTCTCCTAATATCACGCCATAACCACCAATTGAGATCACTTAAAGCTCAGACATATAGATACGGGAATAAAGCAGGAAAGTCCCTAGCCACACAATTAAAAGAAAAAACTATTAAACAAAAAATCTCCTACCTCATTAACCCCCAATCCAACAAAAAAGTTAACAACCCGCAAGAAATAGCCGATGCATTTAGCGATTACTACGAGAAACTATATAACCTTAAAAAGGACCCAGATACTTTTCAGCCCAATGACAAGGTGATTTCAGAATTTCTGGAGTCAATACATCTCCCTAAAATATCACCAGAAGATTTGGCATACATAAAACAACCATTCACGCTAAAAGAAACAAATGACGCCATCAAACGTCTCCCCCGCAACAAAGCCCCGGGCCCGGATGGTTACTCTTCAGAATATTATCAATTATTCTCTCCCATCCTAACCCCCCACTTACTCCATGTTTTTGAAGCTGCAACAACTACAGCAAAATTTCCCCCAGAAATGCTTACAGCCACAATTATAACTCTCCCTAAACCAGGCAAAGAACCCAACCTTCCACGAAACTTTCGGCCGATATCCTTATTAAATGTAGATGTCAAATTGCACGCTAAACTGATAGCAAACAGATTATCATGTATTTTACCCAACTTGATAAACTATGACCAGGTGGGATTTGTAATGGGTCGCCAAACCACAGATGCCACCAGAACAATGTTAAATCTTCTTCATTTGGTAGAGGAGAACAAAGAGCCTTCTCTGCTTCTGGCCTTGGATGCAGAGAAGGCCTTTGATAGAGTGCATTGGGGGTACCTGTCCAGGGTCATGGATAAGTTTGGTCTGGTTGGTCCATTGCAAAATGCAATAATGGCACTATATTCTTCACCCTCCGCATTTGTATATACTGAAGGCATGTTCTCTAAGCCATTTCTCATTACAAATGGAACAAGACAGGGGTGCCCTCTATCCCCCATAATTTTTACCATGCTTATGGAACCATTAGCGGAAAAAATTAGGTCCCATCCCTCCATACATGGTATCACGTCACAAGAACACCACCACAAGATCTCATTATTTGCAGACGATGTTATTCTAGTCTTATCGAACCCAGACAAATCACTACCCACAGCACATGATGTCCTTGCACAATTTAGTAAAATATCTTATTATAAAGTTAATGCATCTAAATCCAGCATATTAGGAATACATATACATAAAAAACTTGAAAACCACCTCAAACACTCCCTACCATATCCCTGGACGAACGAATCAATCAATTACCTAGGTATTAAGCTCACCTACCCAGTTTCGAAAACATATACCATTAACTATACCCCACTTCTCTCCTCCCTTCAGCCAGAACTATCTAGACTAGGGAAGCACCACTTGACGTGGTTAGGCCGATTAGCAGCGTACAAAATGCTCATCTTACCGAAACTAATATACATATTCAGAGTTCTACCAATACCAGCACCAGCATCATTCTTTAGATCAATGCAAAAACAATTATCTAACTTTGTATGGGCAGGAAAAAGACCTAGATGTTCCCCTGAAATACAAACTAAAAACAAAACGGTGGGAGGCATGGGTTTACCAATTCTGAAAGACTATCACACAGCGGCAGTTCTGGACCAACTTAAAAATTGGTTCTCTAACCCTATTACTAAACCATGGTGCCACTTGGAAACTGCACAATTAAACAAGACGTCACCATTATCATTTCTAATTGCTACTAAAGCACATAAACAGAATAGAAGACCCCTCCCACAATGCAAGCGATACTACAATCTTGGGAAGAGATCAACATTACAGGGAATGTATTTTACCCCTCAACAATGATACCCATTCCCCTTGACACACTGCAATGGATAATTCCCAACATTAACCTTCGCAACTGGTATAAGGCAAACATACTAAATATAGTGGATATCATGTGTGGCGATAGGCTCTTACCGTTTAGCACAATACAACAGAAGTTTAACCTCAATACTTCTGAATTCTTAACATATACCCAGATTACTTCATACCTTCAGGAGGCTAGGGCCACACATGTGTCCATAGTAGAAAAAATGTGGACCTTCCTCCAATCCAAAAACCCCAATATAAAAGGAATAAAAATGATCTACAATTATCTTCACTCTAAAGATGCTTTTACAAAAAAATAATACGATTTCCAAATGGGAAAAAGAATTAGGCAAAGAGTTCACAGATCTACAATGGAAACAAGCGATTACTAACAATCGCAAATTCTCCAGATGTGCCAATTATGAGGAACTAACACAAAAAATAATGTTAAGATGGTACTACACACCGTATATTACGGCAAAATTCTCTAGAGACAACTCCAACCTATGCTGGAGAGGGTGCGGACAGATAGGGACCCTAGCACATATGCTATGGTCATGCCTGGTAGTCAAAAAATTTTGGTGGAAGGTCTATGATATGCTTTCGAAAATAACTAATAGCACGGTGGTCCCAAACATAGAACAAGCTATTCTAGGATTAAATATGGACCAATATAAACCAGAACATAGATGTATAGTAACACAAGTCTTGCTGGCAGCAAGAATGGAATTGATATACAGGTGGAAATCTATTGATGTACCTACTATTAAAGATATAAAAATAAAAATTAATACTATAATAGAATATGAAAAAATTATGGCATACAGGGATGGAGCCTTTTCAAAGTTTGAATCTAACTGGTCCCCATGGAAACGTCTTCTATCTTCTAATTATTTGTTTTAACTCTTTCGTTTAGCCATTCAAACTAGCTGTAGCTGGTAAGCTATGCAAAGTAATATATCTCAGTGATCCCCGAGTCATACTGATTATTATTGGAATGTTTACTGGTTTACTAATACATTTAGGGGGGGTGATTCCTGTGTGAGCACAGTGTGTTCCCATTGGGGTGCCCGGGGATCTCCTCCCCCTTTATACAAGCTATGTACTCCCTATTATATATCCACAATTACTCTTGGGACACGAGTAAATATCATTATCTCACAGTTTCTTTATAGTAATAAAGCAACATTCTTTAAGATACGTTGAAATTGCTACGGACATACTTAATGTTTATAATAAAAATTTGTAATTAATATTTTCGATTGCTTTCTGTACAGTAAGTACAGGATTGTTTCAATATATTCCTGTATGACTGCACTTATCTGTATTTGAACTTAAAATTTCTCAAAAACTATTTGAATAAAAAAAGTTTTATAATATAAGACGGTGAACCCGTCGGGCCCAAGCTTTTCCAAAAGGGGAGGATTTCAACGCGCTTTGAAATTCTTCGACAAAAAAATCAGCTTCCATTTCTCTAAGGACTGATATAGGTAGTTTAGGTAAATTAGCCTCTTTCAGGTACGAGAGCATGCGATTGTGCTTCTCTGTTTGAGATACGGAGGAAAGACCATTCTGAATGTTGTAAAGGTCTGCGTAATATTCCTTAAAGGCTTTGGCTATGTGTGGGGTAGTGTGTGCGAGTTCTCCCTATGGAAGTTTAAATTTTAGGGATAAATGAATTAGACTTCTTTGCCCTAAAGGGCCTCAGAGGATTTATTCTCCTCAAAATATTGTGTTAGATGAGAGGATAACATATAAACCTCTGTTTGGTTAGAAAGGAGAGAGTCGTTGAGTTTCCAGTTATAGGTGCGATGCGTTAAGGTGGGCATGGTCAAACACATTGACACAGGGGCGTGATCTGATAAAGTCGCAGTGCCTATCCTAGATGATCGTAAGAGAGGGAGATTATAGTGATCTAAGAAGATATTGTCTATTCTGGAATAGGATTGATGCGTTTTGGAAAAATAGGAGTAATCTTTTTCTTTGGGGTGGAGCAAGTGCCAGATGTCCAGTAGCTGGAGGTCCAGGAGCCTCTTTTTGACAAATGACAAACGTTTGAATGAGATGTTGTAGCGACATTGGGATGAGTCTAGTGTGAGGTCAAGTGGCATATTTATGTCACCTGAGAGGATAGTTACTCCTTTGGTGAATTGCGATAATTTAGTGAGGATATGAGAGCGGAAGGTAGGTTGGTTATGGTTAGGACAATAAACATTTGCAAGAGTACACTGGGTGTTGCCTAGAAAGCCCCTGAGAAAGAAAGCGACCATGATCATCCGCCAACATATCTGAAAGGCAAAAAGGTACACTCTCACTGAACCCAATAGCCACACTTTTAGCTTTGTTAGTATCTGAGAGACTATAGTACCATTGTGGAAAATGAGGTGAAGTCAATTTGACAGAAGTTGAGTGCGTTAAGTGTGTTTCCTGAAGAAAGGCAATGGAGCACGAGGATTTCTTTAGTTCACGAAAGACTTAGTGCCGTTTTGTGGCCACATTTAGACCTCTAACATTGTAGGAGGTGATTGTTAGCGTAGCCATTATAACAGTGGAGCGTAACCCCTTAGCCTATTCAGCCATGCATGCCAACAAGGAAGGGGGGGGTGAATAGTGAGTAGAGGTAGATTGAAGGAGAGAGAACGAAGAAAAGAAGTGGTCCCTGTGGGGAGAGAGAGATCGAGCCGCCATCCAGATCCCCATGAAGAGATCGAATAGAGCATCTTGTAGACAACTCGCACTCACCAACCCCAGGGGGAGGGGGGCAGGGGACAAACGATGGAATAAGTGCATAAGAGCGATGTGCCTCCTCAGCACACGGCCTGCAAGAAAAAAATAAAAACCGTAGATTAGCTCCAGCAAAATATAATGTAAAACATGCAAATGAGAACTCCATAAACCTGGTGAAATAATATACAACTAAACCGAACAAATATGGTGGTGACAGGTGAACTATTACCCAATATGCTGTCAGGTCTGTGTCATCTACTCAGATATAGAGAGGATTGGACAAATGTCTCAGAGGCCTGAGTGCAACGTATTAGATGCAAAAGTGATAGGCACCTATGTATGAAAAGGAAATTTGGGTAAATAAGCATTCATCTTAGCTGCGTTTTTGTGATGAACCTGGAATCTAAGTGCGCCTTTTCTTTGAAGGAGTTTTCCGCCATTGGGTATCCTGTGGAGCTGAGAATTTTGGAATGGGGTCCCTTCAGCTCGGGAGTTTCAATTTTGGCAAGTTAAGATCCTGCAGGAAGGTTGAGAGCTCCTCGGAGAACCTGAGGGTGTAGGAGCAACCATTTTTAGTGGCAATAAGGCATGCAAGAAAGCCCCATCTATATGTGATCCCCTCAGTGCGCAGATGCTCAAGGAGCGGTTTCAGGATTCTACGGTGATCCAGGGTCTCTTTGGAGAGATCAGGAAAGATGTTAATGGCTGCCCCAGTCAATGTTAGGGGTATTCTGCATTTTAGCCATGATGGCGTTTTTGTCTTCAAAATAATGCAAGTGGCAAATTACATCTCTGGGCTGGTCTGATGGGACATTACGAGGCCGCAAAGCACAGTGAACTCGATCGAATCGCAGTGGGTCAGTAACGGGGTTGCCCAGTATTGTGTTAAAAATACAGTGAATATGGTTCAAGATCATTATCTCTGGTTGCTTCTGGCAACCCCCTGACACGCAGATTGTTTCTGCGATTTTGATTCTCGAGATCCTTGAGTTTATATAGAGAGGCACAGTGAGCAAAAGCTAGCTGTGTAACAATCTCCTGCAATTCTTTAATGGCTGATGCATGAGAGTCCTGGCACTGCTCAGTCTCCTCTATTCTGACCAGAATGTGTGACATGTCTGTTCTCACTACAGTGATTTCTTTCTTAATAGACTTTTCTATGAAACATCCCAGCTAATTCCTTCTTAAGTCCACTCACCAGTGATGTCATGTCTGAACCAGCAGGGGATTCCAGATCTTCCATGAGACCTGAGCAACAGGAGGAGGCAGGAGAACTCTCCCTGACGGAGGCAGCGTGAGGAGGGAGAGATACTCGATCTCGGGGCTCGGGCCTGCAGCCTCGTGTGCTGGGGCTGGATCTTTTCGCGGCTAGATACCGCTTGATGGAGCCGACTGTGGATGGATGAGTCACCAATCTATTCCCGGATCGTTTGCCGAGTGTGGCGAGGTTTAGGAGTTCTGGCAGGCATATCTGGAGCTATAAGGCCGGTGGCTGGACGGAGCTCTCCTTACCCACGTCTTAATGGTGTCATGCGCAAGCCACGCCCCCCATATAGGAGAATTTTTAAAAGCATAAGGCACTGCATTGCCTTTTTTTTTAATTTTATTTAAAGATGTGTCCCAGGTACAATGAAAAAACAACTTCTCAGAACAAACAATTAATGTTGAGCTTGTGTATTACAACCGGTACTTCGTACTGTATTGTGGAAGATCGAAACAAATGTTGAAGGCAATAAAAAATATAAAACATTCTTATCTATATGTGTGAAACCCCTCAAGCAGGTTATACCAAAAGGTGGGCAAGTTCGAGGGTGAATATCCCTATTTTGCCAGGGAAATCCATCACGTCATAGAGAGAAGTCTAAAATGGAGTAGAGAACACTGTCCTGTACACACCACATTTTCAACTAATTATTTTAAGAGAATTAGAAAAGAAGCAGAAGAAAACATGAGGTAGAGGTAGGAAGGGAGAGAAAGAATAAGAAAAAAAAAAGGGGGGGGGCTGTGGTGGAGGGATGGAGGGGTCACCTCCCAGGAGAGGGCATCAACAGCACCAGTCAAGCGATGGGAACTTCTGTCGACGAGACTTAATTATATATATTGGAGGAATTCATCCGAGAAGTGGAAGAGGTCCCAATAAATTCATGTGGACTTGTGTTCCTCTGACTTATCCTGTGATGCCGCGGTCAGATCTTCCATTTGCTCTATGTCCTTCACTCTTACGAACCACTGGGCCACCGTTGGGGGAGACTGTTGTTTCCATAGAGGTGGAATGCAAGCCCGTGCAGCATTAAGGAGGTGCTTAAGGGATTTGTGGTAATGTTTCCTTGACAATGGGGTGAGGTTAAGCAGAACCGCAGCTGGGTTATCTTGTAGTGAGATGTCTGTGAGCTTATGTATGAGCTTAAAGCGGTAGTAAACCCAGCCATAAAACAGTTTAATTTCCGGCACGTGCCGGAAATTCAGCACTCCCATTGGTTGTGCTCTCAACCAAACTGTCAAACCATCCAATGGCTGGTGTCATAATTGATCACATGTGCAGCATCATGGCAGTTGTAGATTAAACAGAGGCAAAGATGGCAGCTTCCTTGGCTGAAAACAACAGGAGGGTTTACTTACACTTTAAGCACTGGTTGCCAAAAAGTGGCAAGCGTAGGACACTTCCAAAAAATACGTAGAAGGGTACCCGAGTGGAGGCCACAACGCCAGCAATGATCCGTCTAGAGAGGGAATATTTTTGCCAGAACTGATGGGGTTCCATACCAACGCGTCCAAATTTTGTACGTGGTTTCCTGGTACTTACTACATAGGGAGGATTACTGTGCAAAAAAATGTATTCTCTCCTTTTGTGGTTCAGTAAAGGTAACTTGCAAGTCTCTCTCCCATTTTGCTAAGAACGGAGGGTCTTCTGTGGCATTGAGATCCAATAAGGATTTGTACGAGGTTGATAAGGAACTCCGGATCGGTCCCTCTCCCATACAAAGCTCCTCAAAAGAGTGGAGCTTATGAGTAAAGAGAGCCGGGCTAGGCAACAATCTTAGGAAGTGCAATAATTGAAAAGTCTTCCAGTGATCTAGTTTAAGAGGGGCCCTTCCTGAAAGGAAAGTTTCTGAAGGCATCCAACCGAACGACTGTGAGCTGCGAAGCCCTCAGAAGTCCCTGCAAGCTCTGCAATAGGAAAGTCGGGTACAAACCCAAGGTGTCCTACTATCGGAGTCATTGGTGAAGGGAAACTGCTTAGTGTAGATAGTCGGAAAAACCTGTTCAGTTCTGTTAAAGTGGGGCCAATCAACGGATAAGTAGTTAAGTGTGCAACGTCGGTTTTCCCTGCCCAAGGCAGGCCAGGAAGCAGAGCTTGGGCTGCTTCTTGTTCCAGCGATACCCAGAGTTTCAGGGCACTGTGTCGACACCAGTGCACAACCCTGGTCATATGCACCGCAGTGTAGTACAGGGCAGGGTCCGGGAAACCTACCCTGCCCTTCAGCTTAGGTCGCACCAGTAACGCTCCACCAAGGCGAGGATCTTTACCTCACCAAATAAATTTGATAAATATTGACCGTACCGCATGAAAAAAGGTCTGAGTATTTTAATCAGCAGTGCCTGCAATAAGTACAGAAGTCTAGGCATCGCGTTCATCTTAAGTACGTTGCAACGGCCAAACCAAGAGAGGGCCAGAGTGTCCCATTTTTTAAGGTCAGTGGTTAGCGTTGACAGAAAAGGTTGGTAATTGAGGGGGAGAATGTCATTTAGGTTCGCTGGAATTTTTGTTCCCAGATATTGAATCGAGCGGTCAGCCCATGTGAATGGAAAATAGGGGCATAACCTCGCTCTTGTGGCATCTGATAAGGAGATATTTAAGGCTTCTGATTTTTGTAAATTGACCTTGAACTTAGACAGGCTACTTTAGTGTTTCAACTCCTGTAACAAGGAGGGTAAGGAGGTAAGAGTCTCAGTGATATAAAATAGGAGGTCATCTGCGTATGCAGCCACCTTGTGTTGGTATTTGCTGACTGTAACACCTCAGATAGACAGGTTGTCCCTTATACAGTGCCTTGCGAAAGTATTCGGCCCCCTTGAACTTTTCAACCTTTTGCCACATTTCAGGCTTCAAACATAAAGATATAAAATTTGTATTTTTTGTGAAGAATCACCAACAAGTGGGACACAATTGTGAAGTGGAACGAAATCTTTTGGATTGTTGAAACTTTAACTAATAAAAAAATGAAAAGTGGGGCGTGCAAAATTATTCGGCCCCCTTGCGTTAATACTTTGTAGAGCCACCTTTTGCTGCGATTACAGCTGCAAGTCGCTTGGGGTATGTCTCTATGAGTTTTGCACATCGAGAGACTGAAATTCTTGCCCATTCTTCCTTGCAAAACAGCTCGAGCTCAGTGAGGTTGGATGGAGAGCGTTTGTGAACAGCAGTTTTCAGCTCTTTCCTCAGATTCTCAATTGGATTCAGGTCTGGACTTTGACTTGGCCATTCTAACACCTGGATACGTTTATTTGTGAACTATTCCTTTGTAGATTTTGCTGTATGTTCGGGATCATTGTCTTGTTGGAAGATAAATCTCCGTCCCAGTTTCAGGTCTTTTGCAGACTGCAACAGGTTTTCATCCAGAATGGTCCTGTATTTGGCTGCATCCATCTTCCCCTCAATTTTAACCATCTTCCCTGTCCCTGCTGAAGAAAAGCAGGCCCAAACCATGATGCTGCCACCACCATGTTTCACGGTGGGGATGGTGTGTTGAGTGTGATGAGCTGTGTTGCTTTTACGCCAAACATATCGTTTTGCATTGTGGCCAAAAAGTTTGATTTTGGTTTCATCGGACCAGAGCACCTTCTTCCACATGTTTGGTGTGTCTCCCAGGTGGCTTGTGGCAAACTTTAGACGAGACTTTTTATGGATATCTTTGAGAAATGGCTTTCTTCTTGTCACTCTTCCATAAAGGCCAGATTTGTGCAGTGTACGACTGATTGTTGTCCTATGGACAGACTCTCCCACCTCAGCTGTAGTTCTCTGCAGTTCATCCAGAGTGATCATGGGCCTCTTGGCTGCATCTCTGATCAGTCTTCTCCTTGTCTGAGCTGAAAGTTTAGAGGGACAGCCAGGTCTTGGTAGATTTGCAGTGGTCTGGTACTCCTTCCATTTCAAAATGATCGCTTGCACAGTGCACTTTGGGATGTTTAAAGCTTGGGAAATCTTTTTGTATCCAAATCCGGCTTTAAACTTCTCCACAACAGTATTACGGACCTGCCTGGTGTGTTCCTTGGTCTTCATGATGCTCTCTGCGCTTTCAACAGAACCCTGAGACTATCAAAGAGCAGGTGCATTTATACAGAGACTTGATTACACACAGGTGGATTCTATTTATCACCATCAGTCATTTAGGACAACATTGGATCATTCAGAGATCCTCGCTGAACTTCTGGAGTGAGTTTGCTGCACTGAAAGTAAAGGGGCCGAATAATTTTGCACGCACCACTTTTCAGTTTTTTATTTGCTAAAAAAGTTTAAAATATCCAATAGATTTCGTTCCACTTCACAATTGTGTCCCACTTGTTGGTGATTCTTCACAAAAAATTAAAATTTTATATCTTTATGTTTGAAGCCTGAAATGCGGCAAAAGGTTGAAAAGTTCAAGGGGGCCGAATACTTTTGCAAGGCACTGTATGTTGTAAAAAGGGTTCCAGAGAGAGAACGAATAGTAGTGGAGACAGACGACAACCCTGCCCTGTGCCGTTTGATATGGAAAAGGGGCTGGAATCTTAGCCATTTACCCATACCGTAGCGGTGGGATTCTTATAAATGGCTGATATCCACGACAGGATGGGGTCTGGTATTCCCACAAATTTGAGCGTTTCTTGAAGAAAGGCCCAGTCCACCCTGTCAAAGGCCTTCTCGGCATCTGTGGACAGGAGTAATTAGGGGATACAGGAGCGTTTTGCTGTGTCAATGATATTCAGTGTCCGAATAGTGTTGTCCCTAGCCTCCCTATTTTGAATAAAACCAACTTGATCTAGTGCGATTAAGCATTGCAACAAGACATTCATCCTAGAGGCCAGAATTTTGGTGAATAGTTTCATTTCACAGTTTAGAAGGGAAATAGGCCTATAGCTAGCACATAGTAATGGGTCTTTACCCAGTTTAGGGATCACTGAAATGGATGCACGTTGCATGTCCGCAGGGAACATGTGTGTCTCCAGAACGATAAGTCGGAGGTGGGAGGTTGGTCTAAGTTATAGTTTAGAGTAAAAGTCGCGGAAGCTCTCCGCCAACTCTGGAGAAGAGTGAACTTTTGAACCAGATGAAAGTAAAGCTAGTACGTATGTCTGTGATCGCTTGGTACATAAGGCGTTGGCCAATAGGCGGCCGCACTTATCTCCATATTCATAAAAAGAACGACGTGCCTTTAACAGAACATGTTTTGCTTCATATAAGGAGTGATCCCTTATGGCCTCTAGGAGCCTAGTCAGTTCCGATTCCATCGTACGGTCTGGTCTGGTCTTGTGCTGACATTCTAAGGAATGGAGTTGAGCTAGAAGGTCGGACAAGGTTTTGAGGCGACGTTTCTTGGTTGCATGGCCATGCTCATTTATGATTCCTCTAATATAGCATTTGTGTGTGGACCACACTGAGATCGGATTTTCCACAGAGCCTACATTAGTAGAGAAATATAGGGTAAGTTCTTTATGAATATCTGCCGCAATTTTGGAATCATTCAAGAGCGCCTCATTAAGTCGCTACATGGAAGTCTTGGGGGACGCTTGGGAGAGAGCAAGCTCCAAAATGATTGGGGCATGGTCCGAGAGTGTGATGTGGCCGATGTTTGTCTTGGTTACCAGAGGTATCGCCGAGTGTTTTAGGAAAAATAAATCAATTCTGAAGTAAGAGCTGTGTACATTTGAATAAAAAGTATAGTCTCGCTCCTCTGGATTAAATATTATCCATATATCGACCAATTTATGGGAGTGCAAAAGATTAAGGTGAAGTCGAGCTCTCAGAGGCAGGGAGGATAAGTTTGAGGAGGAGCCTCTGTTTGGGTCTAAGGCCAAGTTAAAGTCCCCTCCTAAGACAAGGGTTCCCTCGAGAAAAGTGTCAAGGGGGGATAAAAAGGTCTCAAGGGTTGGGATTGGATTGGAATTTGGGAGATAAATGTTCGCAAGAGTGAAGGTCTGAGAATACATTTTTCCCTTCAGAAGCTGGAATCTGCCCTCCTGGTCATGATGCTCATCCAGGAGTTGCCATGGCAGGAATTTGGATAGGAGGATACTCTTCCCTTTAGATTTAGGAGTTGAGGACGGATTATGGTAGGCCGTCGGAAATTATTTGTTGGATAGTCTGGGTATCTTGTCTGCCCTAAAATGAGTCTCTTTGAGAAATGCAATGTGCACTCTGTCTCCAGAGCTTGGCTAGACAGCTAGTGCGCTTCTCCAGGGAATTCAGCCCCTATGCATTGCCTTTTAACTTTGGCTAGCAGGATCTGTGGCGGCGGCAATACCTCACAGATAGAGTTTACTCTTGTCAGTCTCAATCGTATCATGCTCTTTCCAGGCTGGACTATGCGTTGGCTATTATAGATCTGGTGCCATGTATTCATAAAGTTGCCTATATAACTCAAATGTTATCTGACTGCTCTGCCGTTCAAGTGGACCTTATGTTGGTGCACAGACCATCTTTTCAGATGTGGAAACTCAGCACTCTTTGGATCTCCACAGCTGAGTTTCAAGACCCCATTTGCACGGACATGACTTAATATTGGGTGACAAATGACCAATCCTCTTCCACTGAACCCCTGTGGGATGCCTTTAAATGATTGTACAGGGTTCCTATATCTCTAATATTGATCGGCACTGAAAGACCAATCATCATCTTACAGACATTAGAGACCACTTTGGACGCAGCTAGGACCCGATACACAGCACACCCTACTCCAGACTCTAATGGAGTAGTAGTTGTGATGCATAAAGCTCTTCAACTACACATGGTTGAAATGACAAGGAAACAACAGCTTTACCTATCCGTTAAATTGCATGAACACAGTGGGAAATATGGGAAGTTGCTGGCATATCTGTCTCACACAGAATATGCTGATAACTCTATACCACAGATAAAATTACCTGATGGTTCAGTTTCCATGGAACCACTGATTATTAACCAGACATTTAGGTCCTTTTATGAAAACTTATACTCTGAGCAAGGGCCTCCCCCTGAAGTGGAGTTTGAGGGGTTCTTTGAGTCTATTCAATTCCCAGAGCTAGATGACTCTCACAGACTTCTATTAGACAAGCATCTGACAATAGAAGAAAATTACAGAGGCTATTCATTCCCTTCCTCCATATAAGACTCCAGTGTTGGATGGTTTACCTGCAGAGTGGTACCAAAATGATGTAGATGACCTTGCTAGCAGGTTATAAACTTTGGTGCAGCTTTTGAGAAGGGTGAAATTTCCGCTCCATGTGTGAGGCCTTAATAGTGGTATTGCCAAAAATGGAGAAGGACAGACTACAGTATGGGTCTTACCGTCCCATTTCACTATTAGTACAAGTGCTTGCTAAACTTCTGGCCAAACGACTGCAAACAACCTTCCTTCATCTTGTACATTCAGATCAAATGGGGTTCATGAATGAGCAGCTATGATAACATTCGCCGTCTATATCTGCATATGTAAAAAAAGCGGCTATTGACCAAAAAACTGGTTTGGTGCTGTTGTTGGATGTGGTGAAGGCTTTTGACACTGTCAGATGGTCTTTTCTTTGGGAAACCATGCATAGGATGGGATTTAGCCTTCAATACATTAAATGGGTATGTTTGCTCTACACTAATGCAAGGGCCAGGGTACGCACCAACAAAGATATTTTGGCTATGTTCTCCTTATAGAGAGGCATGAGACAGAGTTGCCCGCTCTTGCTGCTTCTGTTCATACTTGCTCTTGAGCCCCTGGCTCTGGCAGTGTGGCAGACAGCGACGGTTTAGGGAAACTGCTATGGTGAGATATCTGAAAGAGTCTCTTTATGCAGGATTTCTGGGGACTGAAAACCATCTCTTAAGGTTTGATGCATGTCTTCCTCTGCTTCAAGGCTTCCAATACTGCCAGAATCCTGCAGAATCATGGCAGGGTGCATGGTCATAAATGTTTACTTTGAAATAAAATGACACGAATGTGTGTATACATATATATATATATATATATATATATATATATATATATATATATATATATATATATATATATATATATATATATATATATATATATATATATAGTCTATTCATATGTGTATATAATATGTAAAATGATGTGCTCTTCTGTTCTATGCAGGGAAACCTGTCTTTATACCCCCCCTTACATGAGTCCTGAAGAAGCAAACCAGCAAAATGCTTAAAACGCACAGGAGATCACGCATTTGTGATCATTGAACGTTAACTGGGCATTTTTTTACCTGTCCGTGATTTTGGCCAATTATGTATATATGCCTTAACTTTTTTAGCATTTAACATATTATGTATGTCTGTATATGTGTTTTTTCTACTTTCATGTGTAAATAAAATGTTATTTTTAAACTATATTTGCTGGTACGATGAGTCTTCAAAGTCCGACTTAATGGCTTTCTCTCTTTTGTTCAAATTATTTATACGCATGTGGCTGAGGAGTGATACATTTTAAATTCTACTATTGTGACACTTACTAACCCCAATGCTAATCATATCTCTAAAGTCTCACATCACTTTAGGGAATGTCATGCTGGGGATCTGTCTCCCTTCAGGTTCACCGGCATTGAGAGATTAACTTCTATGCCCAGGTGACTTTTGAACAGAGAGGCTTGGTGGATATTTAGATTGAAAACCAGAGTCTCTCAGGGGTTAAACCTCAGATGGGAACTGGACTTATATTTACGATAATTGTTTTTTTTTCCCCACCTCAAACATTTTTATATATTTCTAGTCTCCCCTTTTCCCCTGGGCATTTTGTTTTAATTTTATTTTGTTTCATTAGTACATTATTATGTTGGTATATTTTTTTTGTATGCATTTCATTCATTATTATTATTATTATTATATCATCTGTTCTTTGGCTTGCTTTTTTGAACAAAGGGGGTAGAATTGTTTATAAAGAACTGGAGTACAAACCTGGCATGCAGGCACCTGAAGGTATGCAGATTATGGTTGTTTGGGACATTTTTCCCACTTTAGGTTCATTTAAACTAGCATATATTTAAGTAAAAAAAAGGGAAAAATTAATTTTTTTATGTAATTAGTTAATCAATGAATGTCATGATCATTATTATGTTTTCACTCTGTTTGTTAGCTTCAGTTTTAGCTTTTTTATATATAGGTATTGAGTTTCAATTATTTTTAGCCATTTCTGTAAAAGGCTTAACAATATTCTGGAAAATAGAGAAAAAGAAAAAGGCAGGCTCCCACTGTGACATAAAAAGTAACTTTACCTCTTCAGGATTACAGTAATCACATCTCAGCAAGCCAGTGTAAAAATATAGATTTGCTAACTACTTTCTGACTGCAGAGAAGTGCAATCATACTGTAATTACCCAAGCAAACTGGATAATTTTGATTTTTTTTCTTCATCATTTTGCTTTAGCTTTGTACAACATCTTTTTTCACAATGATAAAAACAACCTGAAGATAAATACTTGTTCATCCCTTTGTCCAGTTTCATGTAACCCTGAATTTTTTTATTGTTGAACATGCCAGAATATAGTCCATATAGTCAAATCATATAAAACAAAAATAATAACTGAAGGATACTATATTTAAAGATAGAAATTAATATCTTAGGATAACTATCTGCTTGTGTTTAATTATTTGCAGTGTTCTTCAGAATTATCCTTGGAAAGTTTCCAATTGGTCGATTAGGATAAAAATGACCACAGGCTGAAAAGTATATAGGGCAAGACTATTTGGCAATTAAAGGCTTGGTTCCATATTTATTATATGTAGCCTTATAATGAGCCTAGTATCTAGTATACTAGTGATCTTAAGATAATTTTGAACTAACGTAAGATTCTCAAAGCTACCGCCCTACGTCTACCCCAACTACAGGCTTTTGAGGATGGAACTCATGTTACAGACATATAAATTAAAAGAGAAATCAGAGTCATGGCTGCCTACTTATGGTATGTTATTGTCTCCAACACTTAGGGGTCTATTTATGAACCGGTTTGTCCTTATAGAAGAGTTTCTTTGTGCCTGGCACGCAAAATTTTTTATGATTTAACAATAACTCAGAGGACAACTAAGTTCTGGCGTCTCTGATTTATACTCATTATCCGAGACGCCGGACTCAGACGGTACAATCTGGTTTAATCCCCATTAGAGGTCAGGGCCAATGCATGGCCACTTAGCTTCCTAGAGGGAGATCCGGTTTGGTATATAGGAGTAGTTGAGATATCCTTTTTTGCCTTTCCTTCCTTTTGATTACGTCTATTTATGAAGGACTGGGTAGGATGAGTGTGACAAACAGACCGGAGAGGAGGCGGGAGCAGAGAAGTGACTGCAAACAGCAGAAGCAGGCTGATTGTGGGACTGACAGACTGACTGTGGGTAAGAGGACGCTGTCTGAGGAATGAGTATTGTGAGGAACTGGTGAACTGGTGGTGTATCTGGCGAGTATTGCGAGTAGCTGGTGAGCATTGGGAATAACTGGTGAGTAACTGATGAGTGTTGTGAGTAACTGATGAGTATTGTGAGTAACTGATGAGTATTGTGAGTAGCCGGTGAGCATTGGGTGTAACTGGTGAGCATTGGGAGTATTGGGAGAAACTGGTGAGTATTGTGAGAAACTGGTGAGTATTGTGAGAAACTGGTGAGTATTGTGAGAAACTGGTGAGTATTGTGAGAAACTGGTGAGTATTGTGAGAAACTGGTGAGTATTGTGAGAAACTAGTGAGTGAGTACGGTGTGTAGTGTGAGGTCTAATAAGTTGTGAGGATTTGTGAATAACTTAATAATGTGAGGTACACAGAGTAACTGGGAGTACAAGGATGGCATAAGCCATGAGAGAGAGGATCAGAAGGTGAGGACGCTGAGGGCCGTGTAAATTAGAAATAGTATAAAAATAGAGTCAAGAAGTGAGTTTACAAGTTAGACAGTAAAATTCCTAATCCCCTAGGAGTATCCCCATTATATTAGTGGGTACGATGCCCAATGGGTGTGGAGATGGGACTTCTTGTGGCATGTATACATAGTTACATAGTAGGTGAGGTTGAAAAAAGACACAAGTCCATAAAGTCCAACCTATGTACACTATGTATACATTCCGCCATCATCCGATGGAGGGCAAATACTGCTGCGCAAAATGTGAGCACGTCGCTTCCTTGGAAGCCTAGGTTCTGAATCTATCGAAGCAGCTGGCAACACTGAGAATCTCCATCCTGAAAGAGAGCTGGGAACATACCCGACAGATGATAGCAGGGGCCAGCACAGAGGCGGGAAAAGATGCAAAGGTGCAGGCACCAGAGCAAAGTAGTTGGGTGACAGAAGGGTAGAGGGGAAAGTGTCAAGGAGGCCGATCCTGGGCTGGAAAATGCTGGAGCAGAGCGACTCCCCTGGCTGCCAGGGGAAAAACTCCTCTGGTGAGAGTGGGAGAGAGGCTAAGGGTAAGAAAAGACAGATTCTGGTGGTAGGGGATTCAATCATTAGACAGACAGAGAGGGCTATCTGTCAAAATGACTGTAAGCACCGAACAGTATGTTGTTTAATGGGGGCTCGGGTTCGGCACATCGTGGATCTGGTGGACAGATTATTGGGTGGGGCTAGGGAGGACCCAGCTGTCATGGTGCATGTTGGCACCAATGACAAAGTCAGAGGAGTTAGAGGAGCAAAATTGAGGATTAGGACCTCCAAGGTAGTATTCTCAGAAATACTACTGGTACCTTGAGCCACACCAGAGAGGCAGCCGGAGATTAGGGAAGTTAACAAGTGGCTGAGGAGCTGTTGTAGAAAGGAGAGGTTTGGGTTCCTGGAGAACTGGGTAGACATCTCAGTCGTTTACTGGCTCTTTAGCAGGGACGGACTGCACCTTAATGAGGAGGGTGCAGCTCTGCTGGGAGAGAAAATGGCCAAAAAGTTAGAAGGTCATTTAAACTAGGTGATGGGGGGTGGGTACCAGATGTATATATAGCCAGCATGAAACAAGGTTCAGAGGGTAATATTGGGGGGAATATGTGGTAGAGTGACTAGAATACCTAAACTCAAAGTAAGTTGGCATATCTAAATTGCAGCCCCATAACAACTAACAAGGAAATAGTATGCAACCGGACAAAATTACGAGGCTTGTACACCAATGCTAGAAGTCTGGCTACCAAGATGGGAGAACTGGAGCTGCTAAAGTACAAGGAGGATTTTGTTTTTGTGGGCATTTCAGAGACTTGGTTTGACAGCTCTCATGATTGGCTGGCAACCTTTCAGGGGTATTCCCTATATGACACAGATAAGGAGGGTAAAAAGGGGGGAGGGGTATGCCTGTAAATCAAGAATGATATGCAAGTGACTGTAAGGGACGACATCACTAAGGGAGCAAGGGAGGAGGTGGAATCCTTGTGGGTAGAAAACACTATCCACTAGGGAAATGGGGAATGGTGAGGAGCACCAGAGTTATGTGATACCCAAAGAATAGCAAGGTAAATATATACACAAAATTGGCATAGGAACAAATAGTTATTAGAAAAGCTAACATTTCCCCTCTACAATGGGGTCAGGGAATTGGACTAAACATTCAAGTATATATGACATGTGCAAAATGACATAAAAACAATATCTTCCACTTTGAATGGATAGTGCGTTCCGCAAGAGACCCAGACATGTACTCATTACTAACAATACAGACCTAATTGTGGATTTAGAAATGCGGAAATACAATTTAGGAAACAGCGACCACAGGTCAATTAGTTTCAGCATAAATCACAGATCTAGGAAGCACAAGGGTAATACAAAGACACTAAATTTCCAAAGAGCCAACTGCGCTCTTTGCTAGATGATATTAATTGTGATAAAATCCTAGGAACAAAGAACACGGAGGAAAAATAGGAATGCTTTGAGAGCATACTCAATAAAGGTATTGGCCAGTGCATTCCAATGGGAAATAAGTTTAAAAGAGTTAAAAAAAAATCCTGGGTGGCTAAACTCCAACATAAAAATGCATATAAAAGCAAAAGATAAGGCCTCCAAAAAACACATGGCTGAGGGGTCATTGTCAGCATTCCAACTTTACAAAGAAGACAATAAGTAATGTAAGAGTGCAATCAGGGCGGCTAAGATAGAACATGAAAGGCACATAGCGGAGGAAAGTAAAAAAAAACAAACAAAAAAAAAACAAGAAATTTTTTAAGTACTGTATATAAATAGTGAGAAAGTGAGGCCAGAACATATTGGCCCCATAAAGGATGACAAAGGGAATTTGGCTACAAAGGATAGAGAGAAGACAAAGGTTTTGAATATATTCTCCTCAGTCTTCACAAAGGAAATAGGGGGATGTAGTAAACAAGACTGTAATTTTAGTAACATATCACAGAAAGCACCCTCATTGCTAACATAAGACAAAATCAGAAATAGACTTGAAAAACTTAACATAAATAAGTCACCGGGACCAGATGGCTTACACCCGAGGGTCCTAAAAGAACTCAGTCAGCTGATAGCCAGATCGTTGTTCCTAATTTTTATGGACAGTTTACTGACTGGAATGGTACCAGCTAATTGGAGAAAAGCCAATGTGGCACCAATATTTAAAAAAGGGCAGAGACATATCCCTGGGAACTACAGGTCAGTTAGCCTAACATCAATAGTCTGCAAGCTATTAAATTGGATGATATGGAATTATATACAAGATTTTAGTAATGGAAACAGTATCATTAGCAGTAATCAGCATTCACCTTCTATGAAGAAGTAAGCTGCCATCTGGATAAAGGCCTGTGGATGTGGTGTATCTGGATTTTGCAAAGGCATTCGATACAGTTCCTTACAAACGTCTACTGTGCAAACTAAGGTAAGGCATGGACCATAGGGTGAGTACCTGAATTGAAAACTGTCTACAGGGGCGAGTCCTAAGGGTGGTGATAAATGTTAAGTACTCAGAATGGTCTGGTGTGGAAAGTGGGGCCCCCTAGGGATCTGTCCTGGGACCAATCCTGTTTAATTTATTAATAAACGATCTAGAGCAGGGATATGCAATTAGCGGACCTTCAGCAGAACTCTAAGTCCAATGAGGCATAGCAAGACAGCCACAAGCATGACACCCAGAGGCAGAGATATGTAGGGACATGTAGTTTTGCAACAGCTGGAGGTCCGCTAATTGCATATCCCAGATCTAGAGGATGAATTGGATTAACAGCTCAATCTCAGTATTTGTGGACGATACAAAGTTAAGCACGGCAATAATTTCTACGCAGGATGTGGAAACCTTTCAAGCAGACATAAACAAAATAATGGGATGGGCAACTTCATGGCAAATGAGGTTTAATGATGAAAAATGTAAGGTAATGCATTTGGGTGGCAAAATACGAACGCAAGTTACTTGCTAGGGGGAGAACCTCTGGGGAATCTAGGATGGAAAAGGACTTGGGGGTCCTAGTAGATGACAGGCTTGCAATGCCAAGCTGCTGAAAGCAAAGCAAACAGATTTTTGGTATGCATTAAAAAGGGATTCACTTCAGAGATAAAAACGATAAGTCTGGTCTGGCCGCATCTTGAGTATGTCATCCAGTTCTGGGCACCTGTCCTCAGGAAGGATGTGCTGGAACTGGAGAGAGTCCAGAAAAGGGCAACAAAGCTAATAAGGGACTGGAGGATCTCAGCTATGGAGAAAGACCACAAGCATTGAACTTATTCTCTCTGGAGAGGAGACGCTTGGAAGGGGATTTGATATCAATGATATCAATGTACAAATACTGCACTGATGACCCTAGCATAGGGAAAAAACTGTTCAGTGCAAGGGAATTTAAAAAGACACGCGGCCATTCACCCAATGGATCCTTTACTGCTATATGCTCAAATTACATTTAATGGTATTCTTCCAAAATGCTACATTTACAATAGGATTCATGTGTATAAGACAAATGCAACAGACTGTGAAAAGTTATTGGATGTCACTTGTATAGTAAGCTGTGTAAATGGCTTTAAAGCCTGTAGGCTAATTTTCTGGTAGGTGCTCTCCTTAACCCCACCAGGGCTAAAACTGTGTATAAGAACAGTTTCAGTGCTAGGAGGGTAACAGTTACTTTAAAAAGTAACCGGGGGTAACCATAAAAGCCAATTATTCCGCCCTTAGGAAAAAGGAGCTGCACCCCCCCCCCCCCCCAGCAAAGAACATCACCTCAGTGAAGTTCAAAAAAAGGAAATCCTTTCAAGGAGTAATCAACATATATTAAATAAGGAATAAATAAGAAATCATTCTCTGAGTATTATAAACCAAACACACTGATGTGCAATGAAGTGTAAAGTGCTATAAAAATATGTGATCTGAAATATATAAGGAGTATATAAAATTCATAAACAATAATTAACAGTGATATTAATAACACCAAATAATGCACTGCATAGCTGGATAGCTAAAAAAGCTGATTAAAATAGAACAAAGTCCTCAAGTGAATTCACAGCAAACCACAGTGAAAAAAATGGCAAAACAAAACAAAAATGAAATATAGTGTGAAAAAAATCTATGTGTAGAAATGATGATAAATTATGATTTTTACTAGGTATTATATATATATATATCTAAATCCTGAAAAAAATAAATGTGTATATAGTCTGTAAAAATTTCAGTACATCGATCCAAAAATATTAGTGTAATTGTTCATCAGTGCTCCCCGCCTTCATCTGTGACCCCACTCATGCCCACACTCACCAGAGCGCCTAACCCCTGCAGGGGTAGTAGGCGTGTAGGCTAGGATCCAGCAGCGATGTTCCTTTGTAGTAAATAGCCCTTCACACGGGTGCCGTAATCTTCCCCTTTTACCACGGAAATCCTCCTAATAATCCCCAGCGATAGACATCCATTTAAATGTAGAAAAGAGGAGCCTCATAGTGTAAGTCTGAAAACAGAGTTTATTGCAAATAGTTTAGAAATAGTTTAAAAAAACAGGAGCTCCAATGCTCCACTGGCTAACTATAGCCGACTTCCGCATCAACAGCGTGGTAGCGGCGTGCGCTCCACAGCCTGCCTACCAGAAACCGGAAATTCAGAAAGAACGGAAATGGCGTATTGCGTACCACATAGCCCGCCTTACGCGTTTCATCACACGGACGTCATGTGAGGTGCGGCCATATTGGTACACCATATGCCCATAAATAGTACATAGAGGCGCCACACTACCCTATCAGAATTTTTTTTTATGCAGTCACACCAGTGGGGTGGATGTAAGACTGAATGATGACAGAGGAGAAAGATGGCGCTTGGTGCAAACCTAGGGGAATAATAGAATAATGCCATAAGTGGGGAAAAGAGAGCCAGAGGGGGGGAGGGGAAAAGGGAGGTTGATAATAGTGAGAATAATGACAATAATAGTGAAAGTAATAATGCTGAAAAAATAAATAAATTGCTCAAAGGCTTTGAAATAGATACCACAAAGGTTCCCCCCCCAAAATGTGTTGTTCTGGGGAGGGAAGGGAGGACTGATAACCACCGACACAGGGATTCCCGCCTAGCAAGTATGCACGGCAGGGCAAAAAGGCCCCACAGCTAGCTAGAGCAGTGGGGCCCCCCTGTGTCGGGTAGGTATAGGACTGCTCAGGTGTATCTGAGAGGTAGGTGGTAGGTCCCCGGTCTCCGCATAGCCAGCCCCCCCGGAGCAACGCCCATGGGAGCGACTCATCACAGGAGATAAACCAAAATTAATTGCAGTGATATTAAGTGAAAATCATGGTGGAACAATGAGATCAAATATATACAAACATAACAGAAATATATAAACAATACATTAATAAACAAGTAATTCCACTGGGTGGGGGTTGTGATATATCCAGGCCCCAACCCAGTCATGATAGATTTGTCAACTTAATGAGCTATGCAGAGCTGACCTTTATATAATAATAAATTAATAAATTATTGGAAACTCCCAAAAGGCTAAACAATCTTCAGATACTGTCCAAACACTATCTCAGGAGTCAAGGATGTAATAAAAGGGGGGGAGAAAAAGAGGGAGGGGGGAGAGAGAGAGAGAGTCCAGGGGGGGGAGAGAGAGGAGATGAAGGTAACGGGATAGATGATTTAAATTCAATGTGCATAGCATAGAGGAGAGGAGATGCCTCTAGTCGGTTTTACCTGATCTAAAGCCCTCTAGGAAGGGCCTATAGCTCTCTGTTTCATTGAGCCCTGGGGGAGTGGTGGCCCTAAGGCGCCTGATCCAGCGCATCTCGCGCTGGAGCAGGGCCTTGTTCCAGTCACCCCCCCTGGTGGGTATGTGTAGTCTATCTACCACAGTGAAGTTGACCTTAGGCATCCTGTACCCATGCTGTTTTGCTACATGTCTGCCCAGTGGTAAATACAGGTTGCCGATACTCATGCTATGGATATGCTTCTCAACCCTCTTAGTGAGTTCCTGTCGGGTTTTCCCTACATAAAAGGCCCCGCACTGACACTGCATCAGGTAGACGACTCCCCGCGTTTCGCAATTCGCGAAGTGTCGTAGTTGAAAGTCCTCCCCATTTGGTAATGTGATCATGGTTCTCCTACCTATAACTCCACACTGGGCACATGCTCCACAGGGATAGGTGCCCCAGGTTTTGCAGGGGTCCGTTCTTGCACTTCCTTTATACTCACTCTGAGTGAGCATATTTCCTATAGATCCTGATTTTGTGTAGGTAATTTGAGGTCTAGGGGTGACCAGGCCGTTTAAGATGGGATCTTCTGTAAGAATGGACCAGTGTTTAGAAATAATTTTTCTTATTTGTTGATGTTCGTTGGAAAATTTCATAATAATTCTAGTTGAATTATCTTCCTTCACCGGGTTTTTCTTTTTAAAGATTAGGTTTCGTCTGTCCATGTTCTTAACGCGGTTAAACGCTTTTTTGAGAGCTGTTTTAGTGTATCCTCTCTCTCTTAGTCTGGCAGTCAATTTGTTAGATTCTTGCTGGAAGTTTTCGTATGTACTGCAATTTCTCTTAAGTCTTAGAAATTGACTGAACGGAATCGATCTCTTCAATGGCTCAGGGTGGAAACTATCCGCATGTAGCAGAGTGTTCCCCGCTGTCTCTTTTCTATAAAGATTACTATGAAGTACTCCTGTTTGGTCTTTGGAGATAGTGATATCCAGGAAGTTGACCTCCCTGGAATCATAAATCATAGTAAAGAAAAGGTTAAAACTATTAGTGTTCATAGAGCTCAGGCATTCCCTGAGTCTGTCTTCTGAGCCGTCCCAAATGATGAAGATATCGTCTATGTACCTCTGCCACATAAGTATGTGGTCAGAGTACACAGACGATCCCTCTCCCAGCAAGAAGGTCTTCTCCCACTCCCCCAGGTACAGGTTGGCGTATGAGGGAGCACAGTATGTCCCCATAGCCACTCCCTGCACCTGGAGGTAGTGGGAGCCCTCAAATAAAAACACATTGTGTTTCAAGATGAATTCAAGCATTGTGAGTATGAAGGCATTGAACTTCCAATCAGTGGTTGCTCTTTGCCTCAACACTCGTTCGACAGCTGCTACTCCTGCATCATGTGGAATGCTGTTATACATCATTGTTCCACCATGATTTTCACTTAATATCACTGCAATTAATTTTGGTTTATCTCCTGTGATGAGTCGCTCCCATGGGCGTTGCTCCGGGGGGGCTGGCTATGCGGAGACCGGGGACCTACCACCTACCTCTCAGATACACCTGAGCAGTCCTATACCTACCCGACACAGGGGGGCCCCACTGCTCTAGCTAGCTGTGGGGCCTTTTTGCCCTGCCGTGCATACTTGCTAGGCGGGAATCCCTGTGTCGGTGGTTATCAGTCCTCCCTTCCCTCCCCAGAACAACACATTTTGGGGGGGGAACCTTTGTGGTATCTATTTCAAAGCCTTTGAGCGATTTATTTATTTTTTCAGCATTATTACTTTCACTATTATTGTCATTATTCTCACTATTATCAACCTCCCTTTTCCCCTCCCCCCCTCTGGCTCTCTTTTCCCCCCTCGGCCTTTCAGACCATGGGGGGACATGCTATTGGGGAACCACAAGGGGACCGTTGGGATTGGCTGCATCCACTTTCGAGGCAGCTCTACTTCTGAACCTTTAGCTGCAGCGATATATCGTTCCAGTATGGGCACAGCCCGCCGTTAAGATGGCCGCTGGTGCTCACAGCATCATCTCTGACCTTTCCAGCTCTGCGTAAGGCGCGCTGACACGCCGCGCATGCGCAGACCCGTCCAGCGGAGTTGGTTGCCCAGGCAGCATTCGGCGTCCTTACGCTGAATGCTCCTGACAGCAACGACCTCCGCAAGCCGCGCCATTGGCCAACGCGGCATCGGGTCTCCGCCCACCAACCGGCCTACACCACAAATAGGACGCCAGAGACGGCAAATGGCGCCATTCTTCCCTGGACACTCATCCAGGTACATGGGGCAGGCTTCAAACCTCTGGCATTACGGAAACTCCCCCCGGTTCTTCACTCACTGACCAGCCATCCTCTCAAAAGTAAGTGCAATTTACCCTGCATACTTGGGACCCCTCGCCCCATGGGAGGTATGGGCGTCCCACACATAGGACCTAGGGGGTACCTCTCTTTATATGAGACTTGTTGTGGAGCCTACCCACACACATCACTTATTTTTTATCTTGCCCCATTACAGATAGCCATCAATTTTTCTTTGAGGCTTAGGACGCCGAATTTTTGGATCATCCATTATATCCAGCCGCCTTGTAGAGTATTAGGACAGTCCGGGTTTTTCTGATGTGGGATATTCCCGGCCTCTGGCATGCAGCCCCTTACCGAGTTGTCTTGGGAGAGCGTAAGTCACATGAGAATATAACCTTTGCAGGGGATATGTATGATATATACATGTACAGTTCATAATAGTTTTGTGTTTGTTGATTTTTTAGACTGTGATGTATTTTCCCTGAAGAAGACTTGTATCTCTTAAGATTTAAACGTTGAAACGCGTTGGAATCCCACTACCTTACATCAGGGGGGCCATCTAGGGTGACCGCACTGAGTAGTGTGATACATCACATTCCTCCTCAAATTATTTTCCATATGTAACTCTATATATTCATTTTTTGTATTGGATGTATTTGCAGAATTATTACCTGTTTTGGATATTATTTTATTCTTTGTTCCACGTTCACTGATCCACATGATCATTTGTAAAATTTTAAAAAATCTATATACTTTCAATGTTGAATAATATGAAATAAACTGATTTTACATATATATTTTTTGTATTCATTGCCTTAAAAATCCCGCTAGAGGTATTATATAATTTTCCATAGATTTACATGGGATGATGGCAATGACACATCCACACCACCAAGGTCATACTTACCCAATTTGTTAACCAGGGTGGACAATACACCCATACCTCGATTATGACCAAGGTGGCTGGATGTGGACCCCCACTTAAAAGGCATACCATTTAGTTATTAAAGTGTTAAACAGGAATTTACTTTTTTACTCCTAATATATCTTTAAAGGGAGACTAGTGTTCCTACGGTCAAGAGAGCTAATTGTTCTCTGATCCTATCTACTTTTCAATCTCTCAGATTTGCCCGTACTTATATAGGGGTCACCATGGGGGATCTTCAGGGAGGAGAATGGGAGGAGTTTATGGCCAATATTCAAAGGAGCTATGAAGGGAAGGAACAAGTCTCTTCGGATCTGTCTTCACTTTTCTCAAGCCTAACTAAAATTCTGGAGAAAAAATCAGCCCTACACTGGCACATTGAATCTCTGGGCAGATATATTAGAGAAGGAATAAATCCGATTGGTCTCCGAATACAAATATTCCCTATCCTAGAAAACATCTCAAAAGAACTTAAAAGGAACTGGGAAAGTAAACTCAATGACTGCTCAATGAACCTGATGCTACTACTCCAGAATGAATATAGACAACAACTGGATAGCATGAATATGGAAATCAAAACACTATATGACCGACTTACTCCACTAAAGACGCATGAGGAATATGCATCTTATGAGAAAAAACTCAAAGAACATCTGGAAAACTTCGGTAAAACTATCCTTATTAAAAAGGAGAAAAAGTACTGGAGAGACAAAAATGCATTTAGGGAGGGCAGGGCCTATAGATGGAACACAGCTAATACCAACAACAAAAGAAATAGAAAAAGAAGAACTCCATACCAAGAAAATGTCAATCAATCTAATGATTACTCATCGGACACACCATCAAACTCCTCCTCATCAGCATCGTCACATACCGGCCAGTTTAGAGGCAAGAGAAAAGGACCCTTGGGAAGACAGTATGAAACTGAAGGAGAAATTAAACAATCCTATAAAAAACGTACCGTAGAGCAGGAAACAAGGGAGCTACAACCTAGTAATAAATCAAATACGCATAAAGGCACAATGCAGGGGAATACACGAGGCCCTTTACCCAATCTCGGAAAAGGAAATCGGAAAGATCAAGGGGCTATCCCTAAAACACAACAAACCCAACTTGATAGTTTTTTAGACAGAAACACAACACCATTACCAAGCCCCATACCTCTCACGCAACTCCTGATGATAGCCACGGATCCACCGACTCCAAAGAACTAAATATCATTAATCTCTCCTCGCATAAATTAACCGATGAGGAGCAGAAAGTGTTATCTTTAGGCCTCTCCTTCTGTCCCAACCAAAGCATGGATACCTTCGAAACAACAAAGGATATTCACCTATTTGCCCGGAAATTGCTACTGAAAAGCTTATATACAAAACAAAAAGCTACACAATCGGAAATAGCACCAAATCTAAAAACAGCTGATTTCAAGGCTCTCAGAGATTTAAACCTCCTGCTGCAAGAGAGTAAAGCAGCAGAAAATTTCTGGGAAGAATTGGGAGAAGGAGAGGGCAATGAAGAAGAGTCTGAAGATGAAGCCATCAAATGTAACACGAAAAACGATAAAAAGTTCAAAAGAAAATCACATAAATTTCCTCCGCTCAATCTCAACCCAGCGATAGCGCTTTTCGTCAAACAGACAACCAAAGAAATTGAAAATTTAGACAGACGAAGAACCAAAAACAACCTTAATCCAGAATTGCGACATGCACTTAACACCTTGAAGAGCGGCATGAACATCACAATCAAAGCATCGGACAAGGGGGGGGAAATATTGTCCTGATGGACAACGAGAATTACGTAAAAATGTGTCTTAAAGTTCTTAACAACACCGAATGTTACAAAAGAATATCCCCAGCAATAGTTGAGAGATACAATCAAGAATTCTACTGTCTGGTGGATGAATCGTTCAATGAAGGGGCCATCAACAAAGAAACGTGGGAGTTTATACGAACACAACATCCCCGGGTACCCACCTTCTACGCCCTGCCCAAGGTGCATAAAAGACTAGAAGATCCACCAGGGAGACCCATCATTTCAGGCAACGGGTCAATCACGGAAGGTATCAGCCAGGTAATAGACTACCATCTTAGACCCCACGTCATGGATCTACCGTCCTACACCAAAGACACGATCCACCTGTTACAGATCATTGATAATTTGACTATCCCCGACTCCGCTCTCCTAGTTACTATCGATGTGGAATGTCTGTATAACAGCATTCCACATGATGCAGGAGTAGCAGCTGTCGAACGAGTGTTGAGGCAAAGAGCAACCACTGATTGGAAGTTCAATGCCTTCATACTCACAATGCTTGAATTCATCTTGAAACACAATGTGTTTTTATTTGAGGGCTCCCACTACCTCCAGGTGCAGGGAGTGGCTATGGGGACATGCTGTGCTCCCTCATACGCCAACCTGTACCTGGGGGAGTGGGAGAAGACCTTCTTGCTGGGAGAGGGATCGTCTGTGTACTCTGACCACATACTTATGTGGCAGAGGTACATAGACGATATCTTCATCATTTGGGACGGCTCAGAAGACAGACTCAGGGAATGCCTGAGCTCTATGAACACTAATAGTTTTAACCTTTTCTTTACTATGATTTATGATTCCAGGGAGGTCAACTTCCTGGATATCACTATCTCCAAAGACCAAACAGGAGTACTTCATAGTAATCTTTATAGAAAAGAGACAGTGGGGAACACTCTGCTACATGCGGATAGTTTCCACCCTGAGCCATTGAAGAGATCGATTCCGTTCAGTCAATTTCTAAGACTTAAGAGAAATTGCAGTACATACGAAAACTTCCAGCAAGAATCTAACAAATTGACTGCCAGACTAAGAGAGAGAGGATACACTAAAACAGCTCTCAAAAAAGCGTTTAACCGCGTTAAGAACATGGACAGACGAAACCTAATCTTTAAAAAGAAAAACCCGGTGAAGGAAGATAATTCAACTAGAATTGTTATGAAATTTTCCAACGAACATCAACAAATAAGAAAAATTATTTCTAAACACTGGTCCATTCTTACAGAAGATCCCATCTTAAACGGCCTGGTCACCCCTAGACCTCAAATTACCTACACAAAATCAGGATCTATAGGAAATATGCTCACTCAGAGTGAGTATAAAGGAAGTGCAAGAACGGACCCCTGCAAAACCTGGGGCACCTATCCCTGTGGAGCATGTGCCCAGTGTGGAGTTATAGGTAGGAGAACCATGATCACATTACCAAATGGGGAGGACTTTCAACTACGACACTTCGCGAATTGCAAAACGCGGGGAGTCGTCTACCTGATGCAGTGTCAGTGCGGGGCCTTTTATGTAGGGAAAACCCGACAGGAACTCACTAAGAGGGTTGAGAAGCATATCCATAGCATGAGTATCGGCAACCTGTATTTACCACTGGGCAGACATGTAGCAAAACAGCATGGGTACAGGATGCCTAAGGTCAACTTCACTGTGGTAGATAGACTACACATACCCACCAGGGGGGGTGACTGGAACAAGGCCCTGCTCCAGCGCGAGATGCGCTGGATCAGGCGCCTTAGGGCCACCACTCCCCCAGGGCTCAACGAAACAGAAAGCTATAGGCCCTTCCTAGAGGGCTTTAGATCAGGTAAAACCGACTAGAGGCATCTCCTCTCCTCTATGCTACGCACATTGAATTTAAATCATCTATCCCGTTACCTTCATCTCCTCTCTCTCCCCCCCCTGGACTCTCTCTCTCTCTCCCCCCCTCCCTCTTTTTCTCCCCCCCTTTTATTACATCCTTGACTCCTGAGATAGTGTTTGGACAGTATCTGAAGATTGTTTAGCCTTTTGGGAGTTTCCAACAATTTATTAATTTATTATTATATAAAGGTCAGCTCTGCATAGCTCATTAAGTTGACAAATCTATCATGACTGGGTTGGGGCCTGGATATATCACAACCCCCACCCAGTGGAATTACTTGTTTATTAATGTATTGTTTATATATTTCTGTTATGTTTGTATATATTTGATCTCATTGTTCCACCATGATTTTCACTTAATATCACTGCAATTAATTTTGGTTTATCTCCTGTGATGAGTCGCTCCCATGGGCGTTGCTCCGGGGGGGCTGGCTATGCGGAGACCGGGGACCTACCACCTACCTCTCAGATACACCTGAGCAGTCCTATACCTACCCGACACAGGGGGGCCCCACTGCTCTAGCTAGCTGTGGGGCCTTTTTGCCCTGCTGTGCATACTTGCTAGGCGGGAATCCCTGTGTCGGTGGTTATCAGTCCTCCCTTCCCTCCCCAGAACAACACATTTTGGGGGGGGAACCTTTGTGGTATCTATTTCAAAGCCTTTGAGCGATTTATTTATTTTTTCAGCATTATTACTTTCACTATTATTGTCATTATTCTCACTATTATCAACCTCCCTTTCCCCCCCCCCCTCTGGCTCTCTTTTCCCCCCTCGGCCTTTCAGACCATGGGGGGACATGCTATTGGGGAACCACAAGGGGACCGTTGGGATTGGCTGCATCCACTTTCGAGGCAGCTCTACTTCTGAACCTTTAGCTGCAGCGATATATCGTTCCAGTATGGGCACAGCCCGCCGTTAAGATGGCCGCTGGTGCTCACAGCATCATCTCTGACCTTTCCAGCTCTGCGTAAGGCGCGCTGACACGCCGCACATGCGCAGACCCGTCCAGCGGAGTTGGTTGCCCAGGCAGCATTCGGCGTCCTTACGCTGAATGCTCCTGACAGCAACGACCTCCGCAAGCCGCGCCATTGGCCAACGCGGCGTCGGGTCTCCGCCCACCAACCGGCCTACACCACAAATAGAACGCCAGAGACGGCAAATGGTGCCATTCTTCCCTGGACACTCATCCAGGTACATGGGGCAGGCTTCAAACCTCTGGCATTACGGAAACTCCCCCTGGTTCTTCACTCACTGACCAGCCATCCTCTCAAAAGTAAGTGCAATTTACCCTGCATACTTGGGACCCCTCGCCCCATGGGAGGTATGGGCGTCCCACACATAGGACCTAGGGGGTACCTCTCTTTATATGAGACTTGTTGTGGAGCCTACCCACACACATCACTTATTTTTTATCTTGCCCCATTACAGATAGCCATCAATTTTTCTTTGAGGCTTAGGACGCCGAATTTTTGGATCATCCATTATATCCAGCCGCCTTGTAGAGTATTAGGACAGTCCGGGTTTTTCTGATGTGGGATATTCCCGGCCTCTGGCATGCAGCCCCTTACCGAGTTGTCTTGGGAGAGCGTAAGTCACATGAGAATATAACCTTTGCAGGGGATATGTATGATATATACATGTACAGTTCATAATAGTTTTGTGTTTGTTGATTTTTTAGACTGTGATGTATTTTCCCTGAAGAAGACTTGTATCTCTTAAGATTTAAACGTTGAAACGCGTTGGAATCCCACTACCTTACATCAGGGGGGCCATCTAGGGTGACCGCACTGGGTAGTGTGATACATCACATTCCTCCTCAAATTATTTTCCATATGTAACTCTATATATTCATTTTTTGTATTGGATGTATTTGCAGAATTATTACCTGTTTTGGATATTATTTTATTCTTTGTTCCACGTTCACTGATCCACATGATCATTTGTAAAATTTTAAAAAATCTATATACTTTCAATGTTGAATAATATGAAATAAACTGATTTTACATATATATTTTTTGTATTCATTGCCTTAAAAATCCCGCTAGAGGTATTATATAATTTTCCATAGATTTACATGGGATGATGGCAATGACACATCCACACCACCAAGGTCATACTTACCCAGGGAGTAAGCTGTCTGGAGTAATCTGTATTTTTGGGGGGGTGGTCAAGAAAGTGTCGGATTTGGTTATATATCCAAGGCGGGAAGGGTATTCTAGACACGTGTGCGGGTAGGTTTGTGATTGCTTGGAAGGTTTTTCCTGAGAAGAAGTGTTTTGCGCGTATGTCGTCTTGGGGCCAGTATCCCTTGAGAAATGTGGAGTGTAAACCCGGTGGAAAGTCTGCATTATTTCGGATTGGTGTTAAGGGGCTTGGGTTGGAGGAAATGTGGTGTTTTTGGCACATTGATTTGAATGATTGAAGTGTGGAGGAAATTAAAGGGTGTTGTGAGCATGTCTGGGGAATCTGTCTTGTGGGCGTCCAGGGTAGTGATCTAACGGGGGTCAATGAGAATTCATTTTCAATTTGCGTCCAGGCTTTAGTGTGGGAGTGTACAGACCAGTCAACTATTCTGGACAATTGGCATGCTTGGTGGTATTTTGCAATGTCTGGGAGGGCCAGTCCTCCTTTTAACTTGGGCAGGGACAGTCTTTCGAAGCTAAGCCTGGGGCGGTTTGTTCCCCAAATAAACTCGTTGCAAGCCCTGCGGTATGAAGCGAAGAAGGCTTTTGGTAATCGTATGGGGACTGTTTGCATGACATATAGTAATCTTGGGAGGATGTTCATTTTAATTATTGCTGTTCTCCCAAACCAGGAAAAGAGTCCCGTTGACCAGGACTTAAGATCTTTTTGAATTTGTTGGAGGATTGGTAAGTAGTTTTTAATATACAGGTCAGAAAGGCGTGTTGGTATGCGTATCCCGAGGTAGGTAATCGCCTCACGAGTCCACTTGAAGGGGAAGTTAGACTGACATGCTTCAAGGGTCACTGTTTGTAAAGAAACGTTCAGGGCTTCTGATTTTTTAAAGTTAATTTGTAGGTTGGTCAGGAGATTGAATATATTGAGGTCTTTAAGTAAGTTAGGTAGAGAAATGTGGGGTTCAGTCAGAAACAAAAGGATGTCGTCTGCGAATGCGGATAGCTTGTATGTAGTCCCTGATATGGATACTCCTTTGATGTCCGGGTTGGATCTGAGGCGTTGAAGGAGTGGTTCTAGGGTAAGGATGAATATTAACGGGGAAAGCGGGCATCCCTGACGTGTCCCGTTTGACATGGAGAAGGCATTCGACAGGTGTCCATTAACACGGACCTGTGCGGTGGGGAAGGCGTAGAGGGCTAATATAAATTGTAGCATACGCTCTCGTATACCGATCTTTTTGAGTACCTCCTCCATATAATCCCACGCAACCCTATCGAATGCCTTCTCCGCGTCAAGTGACAAGAAGAATCCTTGCTGTTGTTGTGAGGTTAACCATTTGTGTATGTTGATGGCCTTAATAGTGTTGTCTCTAGCCTCTCTGCCCGGTATAAAACCAACCTGGTCCAGTGAGATGAGGTTGGGTAGGAGAGGTAAGAGACGATTGGCTAGTATCTTGGCGTATATTTTTAGATCGACATTCAATAAGGATATAGGTCGATAGTTCGTTACCATAGATGCATCTTTGTTGGGTTTAGGTATCACCGTTACATGTGCCGCAAGTAGGTCTCTAGGTGGGGGATTACCTGAGGAAACGGAATTAAATGCCTGCAGGAAATGTGGTTTGAGTATGTCAATGTAGGTTTGGTAATATCCGGTCGTTAAACCGTCTGGGCCAGGGCTCTTCCCAGGTTTCAATTGTTTTAAAACCACGTCCAGTTCAGCTGGGGATATGGGTCTTTCTAGATTGTTTGCTTCATCAATAGGTATGTGTTGAGGGCAATAATTTGTGAGAAAGTCCTGGATGGCTTTCCGTCTGTGGTTGTCAACCTTCTGTGTGTCGTGGGGATGCAGGTTGTAAAGCTGGGAGTAATAGTTAACAAATTGTCCGGCTATTTGATCATTGGAAACTAGTCTATTCCCGGTAGGATCCGTTATTGAGTGGATTGTTGTTTTTGCTTTTTTGGCATGTAGAGCTCTGGCCAAGATTTTGCCTGATTTGTTGCCATACTCATAGAATATTTTTTGGGAAAGTATATAATTGCGTTTTGTTTGTTTGTTGAGAGCTTCTAAAAGCTCGGATCTAGCTTGGAGCAATTCCGGGAGAGATGTCACTGCCATGGATGTTTTGTGTGCTGCTTCTAAGGATTGTATTCGTGAGGTCAAGGTATTTATGTGTGTCTGTCTGTCCTTCCTACGTTTTGCTGAAAGCGCAATTAGTTCTCCTCGAATGGTGCTTTTATGTGCTTCCCATCTCATCATAGAGGAGATTTCCGGGGAGTCATTTTCTTTAAAGTAAAGCAGGAGGCGTTGTTGTATGGCTGTCATGGTTGCTATGTCCGTGAGAAGCGAGGGGTCCAGACGCCAAATATGGTGTCTGGGCTGAGTGTGTGAGAAAGCTAGCGTCATGGAAATAGGGTGGTGGTCGGAGAGATACATGGGGTCTATGGTGGTCGTCGTTAGCATTGGCAGGTCCCTTTGTGAAAGAAATAGGTAGTCTAATCGGGAGTATCTGTTGTGGGGAGTCGAGAAAAAAGTGAAATCTTTCTCGTTCGGGTGGAGAGTGCGCCAGGAGTCGTGAAGTGATAGTTCTGTCAATTGCGATTTAATTGCACGTAGCGCGCTATATGGTAAGCTGGATGAACCGGTTGAAGTATCGTGTAGTGGATTTAGCGGGACGTTGAAGTCTCCTCCTAATATGAGAATGCCGTCTTGGAACAAAGTGAGTTTTCTTAAGGTGGACCTGAAGAAGGGTACTTGTTTCGTGTTGGGTGCATATATGTTAGCTAGGGTTATTCTTTTGCCGTGTAGTGTGCCCTTGACAAAAAGATATCGCGCTTCTGAGTCTATGCATGTGTCTGTAACGTGGAACGGGCAGTTTTTAGCAAATAAGAGGGAGACTCCTTTCGATTTTGTAGAGTTGTTAGGTGCGTGTATGGAAGTTGGGAATCGATAGTTGGAGAGTTTGGGGATGGAGCTTGTTCTAAAGTGTGTCTCCTGGAGAAAGACAATGTCCGCTTTATTTTTATGCATGGAAAGTAGCAACTGAGAGCGTTTTTCAGGGATGTTAAGTCCCCTTGCATTTAGAGATATTATTTTGATTGATTTGTTGTTGGGTGATGGTGTGTGCTGCATATTGCTGGCGGGTTTGAACTTTGGATGAGCTGAGTAAGGATAGCGTGAAGAGACCTTATACCTGAGCGTCTCTGTCGGAGGAGGACGAGGAAGGGGTTGTAGAGGGGATTAGACAGAGGTGTCAGAGAATTTGTAGCTCTGGAGGGGGTTTCGAAAATTATTCGGGGTTTTAGAAGGTGTATGGGGGGTCTAAGAGTACAATACTATTATGTTAGAGTGCAGTGTGTAAGTGAGAGTGAACAGTCGGGTGACTTCGCTTATGGGTGTGGTCGTTTCCGGTGATCAGCGAGATCCTGCTCGCTGGTCCGTAGGGAAAAACTACCTAAGTTTAGGTAGAACCGGAATGAGTCTGTGGCGTGTAATGAGATCTGAGATATATATCAGCTGAAGTGCTTATGGGCGCCACTGAAGTGAGGAGCGACTGAAGTCGGAATGAAGGGGTGTGTTTTCGAATAGGAGAGGCTACCCGCTTGACAGGGAGGTGGAACAAGCCTATGTGGGAGGTGTAAAATTATGGTGAACTAGTGGAGAGGGGAACCTGGGTAATGTATGAATAGATATGAGGAATAATAAATAATGGGCGCCGAGATGCTCGTTTAGTTACAAAGGCGTGCCAAACATTTGTGAGGAGTTACCTGTATGTCTGAGGTAGAGTGCCGTCTGAGGTTTTGATTCGTATGTCCCTGGTCCGTGATAGTCTCTATTCAGGGTACTGTCTAGGCAAGACTAATCTAGTGTATGTTTCGTAAGTGTTACAGAGGTTTTGATTACCATATGTCGGCAGGAATCCTAAACACTTCTTAAAATTGACCATCGGTGATGGATTAAAGTCAAATAAAGCTCATAACCGTGGAGATCCCAACCTATCATGCTATCAGCCTTGGTCCAACAATTGTGTATTGCGTTGGCTACTGCCCCCTATGTTGGGCGGGTATGTTTAAGCTCTGTGTTTTGGTTTAACCGGGAGCAGTGAGATGTGCGCGTCTTCTATGACAAGTCGCGGCAAGCTGCTGTGTCACCAGCTGGAGGGTAGGAGACCGGGAATTCGAATCAAGAGGGAACATGGGCCTTCCCTCAATCATGCCTAGGATACATCTAGATGTGTAGTACCTTCCGTAACCTCTATATACTGGGTGGAGTCTCAAATCTTACGTGGCCATGAATAGAGTAGGGGCCTGTAGAGACACCATGCCCCCACGCCACAGGTCAATAGTGCATGCGTCATTGAGAATACCCTATGCTGGGTATGATGAGCTGGGACGCCGAGGTCACCAAGCCCCTCAACCATCTGTGGAGATTGGCGTTTAGTGGAGATATTTTCCCAGTTAATAAGAACCCTGTTTATCACGTTTTAATGCAACCAGGGCTAGTCTAGATGGGTGCAACCTGCTTCATTACTTGAACACAGCAGTATATTAGTGTATGGCGTAGGTAGCATGATGCCCCCGGGGCCCCCCCTCCACCCATGAGTACAGGATAAATTTATGTGCATGCTGATCGACCAATTATGAGCTCATCGCTTTAAAAAGTTGGAACTAAAACCTAAGCCTTTCATGTCATACATTCCAAGTATCATCCATACAGCATAGGAGGTGATGACCTGCGGGAACCGTATCTCCCCCACCTGCATGCTGCAAGTGGTGTAACCGGGGTAATGTCTAACCGAGGAGTGGTAGTGTAATCAGCGTTCTAGATAACCGTGTGCCATGCATCGGGCAATATCCCAGATTAATCTGATCAAACCTGTATTAAATTGCACATAAATTCGTGTATGGAGCATCGGTCTTATATTGTGTAATTTTGGCAATATCATGTAGGAGAGCACTTATATCATTCCCGCGAACCATCACCTCCCCCATTCTTGTCCAGTCAATTCCAGACTAGAGATATTAAGCACTAATGGTTAGCATAAGACATTAAAAGGTTAGTGATAGCACGAGAGCTTTTACATTTCAGTTGAATCTTAGAGCTACCCGGTCTCCCTCATTCTCCGTTTAAAGTGTGTGTGAGTAAGGGATCAGAGGAGGAAAGGATACTGTGACTGTGGGCACATAGCTGGCGAGAGTGACCAAAGCCGTGTGAGCTAAAATGTCATGTCTTGTGTGATCTTGGTTTCTTCCTATGTTGAAGATAGTGTTGATCCGGGGTTCCTGATTCTTCTCTACATCAGCAGTCCGTGTGGTTTCAGTGTTCTCACTCGTAGGGTGACGTTTCGAGCGGATTGGTTAAGTCCTGAGCCGACAGTTAGGGCTGCAGGGAGCTTGGCGGTTAGCGGCTGGTGTGGTCAAAACGTAACATAAACCAGAGAAGGAGAAAAGAAAAAAAAACTGGAACGGAACTCACTGTAACCCGTGAAACAAAAGACAGTGAGCGAATCGAGACTCCGTGTGTCATGCGATCCGGCTTCGCTGATCAGCGGTCCCGGCGTGCTCGTCTGGTCTGCGGTGTGTCTAGCGGGCTGGGGCCCCTGGCAGTACCAGGTCCATGGAGACGTTGTCTTGCTTCGGATGGGGATCGCTGCCGTCTGTAGCGATGCGGCTGAGTGTCCATTGGTTCACTGTCAGGCGGGAGTTTTCTGGAGGCCGGAGGGCGGAATTCCGCATACCATTCGGGGACATCCGTGAACGGTAAGTCAAGGGTTTCGCAGAAATAGCGTAAATCTTCCGGCACTCTGAGCAGTGCAGTGCGGCCCTGGTAGGATGCTGACAACCCGAAGGGAAATTTCCACCTGTATGCGATGTCCTTGGAACGTAGTACTTCCAGCAGGGAACGCAGTTCTCTCCGGCGCTGTAGTGTTATTGTGGAGAGATCTTGAAAAATGCGTATGTCGGCGCCATTGTGTGAGAGCTTTGTAGCCATACGGGCCTTACGAAGCAGTTCTTCTTTCAGATGGTAGTCAATAATATGACAAATCACATCCCTAGGCGGGTCAGCTTCTCTCCCCCGTGGGCGTAGGGCGCGGTGTATGCGTTCCATACCTATGGGGGTGGCTGGTGGTTTATCCAGGAGACTGTTAAAGAAGCTGGATATCTCTGCTTGGAGCCTGTCAGCCTCAATCGATTCCGGCAGGCCTCTCACCCGCAAATTGTGGCGCCTACCACGATTGTCCAAATCCTCCAAGTGTCGATTCATATCTCGCAGTTGTAGGGTGTGTGTATCCAGGGCCTGGCATGTACGGCGGAGCACTGTAGAGTGGGTCGTGGTCGTCTTCTCCACTTCCTGGACTCTGCCTGCAATCGCTTGAATGTCGATCTTGAGATCCGTGATTGCCGCTGTTAGAGCTGCCGTGAGGGTGTTTTTTATATCCTGCGCTACGGAGTGTAGGTCTTGGAGGCTGGGTTGGGAATTCGGCGTTAGAATCACTGCTCCATTTTCCTCCGTTAGGCCTGTTGTCTGAGGCAGGCCTCGTGTGGGCGCCATGTTGCCAGAATGGGAGCGGAACATTTCTGGTATAATGTGGCTATTCCTACCAGTCAAGTCGCGAGGGGACCTTGATCTGGATGCGGAGGAGCTGCGGGATGAAGTTCCCATGGTTTTTTCGCGTTAAGGTGGGCAAATAACCTCCGTTTTAGCTAGAAGATCCTCTCTGTCAGCGGGAGCAGAAGATTTAAGCTGCCATCTTCTCCCGAGGTCAGGCCACGCCCCCCAAAAACAAGATTTATACAATCCGTGATGAAATCTCCATTCTACAGGCATCTCCCCCAGTAAAGACCCCATGTCAACAGGTACAATTGACACTTCCCTTATTCAAACCTGCTACTACAAAGTTGCTAAACTCCTTTCTACCGCTCACCTAACCACCTGTCCCCTGGACCCTATTCCCTCTCAAATACTACGGTCACCCTCTGACTGTAGCCTACACTCTCTAACCCACATCTTCAATCTCTCCCTCACCTCTGGCATCTTCCGCAATGCTCTAAAACATGCATTGGTCACCCCCATACTTAAAAAGCCATCCTTGGACCCTACCAATCTTAATCTATGGCCTATCTCCTTGCTCTCCTTTTCCTCTAAACTCCTTGAACACCTGGTTTACAACCAACTGAGTGACCACCTCATTAAGAAAAACCTTCTTGATCGCCTTCAATCTGGATTTTGTCCTCAACACTCCACAGAAACTGCTCGTTTAAAACTCACAAATTACCTACTAACTGCAAAAACCAATGTACACTATTCTGTACTCCTACTTCTGGACCTTTCAGCTGCCTTTGACACGGTTGTACACCCCCTCCTACTCAAAAAAACTTTACTCCCTCTGTCTCCGTGACTATGCTCTACTTGGCTCTCATCCTACCTATCCCAACGCACCTTCAGTGTCACTTACAATTCTACTTCCTCCTCTCCTCTTCCTTTCTCTTCCTTGGGTCATCCTCTCATGGCTTTCAATATTATTTCTATGCTGATGACACCTACATCTATCTCTCCACCCTTCAACTCACGCATCACTAACTTACTAACAGACATATCTTTCTGGATGTCACACCACTTCCTCAAACTCAACTTATTCCCCTGACTTATCTGTCAAGAGCAATGGCACAACCATCCACCCATCCCCACATGTCAGCATGCTAGGTGTTATCCTGAACTCTGAACTCTCCTTTTTTCCCCACATCCAATCACTTTCCAAAGCTTGCCACCTCAACATCTCTAAACTAAGTCCCTTTCTAACCAATGAAACCACAAAGCTCCTGATTCACTCCCTGGTTATCTCTTGCCTTGACTATTGCAACTCTGCAACTCCCTCCTCATTGGCTTACCTTTAAATAGACTATCTCCCTTCAGTCCATCATGCATGCTGCTGCCAGACTCATCCAACTTACAAATCACTTATGCCCTGTACACGGTCGGACTTTCCGACGGGAAATGTGCGATCAAAGCTTGTTGTTGGAAATTCTGATTGTGTGTGGGCTCCATTGGACTTTTTCCATCGGAATTTCCGACACACAAGTTTGAGAGCAGGAAATAAAATTTTCCGACAACAAAATCAGATCATTTAAATTCTGGTCGTGTGTACACAAATCCGACGCACAAAGTGCCACTCATGCTCAAAATAAATTAGGGGGGAAAGCTATTGGCTACTGCCCCATTTATAGTCCCGATGTACATGTTGTACGTCACCGCGTTCAGAACGATCAGATTTTCCGACAACTTTGTGCGACCGTGTGTATGCAAGACAAGTTTGGCCCAAAATCCGTCTGAAAAAATCCGACAGATTTTGTGGTCGAAATGTCCGATCAATGTCCGATTGTGTGTACAGGGCATTAGTGTCTGCTACCCCTCTCTGCCAATCCCTTCATTGGCTGCCACTCGTCCAACAAATTAAATTCAAAATACGAACAATAAGTTACAAAGCCATCCACAACTCTGCCCCCAGCTACATCACTAGCCTCGTCCAAAATTCCAACCCAATCGCCCTCTTCGTTCCTCCCAAGACTTCCTGCTCTCTAGCTCCTTCATCACCTCCTCTCTTATCTTCCTCCAGGACTTCTCCGAGCCTCGCCCATCCTCTGGAATTCTCTACCCCAATCTGTCAGACGGTCTTCAAATTTATCCACTTTTAGGCAATCCCTGAAAACATTCCTCTTCAGAGAAGCCTATCCTGCCTCCATCTAACAACTACACTTCTATTTTCTCCATCAGTTCATCCCCCACAGCTATTACGCTTCTGTATAACTTGACCTTCCCTCCTAGATTGTAAGCTCTAACGAGCAGGGCTCTCCGATTCCTCCCTGTATAGAATTGTATTGCAATTGTACTGTCTGCCCTGATGTTGTAAAGCGCTGCGCAAACTGTCAGTGCTATATATAAATCCTGTATAATAATAATAAATCTCTGCCATAAAAGTGGCAAAGTCTGATTTATCCTCACTAGGGATGAGGGATCCTCACTAGGGATAATTTATCCTCACTATGGATGAGCTTCGAGTTAAACCCATGTTCGACTGGCCAATTATGGCTCAGGGGGTTTAGTACACGCCCCACACTATATAATGCCACCTGCGTGGCGGCCTTGTGTAGTGTGTTGAGGCGGCAGCGGAGAGATAGACAGAGAGAGACAGTGTCACTTGATTTAAGTTAGATTGAGTAGGCAGACAAGTCAGTTAGCTGCACTTACAGTGTATTGTGTATATATATATGCATCCTAGCTGTTGTGTGTGTGATAATATATATATATATATATATATATATACACACACACACACACAGACACACACACACACATATATACACACACACACACATACATACACACATTTACACACACACACACACACTGTATTCAGTTTAGCTAGATCCATTCCCGTTATTCTCTTTCTACTGACAGGCAGGCAGGTGTTTATACAGTATTTACAGCTACCTGAAGAAAATTGCTGATGTTCTTCTGATCCTATTAGTCCTATTAGCTACAGTATTTACAGTTAGTGTAGTGCGTCCTCTGCACAGTGTGCACCTAAAGCTACCTGAAGAAAATTGGTGGTGTTTTTATGATCCTATTAGTACCGCAGACAGCTTCAGTATTTACAGTTAGTGTAGTGCGTCCTCTGCACAGTGTGCACCTATGCTGGTGTTGTTATGATTCTATTAGTACCACAGGCAGCTGCAGTATTTCCAGTTAGTGTAGTGCGTCCTCTGCACAGTGTGCACCTAAAGCTACCTGAAGAAAATTGGTGGTGTTCTTCTGATCCTATTAGTACCGCAGGCAGCTGCAGTATTTACAGTTAGTGTAGTGCATCCTCTGCACAGTGTGCACCTAAAGCTACCTGAAGACAATTGCTGTTGTTCTGATCCTATTAATACCACAGGCAGGCAGCTACAGTATTTACAGTTAGTGTACTGTGTCCTCTGCACAGTGTGCACCTAAAGCTACCTGATGAAAATTGGTGGTGTTCTTCTGATCCTATTAGTACCACAGGCAGGCAGCTACAGTATTTACAGTTAGTGTACTGTGTCCTCCGCACAGTGTGCACCTAAATCTACCTGAAGAAAATTGGTGGTGTTCTTCTGATTCTAATAGTACCACACGCAGGCAGCTGCAGTATTTACAGGTAGTGTACTGCATCCTCTGCACAGTGTGCACCTAAAGCTACCTGAAGTCAATTGCTGTTGTTCTGATCCTATTAATACCACTGGTAGGCAGCTGCAGTATTTACAGTTGGTGTACTGTGTCCTCTTCACAGTGTGCACTTAAAGCTACTTGAAGACAATTGCTGGTGTTCTCATACTAATAATACTACAGGCAGGCAATTCTGCTAGCTGCAGTATCAATATATATATATATATATATATATATATATATATATATATATATATATATATATATATATATATATATATATATATACACATCCCAGCTTTGTGCAGCTACATCTCACTGCAGGCCATTAATATGTCTGGAAGGCCAACAGTTAGACAGTCACAAGCCAATAAAAGAGGGCAAGCAGGCTCTGTGTCTAGAGGCAACAGTGCTGGTCGTGGAGACGGTGCATCCTCATCAGCACGTGGCTGTGGGACACGCTTGTCCTTTTTTTCGGCAGCTGGCCGCGTTGAGCCGCAACATGCAGAAGACTTGGTAGAGTGGATGACCAAGCTGTCCTCATCCTCCTCATCCTCTCTCACCCAGGCTGAGGGTACTTTGTCTGGCAAAGCAGCTGGCAACGCGGCTTCTTCCCTCGGCTCAATGGCATCAGTCACTCCTTCCCTAGCCCCACCATGTCCTCCTGAGGAGTACCCCGAACTGTTTGACCACAGTGTTGGGTACATGCTCTAGGAGGATGCCTAGCGTTTTGAAGGCTCCGATGATGGTACCCAGCTAGAGGAAGGCAGTAACGTGAGCCCAGAGAGAGGGGTGCCCAAGAAGGACAGCAATCTGGCAGTCATGTTCCCCCAGCTGCAGCATACTGCCAGGTTTGTTCCAGTTATGAGGGAGGGGATGATGAGGTCACTGACTCCTAGTGGGTGCCTGATAAGAGAGAGGAGGAGGAGGCACATCAACGAGGCAGGATGCCCTCCCTGGGCCAGCTTAAGGGCAGAGCTCTGTATGTGCAGGGCGCTGCTGTCTCTGTGCGTTATTCCAAAAGTTCTTTGGTGTGGGCCTTTTTTAAGATGAGTGCATCAGATCCCGCTGCTGCTATTTGCAACATATGTCTCAAGCGTATCTTGCGTGGCCAAAACATCACCCGCTTGGGCACCACATGTCGACCTGCCATGCAGTTCGTTGGCAAGCGTACCTAAAAGACCCACACCAAAGAACAAAGCAGACCTCTCCTTGCTTCTCATCAGCTGGGATCTCTAACCCCACTATACCTTCAGTCCTCTCTGAAACCTGCACTGAGAGGAATGAAGGTGTAGAATTGCGGGCAATCCACTATCATCAGTACACCGATGTCCGATTGTACCAGGCAAATTTCCCTGCCTCAGCTGCTGCACCGCCGAAAGAAGTTCGCTCCCAGCCATCCACATGCCCAGCGGTTGAATGCTAGCTTGGCTAAATTGCTAGCACTTCAGCTGCTTCCTTTTCAGTTGGTAGACTCTGCCCCCTTCCTTGAGTTTGAGGAATGTGCGGTTCCTCAGTGGCAGGTTCCCAAACGCCACTTTTTCTCATGGAAGGCGATTCTGGCTCTCTACCGGCATGTGGAAGGCAATGTCTTGGCCTTGCTGGACAGGGCGGTCAGCGGTAAGGTGCATATTACCACTGACTCATGGTCCAACAGGCATGGACATGGACATTGCCCATCTTTCACCGCGCACTGGGTGACTCTTCTGGCAGCTGGGAAGGATGCAGGACAGCGTGCAGTAGTGTTGGAGGTTGTTCCGCCACCACGCCTCCAAAATTCTACTAGTGGTGATTCTGCCACACCTCTATCCTCCCCCCCTCCTCTTCTTCTTCCTCCATGGCCTCTTCCTGTGCTGATTTGTCCTCGGAACCAGTGGTGCTCCGTAGGCATTCAAGGGGCTACGCAAACACACAGGCAAAAAGATGCCATGTGGTGCTTGAGCTGGTGTGCTTGGGTGACAGGAGCCACATGGGCCAGAGATTGTCAGCTCTGCAGGGGCAGGTTCAGAGGTGGTTGACGCCACGCCAGCTTAAGCCAGGTATGGTGGTTTGCGACAATGGCACCAACCTCCTCTCCGCCCTCCAACAGGGACAACTGACACATGTGCCCTGTTTGGCTCATGTCCTTAACTTGGTGGCGCAGTGGTTCTTGGGCAGGTACCTGGTCTTACAGGATGTCCTGAGGCAGGCCAGGAAAGTCTGTGTGCATTTCCGCAGTTCAAATAATGCCAGTGCTTGGCTGGCTGACCTCCAAAAGGAATTTAACCTGCCCAAGAACCGCCTAATCTGTGACATGCCCACCAGGTGGAACTCAATGTTGGCCATGCTGCAGTGGCTGCACATGCAGCAGAGGGCCATCAATGAGTACCTATGCAACTATGGCACCAGGACAGGGTTAGGGGACCTTGGTTTTTTTCCCCACGCCAGTGGGCTATGATCAGGGATGCATGCACTGTCCTGCCACCATTTGAGGAGGCCATGAGGATGGTGAGCAGTGACAATGCATATATCAGTGACACTGTCCCTCTTGTCCACCTGTTGGAGCACACGCTGCATGGAATAATGGACAGGGCACTTGAGGCAGAACAGAGGAAGAGGAGAACTTCCTTACCTCTCAAGGCCCCCTTTATGCAGACAGTGTTCCTGCATGCCCGCCAATCACACAGGAACAGGACGAGGAGGAGGAGGTGGAATGTGTCAGCATGGAGGTGGAGCCTGGCACTCAGCATCAGCAGCAGTCTTCAAGGGATCATTTACAGTCCGAAGAGACCCATGGACTAGTACGTGGCTGGGAGAAGGTGGCTGCGGATCATGTCATCCTTAGTGACCCAAAGGACTCTGGACCGTATGCCTCACAAACCTACCCCGCATGGCCTCCCTGATCCTGCAAAGCCTGCAGAAGGATCCTCGTATTCGTGGTATCAAGGGGAGGGATGATTACTGGCTGGCAACCCTCCTTGATCCACATTACAAGGGTAAGGTTGCAAACCTTATCTTGCCCTTGCAGAGGGGGCAGAGGATGAAACATCTTCGGGAAGGCCTTGCTGAAAGTTTTGTGCAATGCGTTTCCAGAGCCTAGGAGGTTACAACTTCCTGGTCCTCCTGGACAATGTGTTGCTGAGGCTTCGGTCAGTCACAGAAGGAGCAGTGGAGAAGGTGGCCATCTGACCAATGCGTTTAGACAATTTTTTAGTCCGCAGCCCTAAGGTCTGATCGGTTCCAGCAACCATCGCCAGCGTCTGATTCACATGGCACAGGATTTCCTAGGGGCAAGATCAGACTTGGACAGCTTTCCCACCGAAAATCCTCTGGGTTACTGGGTCTTGAGGATGGATCACTGGCCCGAGCTTGCACAGTATGCAATTGAGCCACTGGCCTGTCCTGCATCCAGCGTTCTTTTGGAATGCACATTCAGTACTGCTGGAGGCTTTGTAACCAATCACAGGGTGCGCCTGTCCACCGAATCGGTCGATCGGCTGACCTTCATAAAAATGAATCAGTCTTGGATCACCAGCTACCAAGCACCTGATGCTGATGTAACCAATTGATTTTTTTTTTAATGTGAGATCCCTCCCAGACTGCCTATGCTGATGCTGAGTGACTATCCTGTTATGCTGAGTCACAATCCTCTTCCTCCTCAATTTTCATGCTGATAGCTTGTAAGAACATTTTTGATTCTGGGCACTGCCACCAGTGGCCAAGGCCCAATTTTTCTGCCCCTATTTAACAGGGGCGTGTAATTACAATTTTTGATGCAATACTTTGCAGCAGGGCTCATTCCTGCGCTCCACCTATAGCATCTGTGAGGGGTTGCAGTGTTGTGGCAATTTTTTCTCTCCAATAGATTTTTATTGAGTTTTACACAGTACAGGTTATGTAGTCATAGTAAGGAACGAAAATATTAAAATGCAAGTATAAAGACTAGTTATTGCAAGTACAATCTGGTTAGAGATCATATGAACATTGTTCCTAAAATCTGGAATGCAGTAGGAAAAACAGAAGAATAACCGATAACAATATGATTATAAAATATAGTGTAGAGTAGTTAACCTGGGATGGTAGGGGGAAGGGTAGGGTAGGGAGGGGAGGGAGGGGGTACAAGAGGAAGGGAGAGGAGGGAGGGATAAGGGAGAGAGAGCATCAAGTGGGTAGCAAGTTGTGAAACAGAACTCTCAATTGTTAATTCTTTTTGAGTACCAAAGGTTCCATGGGTTCCAAAGGACTAGTGACTTTGTGTACGATTGCTTACTACATGACAGGATGGTTTCATAAGTGAAATGAGTTTGTACTAAGTTGATTACTTCAGTAAGGCAAGGAATGTTATCTGATTTCCAGTTTCTAGTGATCAAAAGTTTGGTAGCTAGAAGGATGTGTGTGGTCACTGATCTCTGATATGTTGGTAAGTCATCTACAGTATGTTCAGATTGAGAATGGCTAACTGTGGAGTTAGTGCTACCAAGCTATGGAATATGTTTTGTAGTATGGTTTCCACTTTTTTCCAGTGCTGAGTTACATGCGGACAAGACCAAAGGATGTGAAGGAGTGTGCCTGGGTGGCCACAGTTTCTCCAGCATTCATGTGAAGTGTGTTGGTGGAATTTGGCCAATCTGGACAGAGTTAGGTACCATCTCATTAGTGTCTTTTGCGTGAGTTCCCATAGGGAGGTGCATGTTGTTGCTTTGTAAATAGATGTGATTGCTGTTTGCCATTGTGTATCTGTGAATTGTGTTTGTAAGTTTTTTTCCCAGTCAAGGAGGGGTTTGGATTTGATGAACATGTTTTTTTCTTGTAAAAGTGAGTATATGAGGGAGGTCCCCTTAGTGTTATGCCCCATACACACGATCGCACATTGATTGGACATTCCGACAACAAAATCCATTGATTTTTTCCGACGGATGTTAGCTCAAACTTGTTTTGCATACACACGGTCGCACAAAGTTGTCGGAATAACTGATCGCCAAGAACGCGGTCACTTACACCACGTACGACAAGACTATAAAAGGGCAGTTCAGAACCAAGCGCGGCACCCTTTGGGCTCCTTTTGCTAATCTCGGGTTAGTAAAAATTTGGAGAGAGACGATTTGCGCTTTTTCAGACTCGTGGCTTTCAGATCATTTTCTGCTGTTCAGTTTGTGCTTGTGAATTTGTATCTGGTCTTCAGTGCATGCAGCGAATACAATTGACTTGTCATTGTGTTCGTTCGTTACTGATTTTTAGGTCGCTCTTCACAGGCCTTGCTGTTCTTCAGTGCGTTCTGTTACTTCGTTCTGAACAGCCGACCGTTTTCTAGCCATGTTGCGTATACGTACTCCTCGTAGAGTTCGTGCTGTGTGGGGGCTTGGTGTTGGGGTCTTTACCTTGACACAAGTCCAGTCCATGAACAGGGTGGGGGGGAGTTCATGGACCAAGAATTGGTTGCTCCAGCGTGACCAGTTCTGTCACATGCCTTTGCTCCGTGAGAATAATCCTGACGATTTCAGGAACTTTCTCAGGATGACGGACCCTGTATTTCACCGTTTGTTGGCTTTGCTGACCCCCTATATAAGCAGGCAGGATACCTGCATGAGGCAAGCCATCACTCCGGAGCAGAGGCTAGTCGCCACCCTGCGGTACTTAGCAATGGGGAGAAGCCTGCAGGACCTCAAGTTCGACAGGCATCTCCCCCCAGGCTCTGGGGATCATTATCCCAGAGACCTGTTCTGCCATCATTCAGGTCCTGCAGAAGGAGTATATGAAGACAAGATTTTTATCCTTTAACATCACATTTTATTGTATATAATGTTTGTTAATATATTGTATTTCTTTCCTCATTCCATAATTACCATGATTGTAACATGCTGTGAATGTCCCCTTTGTCCTCATGCATGCTGGATTTTTCTGTAATTTTTTTTTGTCCTTCATACATATTTGCCTTCACTTACTTCCCCAGCATGCTCTCCTGGCCCTATATTCACCTTGTGTAGTGACTTAATGTATTTTGTCAGCTCCATAGTAGTGCTTTACCCTAAACACCCCCTAAAATGTGTAAAATTGTGATTTGTGCTTTAACCACTTCAGCCCCGGACCATTATGCTGCCTAAGGACCAGAGGACTTTTTCCAATTTGGCACTGCGTCGCTTTAACTGCTAATTGCGCGGTCATGCAATGCTGTACCCAAATGAAATTTGCGTCATTTTCTTCCCACAAATAGAGCTTTCTTTTGATGGTATTTGATCACCTCTGCCATTTTTATTTTTTGCGCTATAAAACGGAAAAGACCGAAAATTTTGAAAAAAAAATGATATTTTCTACTGTTTGTTATAAAAAAAATCCAATAAACTCAATTTTAGTCATGCATTTAGGCCAAAATGTATTCGGCCACATGTCTTTGGTAAAAAAAAATGTCAATAAGCGTATATTTATTGGTTTGCGCAAAAGTTATAGCGCCTACAAACTAGGGTACATTTTCTGGAATTTACACAGCCTTTAATTTATGACTGCCTATGTCGTTTCTTGAGGTGCTTAAATGGCAGGGCAGTACAAACCCCCCCCAAATGACCCCATTTTGGAAAGTAGACACCCCAAGGAAATTGCTGAGAGGCATTTTGAACCCATTGAATATTTTTTTTTTGTCCCAAGTGATTGAATAATGACAAAAAAAAAATATTTACAAAAAGTTGTCACTAAATGATATATTGCTCACACAGGCCATAGGCCTATGTGGAATTGCACCCCAAAATACATTCAGCTGCTTCTCCTGAGTATGGGGATACCACATGTGTGGTACTTTTTGGGAGCCTAGCCGCGTACTGGGCCCCGAAAACCAATCACCGCCTTCAGGATTTCTAAGGGCGTAAATTTTTGATTTCACTCCTCACTACCTATCACAGTTTTGAAGGCCATAAAATGCCCAGATGGAACAAAACCCCCCCAAATAACCACATTTTGGAAAGTAGACACCCCAAGCTAATTGCTGAGAGGCATGTTGAGTCCATGGAATATTTTATATTTTGACACAAGTTGCGGGAAAGTGACAATTTTTTTTTATTTTTTTTGCACAAAGTTGTCACTAAATGATATATTGCTCACACAGGCCATGGGCATATGTGGAATTGCACCCCAAAATACATTTAGCTTCTTCTCCTGAGTATGGGGATACCACGTGTGGGACTTTTTTGGGAGCCTAGCTGCGTACGGGGCCCCGAAACCCAATCACCGCCTTCAGGATTTCTAAGGGTGTAAATTTTTGATTTCACTCTTCACTGCCCATCACAGTTTTGGAGGCCATGGAATGCCCAGGTGGCACAAACGCCCCCAAATGACCCCATTTTGGAAAGTAGACACCCCAAGCTATTTGCTGAGAGGCATGGTGAGTATTTTGCAGCTCTCATTTGTTTTTGAAAATGAAGAAAGACAAGAAAAAACATGTTTTTTTTCTTTTTTCAATTTTCAAAACTTTGTGACAAAAAGTGAGGTCTGCAAAATACTCACTATACCTCTCAGCAAATAGCTTGGGGTGTCTACTTTCCAAAATGGGGTCATGGGGGGGGGGGTTTGTGCCACCTGGGCATTCCATGGCCTCCGAAACTGTGATAGGCAGTGAAGAGTGAAATCAAAAATTTACGCCCTTAGAAAGCCTGAAGGCGGTGCTTGGTTTTCAGGGTCCCGTACGCGGCTAGGCTCCCAAAAAGTCTTACACATGTGGTATTCCCGAACTCAGGAGAAGCAACAGAATGTATTTTGGGGTGTAATTTCACATATTCCCATGGCATGTTTGAGCAATATATCATTTAGTGACAACTTTGTGCAAAAAAAACAAACAAATTTGTCTCTTTCCCACAACTTATTTCACAATATAAAATATTCCATGGACTCGACATGACTCTCAGCAAATAGCTTGGGGTGCCTACTTTCCAAAATGGGGTCATTTGGGGGTGTTTTGAACTGTCCTGGCATTTTATGCACAACATTTAGAAGCTTATGTCACACATCACCCACTCTTCTAACCACTTGAAGACAAAGCCCTTCTGACACTTTTTGTTTACATGAAATAATTATTTTTTTTTGCAAGAAAATTACTTTGAACCCCCAAACATTTTATATTTTTTTAAAGTAAATGCCCTACAGATTAAAATGGTGGGTGTTTCATTTTTTTTTTCACACTGTATTTGCGCAGCGATTTTTCAAACGCATTTTTTGGGGAAAAAACACACTTTTTTAAATTTTAATGCACTAAAACACACTATATTGCCCAAATGTTTGATGAAATAAAAAATATGATCATAGGCCGAGTACATGGATACCAAACATGACATGCTTTAAAATTGCGCACAAACGTGCAGTGGCGATAAACTAAATACATTTTTAAAAGCCTTTAAAAGCCTTTACAGGTTACCACTTTAGATTTACAGAGAAGGTCTACTGCTAAAATTACTGCCCTCGATCTGACATTCGCGGTGACACCTCACATTCATGGTGCAATTGCTGTTTACATTTGACGCCAGACCGACGCTTGCGTTCGCCTTGCGCAAGAGCAGGGGGGGACAGAGGTGCTTTTTTTTTATTTTTCTTTATTATTTTTTTGCTTTTTTATCTTATTTTTAAACTGTTCCTTTCATTTTTTTTTTATCATTTTTATTGTTATCTCAGGGAATGTAAATATCCCCTATGATAGCAATAGGTAGTGACAGGTACTCTTTTTTTAAAAAGTTGGGGTCTATTAGACCCTAGATCTCTCCTCTGCCCTCAAAGCATCTGATCACACCAAGATCGGTGTGATAAAATGCTTTCCCAATTTCCCAATGGTGCTGTTTACATCCGGCGAAATCTAAGTCATGAAATGCTCGTAGCTTCCGGTTTCTTAGGTCATAGAGATGTTTGGAGCCACTTTGGTCTCTGATCAGCTCTATGGTCAGCTGGCTGAATCACCGGCTGCATTCTCAGGTTCCCTGTTGAGACAGGAGAGCCAGAGAAAAACACGGAAGACGGTGGGGGCATTCCCTCCCACTGCTTGTAAAAGCAGTCTAGAGGCAAATTAGCCACTAGGATTGCTTTTACATGAAAGCCGACCGCTGGCTGAAAAGAATGATACCAAGATGATACCTAAACCTGCAGGCATCATTCTGGTATAACCACTCAAAGTCGTGAATGGCGTACCTGAAGACAAAAAAATGGTTAACAATAAAACACAGTAAACGGTAAAGTATAAAAAACTGCATACCTGAAAAGCAAACATGATAAAACATAATAACAATAAAACATTGCAGAATAGAATACAGTAAAAAAGAGCAGAACAATAGAGAGAGAATAGAGAGAGAGAGAACAATAAAACGACAACTATTTTTTTTATTTGATATATTTTTTTTTATTTTTTTTTTACACTTTTTTTTGTAACTAACTTTTATAACTGTAACCGGTTCCAGGTTCGGTTCTCTCAAAATGCGATGGCATCTTGGGAGACCCTGTGAAAGTGTGTCCTAGTCTGTGCAATGCTGTACCCTACGCTAATACTCAACTAGTGTATGGTAGCGTTCAAAACATTCACCAATGCAAAGACCAGGATTGTCAGGACAGAAGGGACAATAATAGCGGGTGTCACGCCTATATCCACGCTTGCTGCAGACACGACATCTTTTTTGGGGGGGTTCGCTGGGTAGGGGTACTCGGGAGGACATAAAGAAAATGCCTCTCATGCAGCCGACTGCATTTGGTTGGGGATGTGAATGGGGGAATTACGGGTGCTGCAGAAGTGGTGGGTTCCCAATTAGGATTGGCAAATGCAGCAGGAAGGGCATGATGGGCACAACGGACCTGTTTGTCTTCTTCTTGGTGGCAGCGGGACACTACTTGTGCTTGCCACCTCACCAGCTTGAACTGCACTTATGGGACTCGCCACATCACCAAGTGTTACTGCAGTGCTGGTTTGACTACGACCGGGGTGTACTAGGCCACTGGTGCTTGCCAGTTCACCAAAACGCTACCAAAAAAACTGTTAGCGATCACAGGGATCAGGCCTGACTCTGCGAACGCTGCAGTTATGCATTTAGTGTTTTGTAAGTGACAGTGATCGATCAATACTGCACTTGGGTGGGCTGGGCTGGGTGGAGGGGCAAAACGCAGGTGCTAGCAGGTATCTGGGCTGATCCTGCTAACGCTGCGTTTTTGGGAACCCTAAACTGCTGGGGACGCTAGTAGAGATCTGATCGGATCAGATAATGATCCGTTCAGATACTATACCACTAAGGGAGGCATATGGTGCGTGCGTGGGTGTTAACGGTACTGGCGCTAATCTGACGCTGCCTGGGGCGATGCATATCACCGCCGGGCGATCAGGGGGCTAAACCTTTATTCGGTAATAAACGGCGGGTGCCCTGACACTATAAAAAATAAACGAACTAAGCAGCGTCAACCGTAACGGTTATACGGTGATCAGTGGTGAAAGGGTTAACTAGGGGGCGATCAAGGGGTTAAAACATTTATTAGATAGTATATGGGGGTCCCTGACGCTATAAAACGCTGACGGCGAACCTAAATATTTACCTCTCTAACTAGCGTCACCAGTGACACTAATACAGCGATCAGAAAAATGATCGCTTAGTGACACTGGCGACAGGGGGTGATCAAGGGGTTAAAACTTTATTAGGGGGGGTTAGGGGGGTACCCTAGACCTAAAGGGGACTAACCCTAACTGCCCTAACACACTAACTGTCACAAACTGACACCATGCAGTAATAAAAAAAAAAAAACTGCTTGGTGTCAGTGTGACAGGGGGGGGAGGGGTGATCAGGGGGTAAAGGGGGGTGTAATGTGTGCCTGGCATGTTCTACTGTGTGTGTGTGTGTGTGTGTTTGGTGCACTCACATTTCAGTCTTCTCTCCTCGGCGCTGGAACGGAAAATACCGAGCCGAGGAGAGGTGAGATCACTTCCTCCGCTTCTGTTTACATTTCAGAAGCCGAGGAAGTCTGTCATTGGCCAGGAGCGATCGCGAGGGGGGAGCCACGAATGAGTGGCCTCCCCCTCACTTTTGATCGCCCCTGACCTTAATCCGACCGCCGCTGGCACCAGGGGGGTCCGATCGGACCCCCCACCCGCGGGCAGGCAAGGACGTACATGTAAGCCCTTTTGCCTGCCTGTGCCACTCTGCTGACGTACATCGTCGTGCTGCGGTCGTCAAGTGGTTAAATTCAGACAGAGTGCCAGAGGCTTTTTTTTTGGTGTCCCAAAATCATTTGGAACCCTCCCTCCCCCCAAATGCTAACTCAGCTGATACCAATCCGCTGATCCAATCTGCTGACTTTGCCAAACCCATACACACTATACCCACCTCTTTTGTGGTCAGATTTATGGATGAATTTCCCAAACCATGTAGTGCAAGCGCCTGCCTGAATACTTTCAAATGGTACTGGGGCTGACCAAAGTAATAGACATTATTTAGGCATTCATCTCTCAATGAAGTGGAAAGGGTTACCTGTCTAAAACATCTCCCCCCAAATAAAATTTTACAAATGGCCCATGAGAGGGGGGGGGGGGAATCTGATAGGTGAACCTTATACCTTTGTCTTTAAATACTCCCTAAAATAAATGTTATACTGATGTTGGCCAAGAATGTTTGTGTCTAATCTGCTTTCCATGTTTATGTGCAAAATGATTAATTTATTTTTCTTGTTTGACTCCACAGTTTCCTTCCAACCCACAGGAATGGCAGACTGTGGCCTCCCACTTTGCCCAGTGGTGGGACTTTCCTAACTGCAGAGGGGCAATTGATGGGAAACACATCCACATCATCCCACCACCCAACTCGGGGTCATTCTATTATAGTTATAAGGGGTTCAATAGTATTGTGATGTTGGTGGTGGTGTCGGCTACTTATGAGTTCCTGTGTGTGGACTTGGGGAAGAATGGCCAGATGTCAGATGGTGGAGTCATCGCCCAGACGGAGTTCTACAGGCATCTCCAGAATGGCAGCTTGGACTTGCCACCTCCAGAAGACAATGTGGAAGGACTCCATTCGTCTTTGTTGCAGATGAAGTGTTTGCGCTGGGGGACCATCTTATGCAGCCATTCCCTATGAGGACCCTCACCCCGGACCAGAGGGTTTTTAATTACCGACTGGCCAGAGCCAGAAGAGTGGTGGAGAACACTTTTGGAATCATGGCCAGCCGGTTGCGCCTATTTCTTACACCCATACATATGGCGGAGTATAAACTGAATCATATCATCCTGGCGTGCTGTGTTCTCCACAACTTTTTAGCAAGAAATTCTGCCAACTATGCTGCCTCAGTTGGGCCTGAGGCCGGAATTCATGTAAATGAACCAACCCCGATGGGTTGGCTTGCCCCCCCTGAGTGCCTGTGAAGTCCGTCTAAGATACCTTGAATACTTTGTGGGTAGGGGGGCCATCAATATGCCAGACAATGTCTGAGACATTTTTTAAATAAAAAACTAATTTTAACTACTGAAATATTTGCTGACATTTACTGCTTGTGTTTCTTTTAGCTGACCCTGACTGAAATGTGGGTAGTCCTGAAAATGGCATGATTGTGTAACATTAGAAAGCACTGTTGGGTGTTATTTACTAAAGGAAAATACACTTTGCACTACAAGTGCACTTGAGACTGCACTGAAACTGCACTTGTAGTGCAAAGTGGATTTGCCCTTAGGAAATAACACCCATTGTCACAGAAAACAACTAATTTTACCACAACAAAAGTTTAGGAGCATTGAAACAATAATCCACACATTCTTGATTATCAATCTTTTTAAAACAAACCAACATGTTTGTTGTATAACAATTTTTTGGGTCACATTAATAAAAGTAGAAATGTCTATTTAAGGTAAAACAGGCATGTTTAAAACCAACAAGAAATTCACAAATCTGGAACTTACAAAGTTCAACATTTGTAGAAATTGAAGGCAATATCAGACATGAGTATTTATAAACTGTGTTTGATATTGCGTTCAGATGGGGTGAAGTCACCCCTGGAAAAGCCAAATTTTGAAGATGCACACAAATTGCCGAATGTCAACATGTGCTAGCTGCCATCACGGGGGATCAAGGGACGTGTTTTGGGGGTGCAACCCCTTCCTCTCAGCTACTTTATTATCAAGGAAGGGGTTGCACCCCGAAAATGCCTACATTGATCTCCCGTGATGGCAGATAGCACATGTTGACACACTGTGTGCATCTTCAAAATTTGGCTTTTCTCGAATATGTCAAAAAATCTGCAAAATTTTTAGATTCAAAAAACTAAAAAAAAGTAAGGGATTTGGAGGTGTTTTAAACTCTCCCTAAAACATCAATTATGTTCTTCATTCTGTTTTGAACATCATTGATGTTTTTCTGGATGTTTTCCAAGTCCCTGTTACACCCCATGATCTCCCCGATCAGGATCTGTGCACTTTCACTGGTGAAATTACCTGGATCCACAAAATCAGGATCATCTAAAAATATAAAAACAAAAACACACCATGTATTATAAATCTGCCATCATCCTTCTCTTATCTGAGCCTGTGGTCGCAGACACTCACCTGTTGTGGTGACTATTTCCACCACGTCTCCCTCCTCCTCCTCCTGTTGACTTTGGTGGATTTCCACTTCCTCATGAGGTGGGGGGTCTGTGGTCTCCTCGGATGGGTGGTGTCCTCCGAGTCTTTTCTCCCCTATGTAAAAAAAAAAATAGGTATACTTAGCACACAGATATTTGATAGCAGAAATAGGAACATGAAACATTGCTTGTAAGTGGGGTACAATTGTCTATTTTGGCAGAGTTCCAAGATGAAGAAATATTTTTGTCACTTTGTCAAGCTTGAATACTTACATGTTTTGTACAAGCTTCACAGATGGAGTCACCCCTATAGTACACACTGGAGCACCTGTGTGGGGCCCCCTAATAGAAAGGGTGTTCTTGTGTTCCACACTAGTGCTCCAGTGTCCAGATGTGTAAACAGCTGCTGAGTGTCCTCTCCTTACACAGAATATAGTTTGCATTACATTCTAGTTACAAACCCATCTAGACACCAAGATTATTTTAAGAGAAGTAGGCTAGCAAAAATGTATTCAAATGCATATGGCCAAAACAATGGTGTTTTCTAGGCCGAACGAACAATGTTTCTGACGAACGAACAATGTGCCCAAGATCATGAAAGTTGCCATTTTAAACTGTACAAAAGTAAAGAAAAGCACATGGAACAGCATGAACGTAATAAAAATAACGAATAGGAACACAGGACAACTACTTACTTTTTTGCAGCACTCTCCGGATCCTTCTGTACTGCTCGTGCTCCCTTAATTTGAGGTCCGACCACCGCTTCCTGAGTTGATTTTTCATTCGCCGTACCCCAAAATTCCGGTGCAGACTCTTGACAACTTTCACCATGATCTTGGCCTTTCTGACATTGGGGTTGGGGTAAGGTCCATTCTTCCCGTCATAGTCGGCCCTCTTCAGTATGTCAACCATCTCCAATATCTCCCCAAAGGACATATTTGAGGCCTTAAATCGTCTCCTCTGGGATCGGGACGTTCTCCGGGCTTTCCTCCTCTTTGCTGTAATTAGCACACACCTGCTCTGTCTCCGCCATGTGCTCTTCCCCCACTGCGCCAAATGAGAAGGGGCGGGGAATAGACTAGAAAGAACATCAGGGGCGGGCGGAGTTTCATGCATGCGCAGTGTATATAAAGTGTAACATGCGTGCGTAGTACCTACGATCTGTGAGCGGAGGAAGGAGATTTGGAAGCGCTGATCGTGATAACGAAGGTAACATTTAAACTAGGGCCTATACTGATTCTAAATTGAGGGCTATATTGGGACAAGATTAGGAGACTTTAGCCTGACATTAGGGTTTGTCTTGTGTCTTGCAGATAAAATGGATAGCTTCAATGACCACAACTTCCTCCCCCTGTTCATAGACAAATACAGGGAGCTGCCCTGTCTGTGGCAAATCCAACACCCCCAATACAACAACAAACAAAAGGGGCAGGCAGCGCTGAAGAAACTGCTGGAGTTGGTGAAGCCGGTGGTCCCCACGGCAACCATTCCCTATTTAAAAGCCAAAATTGGTGGCCTGAGGAGCACATATCTTAGGGAGCGCAAGAAGGTCACAGATTCCCAGAGATCAGGAGCTGCAGCAGATGACGTTTATGTCCCCAGGCTGTGGTACTATGAGAGACTTTGTTTTCTGTCAGACCAGAATGAAGTCAGGGAATCCCTCCCAACCCTTCCTTCCACCCTATTTTCCACCCCAGCTGAGGCTTCCGATGTCCAACCTGGGACTTCCAGCCAGGAAGAAGTGGAGGAGCCCAGCTGGAGCCAGGTATAGCATTCTTCTACAGATTTCTGGTCAATAAATAAATTATGTTTACTAGATGTTATTATTGATCACTAATTGCTGATTTAATAAAGTGTTTTACATATCAAGAGACAGTAGGGGGCACAAATAATTGGGACAGGAATGAAAAATGATGGGCTCAGAATGATAGTCTGTTATATTTGTTAACATTCAATTTGCAACAGTCGTGAGATGAAAAGTGTGTGTGATCGATGACGAAAAAACTAAAACGATGTCCCTTTTTCATACACAGGAAGACCTCAGCCAGGAGGAGGCTGTGGAATGTGGCACACAAGAGGAGGCTGTGGAATGTAGCAGCCAGGAGGAGGCGGGGGTTAGTGGCAGCCAGAAGGAGGCAGGGCTAAGTGGCAGCCAGGAGAAGGTGGGGCCCAGTAGGAGCCTGACAGAATTGCAGGTTCCTTCCCTCCGCCTTCCAAACAAAAGACCCAGGGAGGGGAGTAACGTGCAGGATTCAGCGCTCAGGCTGATTCAGGAGGCTTCTGTGTCCCTCAGAGCCACCCCCACTCCTGAAGAGGCCTTTGCCTGCATGGCTGCCACAAAACTGCAGGGCATGCAGGAGGGTCAACATCTCATGTGTGAGGACCTTCTTTATAAAGCCTTAACTAAGGGGGTGAGGGGCGATATCACACCCAATACCCACCTGTGTGAGTTGGACCATCCTCCTCCTCCTGCCACAACTCCACCACCACAGACACAGCGTGGAAGGAAGACTAGAGAGTGATGACCTGTGTTCAGTCTGGTCTGACAAAAAAAAAATGCAGGCTCTTGTATGACCACAGCCTGGGGACATACATGTCATCTGCTGCTGTTCAGGATCTCTTGGACTTCTGGACCAGACTGCACTCCCATAGATATGGACTCCTCAGGCCACCAATTTTTGCTGGAAATAATTCACGTGTGCCCTGGGGCCAAAGGCTTCACCAATTTCTGCTGTTTCTCCAGCCTCCCTCTTTGTTTGGTTATGAACCCTTAATAAAGGATTTTTTGTTTCAATTATACTCGCCTATGTGTGTTTTCCTTCAAAAAAGACAGTTTGTTTGTGAGGAGGCAGGTGCATTTCAAAAATACAATGTGAAATTAACAAGAGACACCAACACCAAACAACCTCCTTGAGATTAAATAATAGAAGATAATAATGGTGTTGTGGTAACTTGACACAAAAACACACCCAAAAATATTATGAAGTTAAAAAAAAAAAAAGAAGATCAGGCTTGAAAAAAAATACTAACCAAAACCCCCCCCCCCCCCCCAAAAAAAAAAATAAAAATTTTGAGTCAGATGTGACAAATACAAATATTATATTGATGAAATCAACAGAAATAATAAAGAAAGAAGTTTGTGAGAACTCTGTGTGAATATGAGCAGGAAAACTACTTCATTCTTCTAGCATTATAAAGAAGAAGAGAGTGCGCTGCATTAAACAATTTAAAACATTGCAGCCTGACGAAAGTGCTATATCCATTCCGAACGCTAATTTTACCAGACCGAGCAGTTCCATCTCGGAATTTATTCTGAGCATGCGTGGCACTTTGTGCGTCGGAATTGTCCACACACGCGATCGGATTTTGTTGTCGGAAAATTTTATAGCCTGCTCTCAAACTTAGTGCGTCGGAAAATCCGATGGAAAAAGTCAGATGGAGCCCACACATGGTCGGAATTTCCGACAACATGCTCCGATCGCACATTTTCCGTCGGAAAATCCAACCATGTGTACAGGGCATTAGAGTGTTCTGTAAAGTAGTAATTCTAAAGTTGTATGGGTAGTGCTCCTTCCATAGAAGTGTTTGCCGATAAGCATTTTTGTAATCTGAAGTAGGTGAGGAACTCTTTGGAGGGTGCATTGAGGTCTTTGCTGATTTGTGAGAAGGATTTTTTAATTATGTCGTAAAGTTCATGTGTGTATCTAACCCGGTCAGTAATCCAGGTCGGGAATGTCAAGTCAGGTGTAAGGAGTTTTAAGGTGTTTAAAGGAATGTGTAATGGTTTTGTCATCGATTGTGACCAATTGGTAAGGTGTAGTGTGCACCATACTTTGACTGAGGCTTGGACAGTTGGTGAGTAGTGGAGAAGGTAAGAGCTATGCGTGGAGGTACTAAATAACCAGGTGGCAAGGTTTGTGCCCGGTGTCATGTGGTTTTCTATATCACTCGAGAGAGTTGTGCATGTTGTATTCATCCATTCTTTCATTTGTGAAAGAATGGTGGCATTGTAGTAGTCTTTTATGTCTATGTATCCCATCCCACCTGCAGACCTGTGTTTAATAAGTTTTGCATGGCTGCATCTAGATTTTTTCCCCTGCCAAACATATTGGCTTAGGATGGATTGGAGAGAATTCAGGTAGGAAGGTGCGAGTGGTATAGGAAGTGTGCGAAAAATGTAGAGCAACCTGGGTAACACCATCATCTTAACCTCCCTGGCGGTATAATTATTTCGGATTTTAGG